>JAWMRF010000076.1:6712719-6739707 GCA_035221435.1 Sphenopsis melanotis | reverse complement strand
CCAGAGCAGCTGTGGCTGCCCCTGGATCCCTGGCAGTGCCCAAGGCCAGGCTGGACATTGGGACACCCTGGGACAGTTTGAGGTGTCCCTGCCATGGCAGGGGTGGCACTGGCTGGGATTTAATGGGGTGGGATTTAATGGGGTGGGATTTAAGGTCCCTTCCAGCCCAAACCATTCTGGCATTCTGAGAACATTTGTGATGAGAGGAGTTCACACTTTTTAAGCAGCTCTGTGGGGACAAATGTGCTCCTGAGAGCAAAAAGGGGCTGAGCAGATGTTCCCTGGTGTTTGTAAGGATGGAAGGAGAAGAGGGAGGTGCTGCAGGTGCCCTGCTCCCTGTTTCTGCTTCTCCTGAGCCCTGGGGGTCCCTGATCCCCTCCCCAGAGCTCCACCCTCTGCTCCAGCCCCCAGCAAAGGCCAGTCCCAGGGGCAGGATGCAGAGAGCACGACAGAACAACGATGTCAGACAGAAACCAGATCTGCCCTGGGACCCAGAATCTCCTTGCAGAGATCTCCCACACAGCCAGCTGGGCCCTGAGGCACCCCCAGAGCCTGGCGTGCTCCAAAGGGAGGTTTCACCGATGGAAACACGACCTAGAATTCCCCAGGATGTGACAGATCCCAGATCTCCTCAGTGGCACTGAGCCCCCTCTGCTGTTATTTCAGGCACCAGCAGTAATTAAACATCAAAAAGCTCAGGCTGGCAGAAAATAACCTTCATTTCAGTGATCAAAACAAGCTTCAGAAAAAAAGACACTTTCAGAAAGGCACATTTCCAGTAAACTGGAGGAATTATCCCAATTTCCTGAAAGAATGAGCTCAGGAAGAAGCCTGCAATGCCTTAGTTAAGAGGGATAAAGCTACCTGGAATTTGTAGCACTGACTGAACAGAGCAGCTTGAACTGAAGGTCTCTTGAAAAATGTTATAAAAGAAAACACATTAGGAGAAATGGGGGGAAAAAGAAAAAACAAATTTAAAATGGTGGATTTGTGTATTTTAGAAAAATAAGCCAGCCAGAAAAATTAGACTTAACCTAGAAACTGAATGTGGAAAAAAGGTCAGGATGAAAAGGCACACAAAATGAAACCAATGGGAACAACTAAAATTAGAGAGCCAAAATTCCAGAATCCTCATCCACCCTGGAGCAGAATCCTCCAGCACAGGAGCTGAAGGTCTGCAATGAACCTGGCAGGGTGGGAAGGGTGGGACACAACAGGGACAGGACACAATTGTGTTTAAAATGGGCTGAAACCTCCTGGGTTGTGCTCAGGACACTCATCTAAGCTGAGCAGGCAGTGAAGTGATCCTAAAGAGAGAGAAACTCAAGGTATGGAAATCTGAAAATGAGAGAGAACAGCCCAGGCTGTGCCAAGGGGAAATTAAAAACCCCTCCAAACCCCACCAGCGTTTGTCCTGCAGTGAAAAAAGTGGGTTTATTTCCCAGAACTCTTCCACCACCAGTTTTCTCTCCAGCTGGAGGAATCCTGCTCTGTCCAGGGACCTGACTGAGCCCAGGGGTCAGCACAGGGCTGGGAGCAGCCTGGGACAGTGGGAGGTGTCCCCAGGTCCCTTCCAATCCAAACCATCCTGGGATTCTACCCCAGCAGCTGGAATTACAGAGTGAGAAGGTGCAGAGAGCCTCAGGAGATTCACAGGAGCCTCCAACATCCCCAGAGCAGGGAAATGGTGACAACTGGGACATTCCCATTGAAAATCAGCCCTCAAGTTCTCCATTTAAAGAAGTGCCCAAGAGCTTAAATTGAAGGAATGGGCTTGGGATAACCAGGAGCTGGAACATGGAACAAACAGCCCTGGAGGTGTCCCAGGAGGCCTGGATTTGGCACCCAGTGCTCTGGGGACAATGTGGGGACTGGGCACAGCTTGAACTCCATGGGCTGGAAGGGACTGTCCCACCTTAATGACTCTGGAATTCTGCACAGCTCCAGCTCAGTGTAAAGATCACAAAACCAGCAAAATAAAACCCTCCAGAACTGAATACAAAAAGCACAGGAAAGGAAAGAGTCCATAAAGGGTGGGATTCCTCAGGAGTACTCACATCTGAGCTTGTCCAGGATCTTCCCCCCACACATGGTGGCCAGCATGGCTTTCACTGAGAACACGGTCAGCTTCCCATGGCCCTCACTGCAGGGAAAGGCACCTGTGAGAGCTGCACAGGGATAGAACCAAAACCACCCCAGAAACCATGGGAATGACAACCACCACCCCAGAGCCCCAGAAATCATGGGAATAACAACAGCCCCAGAAATCGTGGGAATAACAACAAAAACCACCACCCCAGAAATCATGGGAATAACAACAACCATCACCCCAGAATCACAGAAATCATGGGAACACAATCACCCAGGGCTGCAGAAATCATGGGAGTAACAACAACAACCACCTCAGAGCCCCAGAAATCATGGGAACACAACCACCTAGGGTCGCAGAAATCATGGGAATAACAACAGCCCCCCCAGAGTGCCAGAAATCATGGGAATAACAACAACAGCCACCTCAGAAATCATGGGAATAACAACCACCACCCCAGCGCCCCAGAAATCATGGGAACACAATCGACCAGAGTCCCAGAAATCATGGGAATAACAACAACTACCCCAGAATCACAGAAATAATGGGAACAAAAACAACCACCCCAGAAATCATGGGAACAGCAGCAGCCACCACCTCCAGCAACTCCCAGCATTTCAAATAACTGTAACTAAATGTGCTGGACAGGGAATTTGGACTGGCATGGAAAATACAGAGATGGGGAAAGCACAGGGTGAGTGTGGGGAGAGCTGGAAAAGCAGAAATCCCCTAAAGGGAGTCTCTGAGAGAGCTGAGAGGGGCTTTGGGCAAGGGCCTGGAGGAGCAGGACCCAGAGTGGTTGGGTTGGAAGGGACCTCAGAGCCCATCCAGTGGCACCCCAGGGAAGCTGTGGCTGCCCCTGGATCCCTGGCAGTGCCCAAGGCCAGGCTGGACAGGGCTGGGAGCACCTGGGACAGTGGGAGGTGTCCCTGCCATGGCAGGGATGGCACTGGATGGGCTTTAAGATCCCTTCCAACACAACCCAGTCTGTGATTCTTGTCAGAAGGTGGGGAATGAGTGATGAATAAACCTGCAGAATCCTGCCCATGTCAGTGCCACGTCCATGTCTGTGTCCTGCCCCAAGTGTCATTCCTGTAACCATCTCCTTTTATACCTGCAGAGCATAAAAAAACCAAGAACACCTCTTTGATATGGATCACTTTGGCCATTGGCTGAACAAAGTCCTGCTAGTGATGACAGAGCTCAGCCTGGCTGGATCTCCTCATGGTTCAGAGAGGAGTCTCTATAGGCCTGAGCTTTGGACACATTCTTATTCCTAATAAAGGAGCTCCCTGAGTGTGTGCAGGCATCCAGCAGTGCTCTGCAGGAATACAGGGATGTGGCAGCTTGTGTCCTTAGCACTAGTTTTAAATGTTCCCTTCTGGACAGAAGAGAAGGGCTTGGGCAGCCAGGTCATCAGCAAGCAGCTCCTCAGGTTTGTGTGGATTGGGTTTAAAAAATTAAACCAAACAACAAAACCAGAAACCCAACCCCCCTGCTCCCCCCAGGCAGGGAAAGCCCCCAAAGCCCCAGCCCTGGGTGGCAGTGGGGCCAGGCTGGGGGGTGCTGGTGCTGCAGGATCTGCAGAGGATCTGAGCTGCCCTGGGCAGTGCAGCTGGGCTCCTGCAGCCATTGCCTCCCCCAGGCACAGCTTTGTCCTGGCTGCGTGCCCAGCAGGTGCTCCCAGCTCAGGCACTGCTGCTAGGTGGTCTGGTGAGTTAGTGCCACTCCAAACAGCTGTTAGAAATTGCTGATATATCCTGGGAAGTGCTTGAATATTGTCCTTTGGATGAAGAATAGTCTCTTCCCTTTGTTCTGCCTTCATTTCAGCTTTTTTTCCAGGCATAAGTCAGCAGGATTACCTCTTTCCTCTTCCTTCCAATTCCTTAGGATGTAATTTGTTTTAATTAGAGCTTGTTTCCAGGTGCATGGTGGAACCAGGGATACCTCCCAGCTCCTTTCATGCCTCCCATTCTTCATGCTTATCACCTGTGACACCTGTGAGCTGCTGCCTGTGCCCTGTGTGCTGCTCAGGGAGCTGCAGGGTTGTGCTCTCTGGCAGGTTCAGAGCCCAGGGGTTCATCACTGCCCCTGATCTGATGGAGCTTCATGGAGAAGTCCCACTGGCCTGCACAGGAGTGGGGCTGTGCTGCTGCTGGGGAGCTCAGGCTGGTTCAACAGTGAATATTTGGCAGTATGGGGAGTGCAAAGGCACTGCCTGGCCATTTCAGGAACTGTGCAGGACAAACTCTTCAGCAGCACCAATCCATGCTGAGCTCATTTACACATCACTCCCCAGTGCCAATGCTGCTGGTAAACAGCACCCTGGTTCTGTTAAATCACATGGGAGCAGATAAAAACCTCTGCATTGTGCAGTGGTTCCCAGTAATTCATTTATTTGAACTTGTGATCAGAATGCAAAAAGGTGTCTGCCCTGTCTGGAGGTGAGCAGGTGTCAGAGGTGCCCCATGGCACCTGCCAGCCAAGCATTCCTCTCCCAGGTAATTCCTGGCTGGAGAGAACATTTCCTTCCTTTGGCTGAACTTGGCTGCATTTCTGTCACCTCCATCCAGCTTTGGGTAGGGGACAGCACTGAGGACTCTCTGTAGGCTTTTTTTTCCTCCTCCTCTATAAACATAATGAAAGAACAACTTGATGTTGAAAAAGCTTTTCCTGTGTGTCTCTCTGAGCAAGGACTTCCTGCTGCCAGCAGCACAGGGTGCAGAGCAGCCTCAGTCCCTGCCCTGCAGCAGGAGCAGGCTGGGGCTCGCTCTGCAGGGCAGGAGCTGGGACACGTCTGCCCCTCGCTGCTCTGGGGGAGCAGGCACTCAGAGCCTTCCTTGGAAGCTCATCTGCTGAAATACAGCTTGGATTTTTCACCCAGCAGACAAAATTGCTTCTGCTTTGCTTTTTTTCTTTTTTAAAATTATTGCAACACACGGTTACAACAGGTTTGAAATGAAGCTTAAGCATACAAGGGGCAAGGATATTTTCTGAGCATGAGGATACTATTTCTGTAAAATGAAATTTAAAATCTTGCTTTAAAGATGAAGGTTTAGGACACAGGTGAATTCAGAGACTTGTTCCTCTGAGGTATTTAACTCAGGTTTGAGGCAGTTGTGGGGTTTTTTGGTTAAAGGTTCTGCAGCCTGAACGTGTTTGTCCCTGTTGTATTTTGGAGTGTGCAGTGTTTGAACATGACATAAGATAATTTTGGGTTAAAATTCCAGATCCCCTTGGCTCAGTTTCCTGCCTCCCAACAGTGACCATAAACAGATGCTCTTGGCTGCAGTGCCAGTCACTCTCAGCCCTGATAAACTGCTTTTTAATCTGCTCAAGTTGGAGCGGAGTCATTTTGTTCTCCCCTGTTTTGTCCCTCTAAGATGGAACAAAATGATCCTTGCCAGATGTTTTTAGAGCTGCCTCTGAAGAACAGGGGTCTTTCATCTTGGGTATTGGACTCCTTGAATTAAAGGATTGTTTTTAAAAAAGCCTTTTCTTGGGAATTTCTATTAATTTTGCAGAAATTACAAGTATCTAGGAGTTGCTTTGCTGTGTCCCACTCTCAGTGGATGTAACTGATTGTCTGGCCATTGATAATGGCTGGTTAGTCAGTGCCCAGTGTGGGACTGCAGTTTATAATTATTCTATAACACATGTATGTAACATGGGCCTGCTTTATTCAGTAAAGCCACTGGTGTTGATACCAGGCCTCATACAGAACCCCAGATCTCCTGAGATTGATTGTTCAGTGCTGCAGTTTGTTATTGCCCATTAAAAACAAACATACAGCCCAACCCCCTCGATAGCCTGGCCTTAAGATGTGCCTTTCCTCTTTTAATCTTTGCCTATATAGAAATAATGACCTTTTCCTGCTGGTTTTGGACACTTCCTCAGCTGTTTGACAGGAGCTTTGTGGTTGGTTTAAAAACCTCCTTCTGTTGAAGCATCCCTATAATTTAATTTGGGATCACCTCAGTCTGCAGAGTCAGGGAGGGATGCCCAGGGTGGTTCTGTGGGTGGCACAGAATGCTGTCCTGTGTGTGATGTGGGGTTCTGGTTTGGCTTTGGGGTTTGTTTGGGTTGTTTTTAACTGAATGGCAGCCCTGAGTTATCTCTGGGGCTGGAGCTGTTGCTGGCTGGCAGAGGATGGCAGAGAGCCCAGGGGGGAGAGCACTGAGGGCAGGGTGGCCACAGCAGCACAGATAAACCCAGGCAGCTGCAGAGGGTGAAAAATGTGCATTTCCTGCGGGCGGGTCTGCTGCTGAGCTCTGGCAGTGGAAAGGGAAAGGTGAAAGGAGCAGCAGCAGCACTGCTGAGCTCCCACCCTGCAGGTGATCCCTGGCCCTGCAGAAACCTGCCTGGGACTGGCACCAGGGACAGGGCTGTGCCCAAAGCCCCAGGGCCCTGCCTGGGACTGGCACCAGGGACAGGGCTGTGCCCAAAGCCCCAGGGCCCTTCTGCCATGGCCCCAGCCTGGGCAGAGCTGTGCTCTGAGTTCCCAGCCCTGCCTCCTGCCTGGCTCTGGGTGTTCTGGAGCAGAATCCTGGGCCCAGCTGCTCCCCAGAGCTGTTCTGCTGTGCCCTGGGCACCTCTGGTGGCCTTGTCCCAGTCCTTGGTGGCACTGTGTCCATGGACAGGGCTTCCAGCTGTGCCAGCCCTGGGGAGCTGGTGAGTGGTGGGGACAAGGCAGGTGACAAAGAATGAAGCTTTTTTCTGTATTGGGAATTGTGCAGGCTCTGCTGTGCCAGCCTTGGGTGACTGCTCAGTGGTGGGGACAAGAGGGCAGGTGACAAACAGAGAATGAAGCTGATTTTTGTGTTGGGCATTGTCAGGCTCTGCTGTGCCAGCCTTGGGGAGCTGGTGAGTGGTGGGGACAAGGCAGGTGACAGAGAATGGAGCTGGTTTGTGTGTGGAATTGTGCAGAACTGCTGTGCCAGCCCTGGGGAGCTGCTCAGTGGTGGGGACAAGGCAGGTGACAAATAGAAAATGAAGCTCATTTCTGTGCTGGGAATCGTGCAGGCTCTGCTGTGCCAGCTTCCTCCTTCTCTCCTTCCCAGGGTGGGAGAGGAGAGCTGTGCCCCAGGCTGTGCTCACCCTGATCTGCCCTCAGTGCCCTCCAGGCTGCCCTGGTGCTTCAGGAGGGGCAGGACAAGGGGAGCCTGCCCTGCTCCCTGCCCTGCTGGGCTCTGGGCACTGCCCTGGGCACCAGGGTTGCTGCTTGCCCTGCTCTCCTCCTCCTCTTTGATATTCCAGCTCTGGCTCCCCGCTCCTTTCTGACCAGCCCCTGTTTACTTTGCAGAACACAACGTTGTCATGGCAACAGGTTACTTTTCAAAGGGAACATCTTGTCATTATATTTAATCCACTGCAGCTGAGGAGGACTGAAATATTAAGTTGTTGTTGCTATGGATACTGCTTTGTTACAGCAGTTTCTTTTGTGTCACATTTCATATCCACTGTTGGCTCCTTTTTTCCCTTTCCCATGGAATAAACAAGGGTGCCATTCCATTCTCATTGTAATTGCCCTCACCAATATGATTTAGCTCCAAATCTGCACTGCATTTTAGTTTCCATAGCAAGAATTTTCCTCTCCATTTGAAAGCCATGGCTGGGGCTGTGGGAGCAGCAGGAATCTCAGAGCAGATCCTGTGTCCTTGAGCAGCCAGGGGCTCTGTGCCCTGTTAAATTCCAGGGGGATGTGGAGCTCAGCCCAGCCCTCAGCTCCTGGGCAGGGGAGGGAGCCCCTCGAGGTGGGGATGCTCCCAGGAAACGGGGATTGGTGGTGGAAGGACACACAGAAATATTTCTGGCCATGCTTCATGAGGAGTGGCTGGAGAGCCCCACTGGGTTCCCACAGAGGGAGCTGGGGGCAGAAATCCCATCCCAAACTTTGATTTGAACTTTGCAATTACAGGATGGTCCAGCCTTGGTTCTTAAAGGTCTGTTTGTGATATTGAGTGTGGTGCAGCTGAAGAAATTGGGAGCTGGGGGATGTTTGGTTCCTCCTGCCTGAGCTGAAACCAGCCCAGGGCTCAGGGTGGGCACAAAGCCTGCACAGGAACACTGAGAGCAGGGATGTGCATGGCCTTAAAATGCATTCTGGGAGGGAAGGAAGAGCATCAGCATTTTCTGTTGTCAGCTTCCCCTTTGCTCATCACAGGGAAGGATTCTGACACCTTGTAGTAACCTGGTATTTAATGCATGACTTTGTAAATAGAAAATTGATTTCCTACTTCAGTCATTTCCTTGCATAGCCTGAAAAAAAGAAAACAGTGTCAGGTTGTCTTGCAAAAATATGCATGGGGGGAAGACATTTCAACGTGTTCTGGTTGTTTTCTGGAGGCTTCTGTCTCATATTTGGAGTGGATTTGTTTGCTGGGGGTGGCACTGTCCTGCAGGTGGAAGGGTAACCTGCCCAGGTTGCTCAGCACACCTGAGCACATCCCCTCCTGTTCTCTCAGTGATGTTTTATTTCTGCTCCTGCTCCATTTGCACTGGAAATGCAGTGACAAAAAAGAGCATCACCCTGAATTTCATTGATTGCAGTAGTTTCTCATTGCTGTTTTTCCTTTGTACCTTAGGAGGCTAAACAGTACCCAAGGTGAAATCAGAGTGGGACCCAGCCACCAGGTAAGAGCTTTGTTTGTGTGCAGTGTCCAGAGGTGCTCTGGCCTCTCGTGTGTGCAGTTGTTTAAAATTGCTGTGTTCAGACATGGGGAGGGATTTTAGATCATCTTTGGGTGACTCACTTCAGTGAGTTCTTCAGCCCTCCTCAGCTCAGTTCCTGAGATTTTTCTGTGTCAGGTGTTGATATGTTCATGATTTTCTGTAGCAGAAGTGCTGGTGGGTTAATTCTTGAGTAAGATTGAGGGAATGTGAGTAACTGCTGGAAGTTAAAGTGCTTTAAGTCATTGGGATTGTTAAAACAGAGATTGAGGGAGCTGCTGAGTGAGTTCACACACTGGAAAGCAGAATAAGGTTAAGACTCTAGATGTTCCTGGTATGTTAATTCTAATTTGAGAGAAATCCTTCATAAGCATTGGAAATAATCTGTTCTTAAAGAGTATTAACACACAGCTTGCTCTGGTTCATAGGGCCAGATCTGTCCCTGGCAGCTGGGGCCTCTCCTTCTCCTGAGGAATTGACTTTGTAGTGTCCAAGTGCTGGAGTTTTGCATCCAAGTGATGAATATTCATTCAGACCCTCTTAAAAATCCTGTTTAAGAACTAGTGAAAGTAAATATTTATGGAACCTGATGTCACATTCTTGAGGATGTTTTGCCTTCAGAGGAAAAAAGTCCTTGGCAATTAAACCTGTAGTGTTCTTTTCAGTAGTCATAACAAGAGTACTGTAAATGATACCTTCAAAACAACTTTGATCTCAAATTGTCATCTAATATTTTGGCAGGCATTAGTCACCCTGCTCTGAGGTGTAATTACCACGTGCATTTATGGATGGGGAAGAAAAAGGAGGAAGAAGGTCCATGGATTTAGAATACTGTTAATTCTTGCTTGAGACTTCCATTGTTCCCTCCCTCATCCTTGGTTCTGACAAATCAGCCCTGACACCCCTCAGAGAGCAGCAGAATGCAGAGCCTGAGCTGCCAGCAGGCTCTGGAGCCCCCCTTGTCCCTCAGCTGTGCCCAGGACAGGTTCAGAGGAGTTGGGTTGGGCTTTACTCAGTGCACTGATCCCCCACACTCCTGCCTGTGTGCCCACAGCATGAGGGACACGAGAGGAGACCGATGTTCTGTGGGATTGCAGGGGTCTGAGAATTCACCTCCCTCCTCTGAGTGTGCTCCTGGGACAGCCAGGGAGGTTTGGGGTGCTCCAGATGACAGCCAGGGAGGTTTGGGTGCCCCTGGGACAGCCAGGGAGATTTGGGTGCCCAGCCCTGGAGGTGGCACTCAGTGCTCTGGGCTGGGGACAAGGTGGCCACAGGTCACAGCTTGGTTATCTTGGAGATGTCCTGCAGCCTCAGTGATGCTGTGAGGAGGAGGGAGCTGCTCCTGGGGTACAACTGAGCGCATTCCAAGGGTACAGGAGGCTGAGCCTGGGCTGGTGCAGCCCCTGCTTGCTGGAGTGCCTCTCTCAGAAATCCCAGGGCTGCCTTAGCCCCAGCCAGAAGAGAACTTCAATGACATCCCCGTTTTCCCAGGCAAGAAGTAAAATAAAGTACAGATTAAAGAGCAGAACATGAAAGACATCTGAACCTGTGACTTGTAATTACTGGTTATGTATAAATGTTGCCTCTCAAATACGTTTAGCGTTGTGAGCATAGGAGGTAATTATAGGGCTTAAAAGCTGTTTCTGAAGAGGCTCTCAGCTATCTCATCTCGGAGCAGGAGATGACTAAAGATGCTAATTGGGTCTCTGGATAGAGTGTAATACTTATTTAGAGGCAGTGTTCATTTTGCTGAGCTATCTCCCTTTCAGGAAATGTCTTTGTTTCCCTTCAGAGTTCCAGTGATTTACCGAGCATTTCATTTTAAACTTGGTGTCAGATCCGTGGGGTTTCTTGCTGATTTCAAATGGGACCCATCTGGTAGCTGCCTCCCTCCATGTGTGTTCTGGGAGGGTTTCAGGCAGGCAGGCAGCAGCTGGATCAGCATCCCTGTGACAATGCAGCTGCTGTGGCTGAGGGGAGTTGTCCAGCAGCTCTGGAGCTCCAAACCAGGGGCTGTGCAGTGCAAAGTGCTTCCCTTCCATCTCTGCTGCTGCTGTGTACAGAAGGGCTCCACTGGCAGGGGGCTGAGGTGGTGTTAGCCCAGAGTTATCATCAGGAAAGTCACTGCCCCTGTGAGGCAGGAGTGCTGGATGGAGGGGATGGGTTGGGCTCGATGCCCCAGCATCCTCCGAGTTCTGAAACTTGGAACAAATCCTTCACCAGCTGTTTGAACACCTTCCCCTGCCAGATGCCACCATTGCAGAGAATTCCAGAGGCTGTGAGTGCTCCTGAGCCAGGAGCAGCTGCCCTGTGTGTATGTGTGTGTGTGTGCCCTGTTTGCAGCCCAGTGCCGTGTGTGTGTGTGCCCTGTTTGCAGCCCAGTGCCATGTGTGTGTCTGTTCCCTGTTTGCACCCAGTGCCATGTGTGTGTGTCTGTGCCCTGTTTGCAGGCCAAGCTCCCCGAGCTGCAGCCGTTCCCGTCCCCAGACGGGGACACGGTGACCCAGCACGAGGAGCTGGTGTGGATGCCAGGAGTCAACGACTGCGACCTGCTGATGTACCTCAGGGCAGCCAGGTGAGTTCTGCACCTTCCTGCCGTGGGCTGGGCTGGCTGCAGCCCCTCCTTCCCTCGGGGATGTGTGGGTGTGGGGGCATCAGCTGAGACCTTGGGTTTGAGGTGAGAACTCTGAGATTTGGGCCAGCACAGGACCCCCCGTCCTCTGTGGCTCTGGAGATGCCGTGCAAGGGCAGCAGGGTGGGGTGGGATGGGTGCAAGGGAGGAGCTGCTCTGGGTGCAGCAGCAGAGCATCCCTGCAGGGAGTTAATCCCCTGGGAGCTCCAGTTTGCACCTCAGCTCTTCCCTGGTGGGTTCAGCAAACCACTGGTGGGCTTCACAGAAATTCAGAGTCTCAGGAAATTACTTGTAGCTTGCAGGAATTCAGAGGCTGGGTTATCTGCAGTTTCAGTCAGTTTTCTGACAGATTAAAACCAAGATGACAGCACAAAGTTTGCTGTCTGCTGAGACTGTTCTGGCTGCAGGTTTCAGCTTCTGTAATCCTGCTCAGGCTCTGCTGCTTTGGCAGTGCAGACTTGTGGCTGATGGAAGCAAATGAGATTGGATTGTAATGCTGGATTTACTCTGTGTGCTGGGGTGACTCAGCTTTGCAGCTCTGTGGTGCCTTATTTGATGCACAGTGTCACAAGGCCCTGAAATGCATGATTTGGGGTGTGAGCCTAGTGTGTGTGTGTGGCACTGTGCACCTCAAAATCCACAATTTGGGGTGTGAGCCCAGTGTGTGTGTGGGGCACTGTGCACCTCAAAATCCACAATTAAAGGTGTGAACCCAGTGTGTGTGTGGGGCACTGTGCACCTCAAAATCCAGGGTTTGGGGTGTGAACCCAGTGTGTGTGGGGCACTGTGGGTGCCCCCAGCCCAGCTGAGCAGTGTCCCCTGTCCCCTGGCTTTGCAGGAGCATGGCAGCCTTTGCAGGGATGTGTGATGGGGGCTCCACAGAGGATGGATGCGTGGCTGCCTCGCGGGACGACACCACCCTGAACGCCCTGAACACGGTGAGTGACCTGGGAACAGCCCTGTGCCCCTCCTGGGCTCCCCCAGCAGGGAGGGAGGGCATCAGGGCTTTGGGATGCCACTTCTTGGTGGGAACTTGCTCTCAAGCACCAGGTGGTTTTCAGAGCTCTGAGCTGCAGAATTTCGGTGATGAACTCGTGGGTGGTGCCTCGAGGGTGACCCCAGTGAGTGTTTTTGGGAGGCTGCTCAGCTCAGGGCCACCAGCTGGGACTGGGGCTGGCTCAGCTGCCCCTGAGCTGCCTCTTGGGGTCTAGTCTGGGTTTTAGCTGCAGTTAAATGCCTGCATTCTGCTCCTGTGCTCCTTTCCCTGGGATGGAGGCCCCTGAGTGCCTCACCCCTCTGCACTTGGCTGAGCTCTTCACTGACTTCCTTCTCAGACACTCAAATTTCTGTTAAGGTCAATAATCATTAAAGAGCTTTTGGAATTGGAATTTCTTTGCCCTTATCTATAATAATAGCCTAATGCAGAAAATTCATTTAACTTCACTGCCTCTCTATCTGCTTTAATTACTCCCTTTAATCGCTTGGCAGCCCCAGGATCTGCAGTTGCACTTGTGGAGTTCTTGCTTCTGAAATTAGATTAGTCCCAAAATATTTTGGTTTTGTTCTTCTGGTTCTTTTCTCTTTGTGTTTCTAGTGCATGTCTATTTTAGGAAATGCTTTCTTTGTCCACTTTGAATTTTTCTAGAAGAGAGTTTCCTTATAAATGATAGTTCTGTCAGGGATATTTTAAGAAACTTTGACTTATTTCTGAGACCCTGCTTTTTTGACTTTAAACAGTTCAGATAGCTCACCTGTTGTCCTGACAAAATGGTACCTCTTTTGTCTTTCAGTTCACCACCTACTTAAAAGAGATCAGATTTATCTGATAAATGATTTGTGAGCCTCTTAACCTGCACTAAGTTGTGTCTTTGTTTAGAAATTACCATATGCAACCCAGAAGATGAATGTAAAAGAAAATGGTGTGCTATGATTTCTTATTATGGAAATCCAATAAACTTCAGGGCAGCACTTCACATAAATCAGTCTTGACAAGCTCCTTTGCTGCTGTTTTATTTATGTAATAACATGTGCTGTAAGCCCCCAGAATGATTTATTGTTAATTATGCCAGATAGAAATGAAGATCATGGAAGGCACAATGCAACACAAGACATCACATACATGTATTTATATCTCAGCTCACTGCAAGGGTTGTTCACTCAGCATTCCAGGTGAACTCCAGCTCCTGGTCCTTTGTTTGGCTGTTGCTGCCACGTTTGTCTCTGTAAGCCTTAGGAGGGAAATGGAGTTTTCATTTGGGGTTTGCTGCCCTCCTGATGGTGGGACTGGGAGGGCAGGAAGAGCACACAGCAGCTCCTGCAAGTCTTTCCCACAATAATGGTGCAGAAGTAATCCCAGAAAGCTCCTCCTGCCTGGGGGAAGGTGGTGCCAGGTCTGGGAATGCAGGGAAGGAGGGAGCAAGGTGAGTATTGAGCACAGACCCTGCTCTGCTGGCAGTGCTGGGGAGGGAGAGCTGGGGCAGGTTTGGGAGCAGTTCCTTCCCTCCCTCTTTGCCTCCAGACTCTGATTTAGCAGCAGATGTGGTTTAAGATCCTTTCTGTGTCCACACCAGTGCAAAGGCAGGAACTCATGACCTCTTTCATCCTTCTGGCCTGTGCCTGCTGCTCAGAGGTTCTGCAGCGCAGATCCCAGGCCAAGCAGGGATTCATTCCCTGCTTTGTGCTCGGGTTTGACAGAGCTGCAGAGGAAGAATTCATTCCCAGAGGTCAGCCTTGCCTGGTGTTGTGTGGACCAGCAAAGCCTGGAGCAGACCCTGGGGCAGGCAGGCTGCAAACTCAGTGTGGAACTCAGAATCTCTGGGGTTTGGTTCATGTTTCTGCTGGGGAAATCACAGCCAGCCACTCCTGTTTATTCCCATCAGGTGAAAAAATAGCACCACTTAAGCTCATGTAGTGCCACATGGAGGAGAGCCCAAACAATGATATGCTAATATTGTGTAAATCTCTCTTTACTAATAGTGTTGTTGTGCCTTCTCATGGCTCTGCTGCATGGGAACGTGTCATTATGAGTGACAAACATGACAGGCTAATCTCAGTGCAAGGAAATTCACTTCTAACTAAGATGTCACCCAGACAAATTACTCCCTGTTTTAACTTGCCCTTAGACCAGATTTTCTTGTTCATTAACTACAGACAAGGTTGAAAGCATAAAAAAAAAATTATTTAAATATATGTTAGCATTTCTCCTTGTGACTGGTTTTGCTGGTGGGTGATGTTAATGAGCAGCTGCTCTCCTGGTTCACACAGGCAGGGCCAGGCTCCCTGCCCAGGCCTGTCCCAGTGCAGGAGACAGTTCTGCCTCTGGAACTTCCATTCCTCCTCATCCTCGCTCTTACAGGCAGGTCAGAAAGGGCCAAACCCCACTGCTGTGGTTGCTGGTAAAATTCTGGGAGAATATGCAAAATACTGCTGCTTTTTGGAAGGTGTTTTTAAAGTGCTGTGGTGAGTTTGCAGGTAATTGGCATTTCTTGCCCTGGCCATGCCTGCAGTGCCCCACAGCTGTTCTGCAGCTGCATTTGGGCTCTTTGGCACAACAAAGTGGCTGCATCACAAACATCAGGCTTTTTAATCTTCAGCAACAGCTCTTTAGGTGCCTAAAATAGATTAGAGCTGGAGGAAATAGATGGAAGTTGGGTTTTTTTTGGTTTGATTTTGTCTGATACCCAAATTATACCCTAAAGGGCATTTGGGGCTCCTGTCTTGCTGGGTTTTAGAAATGATAACAATTAAAAGGAGCATATTCTGTTTTCACAGTAGGGCAAGATGTCCATAGCTGTACAGAATATCCACAGCTCACTGAAATTTGTCAGCTCTGCTACTGAAAGAAGTGGCCTGAATTACATTTTTGTATTAAATCAGGTGTTGGGTTGGAGTTATCACACCCAAAGATGGAGCTGCTCGTGGCACTAATCCCCATCCTGCTCCTCATTTTCCTTGTTTTTTCCTTCTCCCTCATCTTGGGATGTGATTTGTCCAGGACAAGTCACCCTCCCATGGACAGCCCTGAATTCCAGAGTTCCCTTCTGGAGCTGGGGAGCTCTGGAATTCAGGGCTGTCCCATCAAAGCTGCAGCCCCATTAAAGTGGGTTTGGCTGAACAATCCCTTCTGCTCTAAGGCCCAGCCCAGGCTGGGACTCTGGTTCTGAAGCAGTTCAGTAACACTCCCAGGAGACTGCAGCAATTTTTCCTTGGAGAAAAAGGCTCTGGGATCTCAGTGCTCCTAATGGAGTGCAATTATTTAATGCTGAGCCCTGCATGCAGCCTGCCTGAGCTGGGCTTCTCAAGGCACAGCCTAATGGCTGTAATTGCCAGAGGAAGCCTTGCTGGAGCAGGAGCTGCCAGATGCAATGGCACTCTGCTCTAAAAAGGTCACAGGAAAGGGACATTTAAATTAAGTTATAAATTACAATTGAAGAACAATATTTTGATGAGCAAGCCCAGAGATGTCAGAGCTGCAAGATGTAATTCATGGGTTCATTACAGACTGGAGGTGCCTGACAGCTGAGCCATGCCAAAGGAGAATTTATTTGCAGCATCACCCAGACAGCAATGGCAGCTCTGCTCAGAGGCTGCAGGAGGAACTGGAACCTTGTGGGATTGTGCAGCCTTGATGTGAAATCCCTTCCCTGGGACCTGGCTTTCTGTAAAGCAATGTAAAGGAGCCTTTTGGGCACGTGCACATCCAGAATTGTGCTTTAATCCTGTCCTGTGGTGCAGAAGTTGCTGTATTTTCTGTTTCAAGGTACATTTGTGGTGGTTCCCTTTGTTGCAGTTGTTCACAGATCAAATCTCACGGTGGTGCCAAATTTGGATGCAGAGTTAATGCTAAAAATGGAGATTCTCTGGCTGGCTGGACAATGATGCAGTGTTTATAGAAATACCTGGAGAAGTTCAAGCAGAAGTTAATGAAACCAGAGGCAGTCATAATTAGCTGTTATTTATACTCTGGATCTTGCCAATAAAGTGCTCAGCAATACTAAATGGCTGAAAGTAGAAAGCACAGAATGAGCCAGACTGGAACATGTAAATTTAACTCCAGCACTTAGAGAAAATATTTTTCCTTTCTGCTGCATTATTCTACTCCTGGCGTTTATAAAACATTTTTTTTCCACTCCCACCTGCTAAAATTAACATTTTTCAGGAGCCTCTAAGCTTGTATCATGTTTTCACAGGGGTCTTCTCTGCTCCATGGCTCCTCTGTCAGGTCTGTGCTGACAGGGTTTGGGGTTGTTATTAATGAATTACTTGCTCAGAAGTTCACCCCATATAATCTGTGGCTGGCCTGTAAACTTCTCTTTTTCTGGAGTAGCTGCCTGTCAGCCCAGGCTGTTCTTTCTGGGCTTGTCTGGTTTATTTTCCTTGCAGATTGAGCTGCTTGGGCACTGGGGCTGCCAGGGAAAAACACGTGTTGTCCTTGAGGCAGAATAAAGATGCCCTCCAAGTTACAAAGAGCTCTGGCATTGCTGCTGTTTGGGAGGGAGCAGAGAGGGGAGGGAAACAGGAGCCCCATTCTCCTCAGCACTGTCACATCTCCTGAGTGCAAAATCCTCTAGGTAGTGGCATGCACAGAAAGGAGGCATTTGCAAGGTGAGCTGGCAAAACAAACAGTGCTTTTTTCTTTGAGATGGATTTGTTCCCAGTGCTGGAGTGCAAACAGGGAGGAAAATTAATGTGTACCCAGCAGAAAAGGCAACATCTTATTTCCAATGCCTGTAAGTAGGCATTGCATACCATGGGAACCTTAGAACTATTTTATTTTAAGTTGTTTTTTTTAATTTTTTTTTTTTATCTTTTCCTCCTGCTGACCACAGGAGACTGGAGCCAAGTTGTGTGAAGTGTAACCCATCTTGTATTAATTTTTATTTTGTCATGGCTGCCATCACATTGAGCCCTGTGAGGGGGAGGGAGCAGTGAGACTTTGGGTTGAGCATTACCTGGGGCAGGTGTAGGAGGGAGGGGGATCCCTGCTTGCTGTGGTGCTGCTGCTTCCCCTCAGTTACCCCTCAGGTTGTTTACCCTCACCTCATACATCAACAGGAACAGTAATTAGGCACAGAACATCTCATGTGGCTCCCTGTAGTGGTTTTTTTCCCCTCCAATATCAGATCACTGCTAATTCCTTTGGATGATCTATTTGTCTTTTTTTCTTTTTCAGCTCCATGAAAGCAACTACGATGCTGGGAAAGCCCTGCAGCGCCTGGTGAAGAAACCTGTGCCAAAGCTGATTGAGAAGTGTTGGACTGAAGATGAAGTGGTAGGAAATGATTTATCTCCTCCAGCCTTTATGCTTCACCTTGCTGCTCTTGCTTTTTTATGTTGGTTTTTTTTTGTTTTTTTTTCCTGAAGAGGTTTTCTTTATGAGCAGGAAGAGGGTGGGTGTGTAAATAAAAATACACATGCATGGGTAGAAATGAAAAAACCTGATCCAGTGCATGACAGAATTAATTACTCATGGAAAAGTGGCAGCAGAAAAGTCTGGTTGATTTTTTTGTTTTGTTTTGCCGTGAGTGGGTCAGTTTTGAAGCTGGTTAATTGGTGAAGTGTTTCAAGAAGTAAACAAAAATAAAAATGTGATCTTGTTAAGCTACTAATAAAGCTGGCATTGGTGTTAGGAAATAGAACTGATTAATGGAGGAGACTTCCATGTTCTCTTAGTGGCTTTAATTATTCAGGCAGTGGCTGGAGAGGTTTTTTGAGCTGTAGGTTCTCTGCAAGGCTTTCAGGGAGTTCTTGCAGTGCGTGGCGTGTGCTCTGCTCTCTCCTCACTGAAACCTTCCTGGAGGGGCTGGGCCAGCCCAGAGCCCCTGTTTGGGGCTGGTTCCAGGCCCAACAAAGACCCTTTGTGGCTGCCTGAGGATGGAGGGAGGATGGCAGGGCCTGGGACTCGCTCCCTGCTCAGTTCTGCACTTTTCCCACCCCAGAAAGGAGCTCTGTGTGGGACTGACACTGCTGGAACCAACCCTTGCAGGGCTCTGCCCTGGCTTTGCTGAGGTTGGGCTGAGATGGCTCCAGCCTGTGCTCACAGGGGTAAATTGTGCCAGCCCCTCTCTTTTTCTCCCTCTGTAGCTTTTTCTCCTTTTTTTCCATCGGCTGTCCTGAGCTGTGGGTGCTGGAGCTGCTGCACTCAGGGCTTTGGGTGATCCACCCATGTCAAATGAGAGAGAATTGAGCCTTACCAATGGAAAAAAACAAAGTTTATTGAAAAGTGAAGCATTACTGCAGGAGTGCAGCTTGTGAGCACAGAGTAATGATCACTGACTCCATAAATCATTGTCAGCCCCAGCTCATTTTATCATATTTGTTCTTGTTCTGCTCCATCCAAGTTTCCAGAAACATTTGGCAGCCCTCCAGGCTGGGCAGAGCCAAAGATCAAACTGTGCTCTTATTTATAGACAGCAGAGCTCCACCTGCACAGCCTCAGAGCCTCCCAGTCCCTGCAGCTGCAGCCTCAAGCAGCTCTGCTGCATTTGGGAGCATTTGGGAGCCTTGCAGGGGAGGTTTCCTTATTGCAGCCCTGGGAAACTGAGAGAGCTCTGACCCACAGGGTGCTAAAGCTGCAGAGGAATTCTGCAGTGAAGTGTTGCTCACAAAATACTGAGGTGTCAAACCCTCATCTGGCCCAAACAGTGGAACTGTGGTGGCAGCATTATTAACTCTGTGTGTGCCTTCATCTCAAGGGGCAGGGATGTGCTGGGAGATAATCCCAGAGAGTTCTGGGGGAAATGGAGACCCAGGTCCAATCCCTGTCCTTATTTGGGCTGGACTTGTAATAAATCTCTCCTGGCAGCCCAGCAAATGTGGCCTATTTAAATTTAAATACTGAGATTTAAGTGTGCATTTGGATGAATAAGCAGATCCCACACCTGATACAGAGCTTTGGTCAGTTAACCTGAATAATAATAATAACGATTATGATAATAATAGCAGCACAGTTAGAACTTTTTGTGGGCTCTCAGCTGGCCTAAGACAAAGGCTTTGTTTTCCATTAGAGCAGCTCTGCTGCCTGTGTCCAAGCTGGGAGGTGGGAGCTGCTTGGCAGTGTCAGACCTGATTGAAACAAAGGATGGGAGTTGTGTTATTTTTCCTGCTGCTGATGTGGTTGCAGATGTTTAGATGGAATGAAGCAGAGGATAAAATTGGCCACTGATTGAGTTACATGAGGGCTGTGTAAATATGAGGGCTGGGCTTTGTTGTTTCCCTCGTCTCTCTGAACCTGGGGCTGTTTTTAAAGCTTTTTTTGTCCCAGTATGTAAATGCAGAGGCCCAGGGTGAGAGCCAGCCTTGCCCACAGCCTGTGAAAGTGGCCAGGGCACCTCCTGCTCTGCTCTGCAGGGCAGCTCCAGCAGCTGTTTCCTGTTTTGAGGGCTCCTTCCCCACCTGACAGCATCCATTTCCAGCAGAGCTGTGATGGGCAGGGCTTGGTGTCTCTGGCAATGCTCAGGAATTCCTTCCTGTGGGCAGGCTGCAGCAATTGTCACATTTAATGCCTGGCTGAGGCCTCCTGAGCACACAGAGCCCCAGCAGCATCTCCTGGTGCCCAGGGGCTGCAGCTCCACAGGCAGCAGCATGGAGGAGGGGGATTGTTTGGGGAGAAGCCAGGAGCAAAGCTGTCCTGGTTTGTGCCTCCTGCAGGTTTAAATCTCCTCTCAAAGCCAGCCCAGGGGCTCAGAGCACTGAGTTCTGCTCTGCACCTCGAGGTCTCCTCTGGAAATGCCCCTGTCAGTCTCTGCCAGGTGTGGGGTTTGGGTGCAGGCAGCCAGAACCCCCCCTGGGATGGAGTGGGGATGGGGTGGGGCTGCTCTGCTCTGCTCTGCCCCACTGGGCACTCCCTGGTGCTGCTGTGGAGGGGTTTGGAGCCTGAGGTGGGTCTGGCAGTGCCTCTGTTCCTCTGCTGCCTGCCCTGATGGTGGAGTTGAGGTCCCAAACCTGGAGTCGGGATCAGGAACTGCTCCAGCTGAGGTTAAATGAACATCCCCATTCCATTCCCTGCTGTGGTTCCACTGGGAGCATCTCCCAGGACAAACTGTCCTTAAAAAATTACCATGAAAAATCCTGGCAGAAGATCTTCTCTGCAGAATGGCTTTTATACCCCAGTGGTGTCAGTGCAGGTCTGAGCCTGCTCCAGGTGCTAGAGTGAGCTCCCATGTGGGATCAATAACCTACCAAAGGGCCTGATTGATACAGGGTACAGTGAGCATCTCTGCTTTGGGGAGCCTGATGGGAAGGTTTTCTGTTCTGGAGTGCTTCATGTGCTGAGGTGTGAAGGAGAGGAGCTGGCTCTGCTCACCCCACAGCCCAGGTCCAGCTCACATTTCTATCTCTTCATTCACAATGTGCTTTTTCCTCTCTCTTTATCAAAAGTTCTGATGAAATCAATAGGGCTTCCAGGAGAGAGAAATCTGAATCAGAACTGCAGGAACCTGCAGTTTATTAGGTTTTTAATTAAACATGATGAACACATTTTAAATACCACAAAGGCCTGGGGCTGAGCTGCATCTAAGGGAAACAGATTAAGTCACCGTCCACACTTGGGTAGTTATTAATTCTGTTTATTTATGCATGCTTGCTGCAGGCAGAGCTTGCTGCTGCTCTGCTGCAGTTTATTGCACAGGGATGCTCTCCTGCATGGAGCTGTGCTCCTCATTAGCATTATGAAGACCTGGTGAGGTTTAATTGCAGCACCTTTGGAACTCGGGGCTGTGTCTTCCCAAGCTGAAGGAGACCTGGGTGAAGCTGTACTTGAACTTTCTTTGCTGGGCAGTTCCTCCCTTCTGCTCCACACTTTGCTCCATCCGTGTTAAATTCTCTAGAGGAAGCTGCCCAGTGTTCCCTAGGAGGGTTCTGTGACCATGTGCACCCCTGTGCAGAGCTGGCAGTGCCGCCCCTGACATCCCTGATGTCTGCCTTTTATCCTGAAATATTCTGCCTTTAAATATTTTACATGGCTCTTGATGTCGAGTAGTTGAGGTAAACAACCTCCATTCAAACAAGCTCCTCCATTTATGTGCAGGGCTGGTTAATCCTGGCTGCTGCTAAATCCTAATTGGCCGTGTACATCGATTTACAAGTTCATAAATTTTCAAATATCCACACCTGGCTTCAGCTTAAACTCGTTTATCATAAAGCACAAGTGGAGATGCTTCTGCCAGGAAGGACAAGATACAGCAAACTCCTTTCCTAATGTGTTTGCAAGTGTTTGTAATCCAGTGTGGCAGGTCAAGGAATTACTTATGCAAAACCCGCAGACTTATTTGCTTGGCTTCTTTGCCTGGAATCATCCTCAAAAGTCTCATCCACCCTTTTTGGAGTGTGTGCTGATGAAAACATTGTTCTCATGTCCTCCTTTGAAACCAGGGCTCTTCAGAGCTGCTTACTGGGGCAAAACTACCATGGATTTTATTTACTGTTTATGTGGCAGCTACAGAAATTCAGAGCCAGATTGAAACAGGGCCTCTGGAATGGAGGAGTGGAAAGAAATCACAAAGGGGTATTGGAAAAGCTGAGCACATTGCAGGGCTGACTCCTGCAGTGGGCTTGGAAGGTTGACACCAGTAACTGCTCAGTGTCATTGTTCTACCCCCAAAAAACAAACAGTGAGATCCCACTAGATGAACATTTCCTGGGATTTAGCGATCCAGCCACGGCTGCACGTGTGATAATCAGGAACAACTGAAACTTAGCTGAGCACTGAGATAAAAAACCACCAAGCTCAGATTGCTGTGGCCTTGTAGGAGCTGTGTTTTAAGAATAAATCAGATTTTAGTTTAAGCACGTGTGGGAGGGTCTTGTCTGTGTCTTATTCTAAGAACTCAGAGTGGAAAAGAACCGTCAGCCCTCGCAGTCAAAAGTGACCAGTGAAGGATGAAATTGTTCTGCTTGGGGGGAAAAGTTGTTATTTAAAGGTTGCATAAAATTATAGTTACTGAGTAGCTGGGAGGTTTACAAAATGCTGAGGTGCAGTACAGCTGGAAAATACAAGGTGTAGTACAGCTGGAAAAGGGGAATTTGGTTTAAACACAGGTTCCTAGATGAAAGATAACAATCTTCTGTTTGTGATTAACTTGCATCAGTCTTTGATCCGAGCCCTTGTTGAGAGGGATCAATACTGCACATACAGCACCGAGTTTATTGTCAAGTCCTTTTGGAAATAAGGCAGTGAATTAAAAATCAATTATACGTGCAGAAAAGTTTGTGTAGGGCAATCAATTCTGTCCTTTTAGTTTGCCAAAAGATTCCATTGTTTAACCAGCTGTGAAAAGGAATGAATTTTAAAGGCCTCCAGCAAATGAGGGAGCCCAGAGGGGCGGGGGGAGAGATTAAAAAAAAATTATTTCAGCATTTCATGTTCAGCAAAAGCTCTTGAGGGATAAATCCATAAATCCTGTCAGTGACCTTGGCTGCAGAGTGGGTGATTTCAGTGCTTTCCCTGATGTTGATCTTTGCCCAGCTGCCAGAGGAGTTGCTGTTTCCTTTACAATATCATTGTGGGGTTTGCTGAGCTGTGTGTGCTCCTTGATCTGCCATCTCTCTGCCCTCATGGTGGAATATTTTTATCTATTGAGCACTCACTGTGCTGCTGATCCCAAAATCACCAGCCCAGCCCCTTGGTCTGGCCAGGAGCTGTTTCTGGGTGGGATGGGAGAGAAACTCCAAATTCCAGCTCCAGCACAGCCCAAACCATCCTGGGTGCCTCCAGGAGCTGCTGGTGTGTTCCAGAGCAGGGTTTGCACTCAGGAGCTGCTCTGGTGTGTTTTTCAGAGCAGGGTTTGCACTCAGGGTTTGCACTCAGGGTTTGCACTCAGGAGTTCCTGGTGTGTTCCAGAGCAGGGTTTGCACTCAGGGTTTGCTCTCAGGAGCTGCTCTGGTGTGTTTTTCAGAGCAGGGTTTGCACTCAGGAGTTCCTGGTGTGTTCCAGAGCAGGGTTTGCTCTCAGGAGCTGCTCTTGGTGTGTTTTTCAGAGCAGGGTTTGCACTCCCAGCCCCTGAGCTCTGCCTGTTGCCAAGGGGAGGGATGTGCTGCCTGCAGGATTAATAAACACCACAGAGCTTGGTTGTCAGAATTTCCCAGCTCATTTTCAAGGGCATCTCAAAAATGGAGCTCCCTGGCACTTCCTGGTGCTCTCCATCATCCCTGGGTGTGCATTTGCAGATGGGAGCCACTGCTGGGGGATGTGGGGGCTGCCTTTGTCCTCCCACAGGGCACAGGGGCGGTTTGATAAACAGAGAGGGCTCAAGGAGCTGTTGTTGCTCAGCAGCAGGGTCAGCGTGGTGTCCGTGGGTCTGTCCCAGCCCAAAAGCAGAGCCCAGCAGTGCCCTGGGCTGGGCACAGAGCCCTGTCCTGGGCACAGAGCCCTGTCCTGGGCTCAGAACAGCCCCAGGCTCCTGCCTGGGCCCAGCTCCTGCCTGCTGCACCCTGACCTTTTATCCAGATTTTATCTGCTCAAGGATAGATCCGGAGTCTGGGTTAAATTTAACCTCCTGCTGTATCCTGTGCTGCTCCAGAAGGAAACTGAGTCATGGCATTCTGAGGAGCAGCTGGAGAGTGCAGGGATCATCACAAGGGGGATTTTCTGAGCTTAGTGCTCCTGGCACAGCAGGAGAACTGAGGGAGGGGCAGTAATTCACCTCTGGTGTTTGTGGTGAAAGTGCAGTTGAAATAGAGTAATAAATAATGAAATGCTTTGGTATTTTTCTGGGTTTAGTGTGTGATAGAAATCTGCAGCTTCTTTCCAAGTGATTTTGGCTTAGTCCAAGTTGATATAGGTAAAAGCATCTCCTTTTCAAATGCTTATGTTGGAATTACACTTTATTAAACTCACAGAGGAATGGATCAGTTGACGTGGCAAATGTCTGTTTTATTTTGGAGGAGTTGTTTGCTGTCTGAATGGCAATTTGCTGTTCCTAACAAGATTGCTTTACAAACACAAGAGCCCCAACCCCTAAAACAAAGCGAGTGCAGACAGATGACAGCGTTGTCTGCAACTTGACAAGATGATATTTGATTTTTGAATTTTTTTCCCTGGTAGTTTGGGTCTCTGTCTGAGTCTTGGCTTTGATTCTTGGTTTGAACACAGAGGCTGACAGCCCCAAACCCCCAAACTTCCTGAATGTCACTGGATTCTCTGTGTTCTGCCCAACAGCTTAGCTGGGAATTATTTAGTCTGGCCCAGTGGCCATTGCAGCAGCAAATGACAAAATGCTCTTCAAATGGGTGTAGTGACATAATTCCTATTGAAAAAATGTTGATTACTGTCACAATGTGGAAGCTCTGTGTGCTTTAGTGCTCAGGGCTTATCTTTCTTGCACAACATAAGCAGTATGAATGCCAAAATACACCTCATTTGCAAGTGCTGTTTGCATGATAAATTTTATTTTTCTAATCTCCCCTATCAACAGAACCAATTTTTTTTTTAATCTTTCCGATGACATAAAAATGCATTTTAATGAAGCAAATTACCGAGCTTTGTCTCCTCAGTGCGCGAGCGGGGCGGCCACGTTCAGTTAGGCTGAGAAATGATCATTTGTTCCATTGCAGGCTGTACCAGAGCCCCTGCTCAGCCACCATCCATCACCAGTTGCTCAGCTTCGTGTTCCTTAAATCACTTGCCATCCTGTCAGGGCTGGGAATCCTCCACGGGAGCCATTATTTAATTTAAGTTTGTAAAGGTGTCACTTGTTTGATAATAGGCTGCTTCTGTAGTGGATGAATAGGGACTAAATATTCATCATTTTGTGCATCCATCCCAGATCCCTAATGAGTTACAAGGGTAGCAGTGCCAGCAGAGCTGATGGAGGTGGTGCCACGGAAGGAATTTGGCAGCAGTGAGGATGCAGGGGAAGCTCCACACCTTGCAGTGGGAAAGGCAGAGGGAGGTGGGCACTGAGGGGCTGCCCAGGGAATGGGCACTGCCCGAGGCACAGGGAGGGACTGTGGGGTGTCCTGGCCAGGGTGAGAGTTGGATCAGTGCTCCTGTGGGCATTCCAGCTCGGGATGCTCCAGCATTCTGTGAATTCTGCTGGGGCTGCAGAGCCTTCCTTGGTGAGCCTGGCCCCACATTGCTCCCAACGAGAGGGGTTCCATATGAGCTGCAAGGAAACTCAGATTTGGGTGAAAATGCCCCTGGGAAGAAGTTGGGGTCCATCCCTGGCCATGGAGGAGCTTCACCCTGAACTGTGGCTGGCCCAGAGCAGCTCCTGGAGCACCCAGCTCCTGTCTGCTCGTGGGGAGCTGCTCTGTGCTGTCCCTGTGCTGTCCCTGTGCTGTCCCTGTGCTCTGTGCTGTCCCTGTGCTGTCCCCGTGCTGTCCCCGTGCTGTCCCCGTGCTGTCCCTGTGCTGTCCCCCTGCTCTGTGCTGTCCCCGTGCTGGCTCACAGGTGTTGATCTGTGCCCAGGAGGCTGCAGTTAAAATCTGCTGCTCTGCCCAGTGTTGTTTTTGTACTTTGTGCCTCGTGGTTGTGACTGTTTTGTGGTGAGGGTTTGTGGTTGTGCTTTCAGCTTTCACAGCACCTCCCCTGCTCCCCCTGAGCTCAGTCCAGCCTGGGTTTCCCCAGCCTTTTGTTCTTGTGTCCCTGCTGCCCCAGCCCTCTGGCTGCATCCCTCAGATTTATATGGCTTTTAGGCTGTGGGGAGATTGATCAGCCAGGCCTTATGCATTTAGAGGAGCTGATGAATGGCCCAGCAGCACATTCCCCTCCAGTGCTCTGGAATAACTTCAGCCCTCAAATCAAACATCCCATTTGCCACAAATTGGGGAAGGCAAAGAGGGCACCTCTGCTTTATTAGGGGGCATATTTCATTTATCTGTTATGGGAGGCATTGTCCAGTTCTACGTGTCTGGGGAGGCAATTCCACAGCCTCAGCACCCCCTCCCCCTGCCCCTCACAATATCCACCTTCAAGGTTTCCTTTGCAGCCTTCACCTCTGTTACAGCTGCATTTCTGTCCTTCATTTTCAAATCTTTAACCATTTCCTCTCTTATTTGTGGTCCCTTTTTCCCTCCTGGCCCCATTCTCCCCCTCACTGAGGATGTGTCCCTCAGCCTGGGATTTGATTTTGCCATCCCCAGTATTTCTTTCATGGAGCTTTGCATACTCAGGTGTCTCTTCACTCCACTGCAGCCAGGCTTGCTCTGAGAGGAATTTAGGGAGTTTCCAGAGGCTGCCTGGTATCATTTTGGCAAGGGTCAAAACCTGGAATTTGTATCTGAGTCCCTGAATTCCACCCTGGGCATAGCTGCAGTCACAGCCCCTCTGTTAATGATTTACCTGGGAAGGCACCTCCAGAAATACCTGCCTCTGAGAGGGAGCATTCCCATTTTATCTCATTTTTCTTGGATTTGTTCATTGCTCCAAAGTCTGGGGGCTCTTGAAGTGCTTTTATTTGTTTCCTTCTGCCATTTGCATAAAAATCCCTGTTTGACTGCAGAAAGTGTCTCCAGAATAATTGACAATAATGGTTGAAGTCCCAAGGGAACAACATTTCTGTAGTAGGGAACGTCACTGGAAATGCTGTGTGTGAGCCTTGAAGGATGACACAAGATATTTCAGGTAGTCCTTGAAAAGGAACATGTCCAGCTCTTTCTG
>JAWMRF010000076.1:6662835-6706031 GCA_035221435.1 Sphenopsis melanotis | reverse complement strand
GCCCGCCCAGCCCCGCCGCCATCACACGCTGGGCGCCGCCGCCTCCGCCCGGCACTGCGCGGCTGCTCCGGGGCTCGGCTCCGCTCCGCGCCCGGCCCCGCTGCCCGGCCCCGCTGCCGGCCCCGGCCCGAGCGAGCCCCGCGGAGGAACGCGGGGGCTGCGAGCCTTTAACCCCTGCGGCACCTGCCCCGAGCCCCGCGCCGCGCTCTGCCCGCGCTGCCCGGCCCCGGCCCCGAGCGGCTCCGGCCCCGGCCGGGCTCCGAGCGCTGAACTTGCCGGCGGAAGGAGCGGATGCGGCTGGGGATTTTCGGTGTCTTTCCCGAGCCCTTTCCCCCGTTCGCAGCCCTGTAGGTGCGTTCGCTTCCCCGGGCTCCCGGCGCCGATTCACCGCCGTCGTTTGGGGGATTTTTTTAATCCTTTTTTTTTTTTTTAACGATTTTTTTTTTGCTGCTGCTGCTGACACGCTGTTTTTGTTAATCTTTTATCACAGAAACGGTTTATTAAGGGGTTGAGGCAGTACGGCAAGAACTTCTTCAGAATCCGAAAGGAGTTGCTTCCCAATAAGGAGACCGTAAGTACATTTGGACTTTATGTAATTCGCTTTTTCTCTCGCTGCTTCGCTGTTTGATCTTGCGAAACTCTTTCCTTTTTACCCCGAATTCTCCTCAGATAAACGGAAGAGAAATCCTCAGCCAGCCAAGGCAGCTGCTGGTTTTTAGTGCAGTTTTTAGGTCTTGGGCTGTGAAAGATGTTACATAAAATAATCGTCATGGCTGGACGGAGCCACTGAGCCTGGCTGAAGTGTATTTATGGAGAGCGAATCTAATTTTAAATTCTGACATTACGACGGGATAATACATTTTGTGTCACCCGGTGGGGCTCGAGTGGCGTCGGGTAAATAAAGAAAACCTAAACCAAAGCAGCATCTGATGGGATCGGGGTCTGCCTGTGACCCGCACCGTGCCGGGCTCTGCTTAACCCTTCCCCTGCCTGGATCCGCCGTGTCCCGGTGTTCTTGCAGGGTTATGTAACCCTGTCCCTGCGCCCCAAACCCTGCACAGCACACGGGGTCTGGGAGCCCTGGGAAGCCCCGGTCCTTTTGCTGTTTGCCCCAAAAGAGCCCCGGGCTCTGTCCTGCAGGTGTCCTCTAGCCTTTGGCAAAGTGCTTTCGTTTTTGTTCTGGGTTTAGCAGGGAGGCAGCTCCGTGAAAATGGAGCTGGACTGTTTTCTAGCCGCGTGTTAGTGATTTAAAGCGTCACAGAGCGCTCAGACTTGTGTAGGTGTGCAGCCTGGATGTGCACTGGGGAAGAGCGTGGCTGTAATGATATTTAAAAAGCTCTCGGTTTCTGTGGGATGGTTCCATTCTCCTCCCCGAGGTTCCTGTGAGACAGTGCTGTGATAACACAAATCTCTGGGTGGTAAATAGTAACACTGTGTGAGTTAAAAAGGAAGGGGAGGATGAGACAATTACGAGTTCACTCATCCTGCTGAGAAAGGAAACTCAGATTACTGCTCAAGTCTTGGTGGACTCGAGGATCCTGTTGGATTTTGAGGTGTGGAGGCCTGGAAAGGTGACAGCTGGGAGGGAATGCTGGAATAGCGTGGATCTTATCAGCATCCTACAAACCTACACATATCATGCTTTTCCTCTTTCCTCCAGAATATCTCCCAGAATGGGTCTAGAACAAATCGGTGTTTGCTTTTAGAAATGAATTCTGCTGATGGTAAAGTTGCTGAGGGGCAAAAGTGCTCTTCTGAGTTTGAATTACAGCAGCTCTGAAGTATATTGTGGTTTTATAAATTATCTATTATAATAATCTAAATAATTATCTAAAATATCTGTTTTTAATATGAAAAGTGGGTTTTTGTTTTTTTTTTTTTTTTTTTTTTTTTTTTTTTTTTTTTTGTGATGGAGAAAAACATTTTGCAGGGGGGAGGAAAAAAAAGTCCTGAAAAATGGAGAGTTTGGGGCAGGTGCCTGCCCCTGTTTGTGCTGCTTAACTTCTTACATTGGAGCTTGGATATCAGCCTTGGGGTTTCTGTAAAAGTTCTGCAAGTGGTGTTAAACCTCACAGAAGCTCTCATTTTTCAAGTGTTATATTTTTGTTTCATTAGGTCTAATTTTTTACTACAGAGAAGACTAAATATTAAGTCTGAGCTGTGGGAAGTATCACGTTGATGGGTTTGGGCTCAGGGGTTTTTTTGGCCCCTGTGGTAACTGATCTACAAATAACCTTTGACCTACCATGGGTTGTTTATAATCTCTGCTTCCTATTTTTGCCCACAGGCCTCACTTCTGCTTTCTTTAATTCCTAATCTTTTCCAGCCAAAATTTACAGCCCTTCTGCTGTAAGGAAGACATTGCAGCATAAAGGCTGCAGTAAATATTTGACTGTACAGTTTTGCTTCTGTTCCTTAAAGTGGAATAATGAGTAATGTAAATGACAAGGCTGTGGGATTAATCTGTCTGCATTTTTTCATCACCAGAATAATTTCAGATACTTTGCCTGCCATTTTTCTGTTGCAGTGTGAAGTAACCCTGTAGCAATTCCAGAAACACCAGAAAAAAGCTTTATTCTCGTGTTCAGCCTCCATATTAACATCAATAAAACTCTAAAAAGTTGTTAAATGGATACTAATGGATAATGGATAACTGATAAAACTAAAAAATTGTTATATGGATACTAAAGCGACTTCCAGGTGCTTAAAGATGTGTCAGGGTCATTCTTGCAGTGACTTGCCCCAATGCCTCTTGGACATCTGATTTATTCAGAGTTTTCCTTCCTGGTCACTGAAGGTTTGGGGAGGGGACCCAGGGGATTTTGTCTCAGCAATCCCCACTAAAAGTTAAATCTCCTTATTACCATGATTTCTGTAAAATGAGTCTTTTCCTAGACCCTTCACTGGGGGAAATTCTCCCCAGTGTCACCCTGAACCTGGAAACAGTGGGAGAAAAGGAATACAACAGAAACAGGGAATTCTTGTAGAGACCAGGCCTGTTTCATGTTATTTCATGTTAAACCAAGCTGAGGCTGCTGTGCAGGAAATCAGGATGTGAACGTGACATTGTATTTCTTGTCTGCTTTGGGAAGGTGTAATGGGGTCCTGGTGTGATGAGAATCAGGCCATCCTGTACTGAGCTTTCACAAGTGTGCTAAGGAATGTCCTATTTCAGTTGTGCCTTGGCTTTTCCCCTCCACAGTTAGTGTGCAATACCTTTTGAGAAAACCCTGTGTTCACCAATGTGTGTTTTAACTAGTTTAACATAGTTTTTCAACAAATTTTTAATTATTTCTTCTAAATGATAATCCTTAAGGAAAAAAACTTTATGAAAGAGAATGTTCATTCCATATCAAAGGTGTGTTTGTTTGGGTCTCCACTCCGCTGGTTTATTTCACATTTCCAGTTTATTTCCATGTTTATGTCCAGGAGGGGTTCCCAGTGGACGTGGGAGTGAATAACTGCAATGGATCAAGGGAGGTGCTGCTTTAATGGAGGATCAGTGCTGACCTGGAGGAAAAGTGCCTCAGTGTACCTGAGCCAGGAGATTTTCAAGTGAAACTTCCTTGGGTTTCCACTGACCTGTCTGAAATGCCCCTTCTCCTCTATTTCCATGCAGCTTTTTTGCTTTTATCTTCCCCTGGGTGGTTTCCCCTTGGCTGCAGGGATGAGCTGCCCTGCTCCCCTTTGGTTTCTGCTTAGCAGCACTTCTGATTGCTCTTCATGGGAAGAAGTACATTTTGGAGGCTTTTCAGTGGCATGAAGAGTTTTCAATAATTACTTTCATTTAAATTCCCATGATGTGAGAATGAAAGGTGCACAGCTGGCAACAGTTTCCTTAACTGTCTGCTTTGGCTTTAAATGTGGTTTTATTCCCCTCCCATCCACCCGTTTTGGGATAATTTGCTAAAACTTCGTGATAATACAGGATTTTCTGAGTATTTAACATTCTGCTCTGAATTCTTTAGATGATTACACTGAGCTACTTGAATTGGAGAGTTTTAGAAGCACCAGCATTGTGATAGGTCTGAGATAAAAGTACTTAAATGCCTCCAAGGTTGGGGACTGCCTTCCTGTGTTCCTGGGAACAGCTTAACTCTGTTGGCTTGGTGCAGGAGGTAAATGCAAACAGGGAATAGAGCAGGAGCAGGAGGGTGCCAGGTCCTGGTGTCACCTTGCTGGGACCCAGGGCTGGCTCCTGCTGCTCAGCCTGTCCTTGTGCTGCTCTCTCTTAGCACAGGCTGCCCTTGCAGTTTGTGTGAGCTGTCCCAGCTGGATCAGGATTGTTCTCCTGGGGTTCCTGCAGCCTGCTCTGGCCAGGAGAGTTGTCTGAGCAGTGCCCCAGAAGTGGGGCTGTGTGTGACTGTCCCTTTCCTAGGTGCAGGGTCCTGTTACCCTGCCACGCTGCCATGGCCTTTGCTGCAGCTGAACTGAGATTCTGGAGCCACCTTGTTCCTCCTGGGGATGGGCCTGAGCACTCTGGGCCCTCCTGGGAGCTGGGTGACAGCTCTGGGGACGTTCTGGGGCTCTGCAGAGGCTCCTGTGCTGCCCAGGGACAGTTCCTGGCCCAGGGCTGTGGGCAAGGTCCTGTGCCCCTCTCTGCTCCTCGCTGGCCCTGCAGGAGCCCGGGAGGAGGACAGTGGCTCTTTGTGCAGGCACACAGACTCCAGGCTGATTTTGGGTTGAATTTCCCTGCTGAGCACATAGGTATCTGTGGTGTGTGTGATTCTGGGTTTGGCTGCTGAGCAGGAGATGACAGAGTGCAATCCAAAGATCTTGCCTCTGGGTGGATGGTCCTTTATTTAGCTCTGAAGCACAGTGTAAACAGGAGTTATGAATATTGGCTGTTTCCTGACACTGAAATACCTGCAGTGTGCTGTATTTATGCACAGAAGAGCTAAATATGCATCATTTCTTTAGGAAAAATGGTCTCTCTTCTGATAGTAAAATCTTCCTCTTCAAATTAAATGCTGCTGGGACTTAGCTCAGAGACTAAATAAGCTGTGCTCTGTTAGTGTTAGGAGGCAGAATGAGTGCAGCGTGAGCTTTCAGCATAAACTTCTGTTTAATTTTAGATTGGGGTTTAGATAAACAATTTTATTCTTGCCTCATTAATGCTTAATCTCGTGTTACATAATACACAATATTGGCTTCCTGAGTAGCACTTAAATATAGTGCAAACGTGGAGTAGCTGAAAGGTCAGTGCAGTTACCATATGTGCAGGCTGGCAAGGTGTCTGTCCCCTCCCCACGGCGCTCCTGATGGCAGCCAGCAGCCCCAGGAATATTTGTGCAAGGCTCTCCCGAGCATCTGAAAGGTAGAGCTGCTCCCTCGACACAATTGTTCAAATAGCAGAGTGCCTTTGATCAAAGCAGGGGGATAATTAGATGAATATCTCTTGGTCTGTTGGTATAAAGTGATTACTTAGCCCTACATTGGCTTTTTAATATTTGCATTTAGTGGTGAGCCTTGTTTGTAGCAGGAGCTGTGGCGTGGGCTTTATCCCTGCCTGCTCTCCCCAAGGAAATCTGCTTTATTTGAGGCCATATTCCCCCAATGATGGAATATTAATACACTGCAGTCAAGGCACATTATTTCCTGCTTGTCTTTGCTGTTCAGAGAGGGACAAGCTGTGGAAGCCTTTTCTGTTTGAAAGCTGAACCTTTTTCTTTAATAACTTGTTCTAGCCTGGATGCAGTCAGAGCTGAAATTTTCCATTAGAGTTTGAAGCGACTGCCAACATAAACAGCTCCTGCTTCTTTTCATTTCATCTGCTCTCTGCTGCTGCTGCCTCCAGAGCGTGGCCACTGCAGGCACAGGGCTCTGCTCTGCTCACTCAGGGGCTCGTGGGCTTCACCTTCCCCAAATTATTTCAAATGAGAGCCTGAGACTTTTCTCTGTGTCACAGCAAATATCCTCCTGGGCTTCAGTCCAGGTAGCAAAAGGGGCAGAGGCAGCAGCTGCTTTTCCTGTGTAAGTGAAACCGCCGAGTCATTTGCATAACAAACTCTTCTGGAGGGAGCCTGCTGCCTTTTTATTTTTTTATTTTCCTGTTTTTGTGAGCAGTCTCGGCTGAGGGAGGAGGAGCCCTGGGCCAGTGTTTGGCTCCAGGTGAGGCAGGGTGCTGAGGCAGCTGCAGCCAGGCCCTTGGTGCTGCTCACCAGGAGCCAAGGAACGGAATGACATGCTGAGCTCAGATGGAGATATTCCTGAATTTAAGTGGCTCTGAGCTGAAGGCTGTTTGCAGAGGGATGTTCAGTGTGTGTGTTCGCTGTGCTCTGCTTTGTTTTCAGAAGTTTAACTGTTAAACCTATTGCAAATGTCATAACTTTATTGGATAATAAACCAGGAGGTTTGGAAAGGCCTTTAAAGAGACGTGAAGGTTTAACTCACACACACCATGGTGTCTTTCTTCATCTCTGAAGGGATTGCAGGTGCTCAGGTGAGCACAGATCCTGGCAGGCAGAATTCCCAGCTGCTGGAGGTGTCCATACCCCTGTGTTCCTTTAGTCCAGTTCCCTGAGTGTATCCTCTGAGTGAATTCCCATCTCCTGGAGGTGCCCATACAGGTGTGTTCCTTTAGTTTAGTTCCCTGAGTGTATCCTGAGTGTATCCTGTACTCCCAATCCTGTGAATTCCCATCTCCTGGAGGTGCTCACACACGTGTGTTCCTTTAGTTCAGCTCCCTGAGTGCATCCTGTGAATTCCCATCTCCTGGAGGTGCTCACACATGTGTGTTCCTTTAGTTCAGTTCCCTGAGCGAGTTCCCATCTCCTGGAGGTGCATCTTGCCTGGCTCTCAGCAGCCCTTTCCCCTGGCCTGTGCCACGTGTGTGCTCATTGATTAATGATTGATCAAGGACTGTCTCCAGCTTCCAAAGACCAAAATACCCTTTCCCAAACCTGCCCGTCTCAATTCCAGCTGAAGCAGACAAAACCAAAGAAAGGAAGTACCTAAAATGTGCTTTGTTTTTACTGTTTTTGTTTTAAATCTCTTAAGCGTTCTCCTAAGACAGTAAGAGGATTAATTTTCAATTGTATTGTTTTACTTTTGTATGCCAAAGGTAATTTACAGCATCATCAGCTCAAAAAATGAGCTGCTTATTTGACTTTCTTCCTAAGAAGCCCTCATAGATGGAGAGCATTAAAGCAGAAGGTGTGTTCACTGTGCCAGCTGGACTCTAGAATTGACTTTAGCATGGGCAATAAATCAGCTCTGCACTCCAGTGGCTTTTTTTTTTATTATTTTACATTACAAGATTGGATCTCATTGTTTATTTTTCTCTGAAGGTTTAGAGGTAGGTAGGAGTAAAATATTGTTGAAAGTAAAAGAGGGCCATTAGGCAATTGCATTGAGCTCTGTCAGGGAGCCAGGAAGGACAATTTCTGCTTTGTAGGGAAAAGTCTGTAGACAGAGATACAAGCCAAGATTATTTGGGTAATTGATACAATATTGTCTGAGCCTTCCTCAGCAACTGAGAGAACACAATGCTGCTCCTCAGAGTTCTGTTCCCCTGCATTTTCGTTACTTTCTGTTTATAATTCACCATCCTAAGGAATTTCGGTTTGTTTATTTTCCTATTGTGAATTCTCTTTTGCATCTGTGCTGAAGGGTATGTGTGACTCTGGTTAAAATGCTTTTGTTCATCAACAGCTGTATATTTATTCTGTATTTTCTTTCCCTGTGAGAAAAACCAGCAGCTTTTTTTCTTCCCAGGCAGTTGTCAGATTGTATCAAATACTCAGACATCAACCCTGAGGTCCTGTGAATTGCAGGTACATAAAATAGGTGTCTGGTAAAGGATTTGTGCAGTTTATTTTCATGGTTGAGTGTCCCAGCCTGGCAAGACTTTTCCACGGCTGCCATGCATCAAACCCTTGGTGGTGTTTGCTCCCCATCCAGTCACTGGCTGAAGATGAGCTTTAAAGCTTGAAAATGGCTTTCAGAAAGGCAAAAATAAAGCAGTGCTGATTGTGGGACATCCAGTCCCAGAGCAGTGCTAATGTTTTAAAATCCAGGTAACTCCTGGAGGAAATGCATCTGTGTAATCCTGCCTGGGGACTGGCTTTGGAAATGGCTCAGGAGGGGAGCACTGCAGGTAATCCTGTGTGTGCTGCTCTCCGTGGGTATTTACAGTGTGTGAGACACAGATTACAGCTCCAGGAGCTGCTGCAGCAGCTTGCTTTGAGTTCTGGAGTTCAAGGAGTAAATAAACACCAGCAGCTCAGACGTGTGGTGAGCTGTGTTCTGGGGGAGTCAGAGCAGGTTTTGGTTCCTTAAACACACAGGGAGCTGTGTCTGGCCTGTGTGGGGTTCACAGCTGGGGCAGAGGGTTGTGCATAGGAAAACCCTCTGTGGGCAGAGAATAAAGTGTGCTGTGAGTGAGCCTCGCTGCCACAGAGCACAGAATGAACTTTATTCTTCCTCAGGAGATCCCTGGGCTCAGGCATCACCTCCTGCCCCTGATGGCCCTGTAAGAGCAGCACCCACTGCCCTCCCCCGGCCCCAAAGCAGCCCCAGCACATCAGTCACTCCTAAATATCCTGTAATGTGCTGCTGGAGCTGGGAGAAAAGACAATAACAACTCCAGGAGACAGATGCACTCATTTTGTCAGTTTTGTTTCCAGCCAGCTGTAAAAAAGAAGCAGTGCTTGATTACTGGGGGTTTTTTGCTGCTTGGTTTTTTTTTTTTTCATGCCAAGGAAAGCTCCCAGGAATTACAGAGATGGTGGAATAAAGTGAGAATGGGGAGCTGGAATAGAGGCTGTGCCGTAGGGGAGGTGAAGCAGTTTGTGGGTAGAACTGGCTCTGTAAGCAGAAGAAACATTTAACATCACACGTTGAAATCTGCTGCATTTGCTTTTGCTTTGTTTTTCCTTTCCAGTCTGTATCTGAAGGGAGAACACTGAGGAGTGTGATGGAATTCAGATTGTCAGCACATAAAGATGCTGGTGCTTACTTCTAGGTGAGGGTGATGTCGTTTTGGGTGAACTTCTCCTGTTCCTGCTCTGCAGGGTGCCAGGAGGGCTGTAAGTGTCAGCCACAGCCCTGCACACCTGCACCACGGTGGATTGATGGATACATGGGATGTGGAGGGGTTCCTTTCCCTGCCAGAAGGTGCATTAATGTCTCCTGTGTGTGGAAAAGCTGTGAAATGCTCAGGCTTTGGGTTTCCTACTCCTGCTCATGAGGAATAAGGATCCTGCAGGGCTGGGATCCCCCATTTGTGGTGTTTGTGCCTTTTCCCTGGGGCCAGGAGGGGCTGCATCCTGCAGGACAGAATTCCAGCCTTCCCTCCCTCCCTGCTTCAGGCTGCCTAAGAGGGTGCAGGTGATGCCTCAGCACCCCCTGAGTGATCAGGGCAGATTCCACAGAAAATCTTCTGCTTCTTGCATCTCTTTTTTAAATCCCAGAATGGTGACAGGCGTGTTTCCTTCTGATTCAGATCCTCCAAGGTTAAGTTTGTCCATTGCCCTTTTCTCTGCACACTTTGGAGCTGGGCAGCTGTAAGTGAAGGAGCTGCTCTCAGGGTAATTGCTGTATTTGAGAACTTGGGGCTTTAAAAAACAGACAGAGTGTTACAGGAATGATGACAAAATCCCAGCTGCTGACGTCCCGGTGGTTGGGAAATCTTCCTGACTGGTCACCTGGGATGAGCAGCATTGGCAGGGAAGATTGTTTTTTTACACTACCAAACTCCTGTCCAGCAAGGAGAGGGTGCTGGCCAGTGCTTTTATTGCCATGGTGAGATGGTTTGTTCTTGGCTGGAAGAGCTGGGCTGATCCTCTCCCTCCCCCAGACACTTTGTGGGCTCCCTTTTCCCCTGCAGTGCCCCTGACACAAACTGTGATTTTGTAGGATGCCTCCAGACCCTTCAAAGAGAGGAGAGCACATTCCAGGTTGTAAAGCAGCTCTTGCTCCTGCAATCTGAGAACTCCTCCCTGGTGTTCAACCCAGGGCCTGCTTTGTGCCTCTTGTGTAAAGCACCAGGACATCCCACAGGAACTCTTGATTTATTTTGCTGGCTCTGCCCTTCTCTGTGGTTCACAAACCTCTAATGGGCTGTGGAGCTCCAAGATTTCTGAGTTGAACGGTAGAAGTTTTAAGAACCTCCTCTACTACATGAAAGACTTAACACTTTCCACATGCTGGGTTTTTGGATCATGAAAAGCTGATCTCCTACAATACTTTGTAAAGCTGAGGCATCCTGGGCCAGGGCTGCTTAATGCTGTTGTGAAATTGGGGGGGAAGGAAAAAAATGTAATGAAAACTCTGGGCTTTGGGCCAGCAAGGAAGATCTGATACAGTGAAGGTGTTTCTGCTGCCCTTTGTTACTGTTGAGTTTGATTAGCTTTGTTTCTGGTACGTTTAATTACAGTTCTGTTTTATTTTTATGGCTAAGGAGGGGATCTTTGCCAAAGCCCAAGTCTTTCATTACCTCAGCTGCAATGAGAGGGCACTGGAGAAGTAAATCATGCCACCTCCCCAACAAACAAGCCAAAGTAAAACCAAAAGAAACCCCACTAAGCTATAAACCCAGCCCTTTTCTCTCTCCTTGCCCTGTTCTGCAGTCTGCTGCTTTCCATGTGTTATTTTCCCTTTCTGAAGCTGCATTTAGGCTTGAGGGCGAGTTTACTTTGTGCAGTAAGTTGTTTTTGCCTGGGCAGGGCTGTTCACCTGTGGTGGTTGTGCTTCCCTGGAGCTTGTCTGGCTCCTCTGCAGCTCTGTCCCACAGACAGCGCTTCCTCCATGGCTTCCTTCACTGCACTGCAGGAATGCAGCTGGAAAATGGCTCAGAACTGGGAGAACAACAGACAGAAACAGGAGGGGTTGGTTTGGGCCCTGGTTTTGCTCTGCAGAGCCTTGCCCACGGAGATGTGATGGCAAATATGTGCCATAAAGCTTGCAGAGAGTGGGCTCTAAAGGAGCATTTGGAAAAGCTCCTTTCTCCTGATGCCACTGCTGAAGGAGCTCTGGGCTGTGGGGCAGCTCTGGGCTGTGTGGCTGGACCTTCACCTGGCTGTGGAGAAGTGACAGGGACAAAGGCCTCCCTCCCTCAGTGCTGTGCTAAAGCTGTATTGATTTAACAATTCCACCTCATGTTCTTACTCTGTGCCATTTGATGGGAGAGAATTTTTTTTCTTCTTGTTGCCTGGCTTTAGAAAAACATTGCTTTTAGAGCTTCTGAAAAGAAATTGTCTGCTCACTGTGGGCATAAAACTGCCCTTCCTATCTGCCACCTGTTTATTCTCTATTGAGGTTCATAATGGTTTTGTTTCAGGCAAATCTGTGTGTCTTGTTGGGCTTCAAAAATTATGCAAATGATTTTCAGCTAAAGGATGAAGAGAAGGGAAGTCTGGATTTGAGTAACCAGGGAGTTGTAGCCCAGCACTGCCCAGGAGATATTTGGAAATCCTGCATTGGACTCTGAGAAGGTTTTATTTAATAGGAATGTAGCAGCTGTAGGAGAGCAGGGACATTGTGAGCTGCTGGTTGTGGTTGGGATGACCCCACCTGCCCCTCTCTGGCTGGTTTTCCATGGAGCACCTGAGCAGAGCTGCTGAGGGAGACCCAGGGGCTGCTCCGTGTGTCGGTGCCAATCCCCTGTGACTCCTTCCCAGCCCTCCTCCCTTGTTTACAGCCCTGAGTCACAGCTCTGCCCTGCTGGCACTTACAGATTGCAAATGCACGAGTTCTCGTGGCTGCAGCAATTAAGGAGCATGAACAGATGCTGTGAATCACCTCGGAATTGCTGGCTTAGCTCTTTGTGCCAGCGCTAAGGTTTCACGTTTCTTGGAGCTGCTGAAGTTCTGCTTTGACCTTTTCAAGGGAACTTACATAGCAAAGGTATGGGAAACGTTTAAAAGTGAGTTTGGCATTATGTTTGGCTGCTTTAGTTGTCATCCCTGAGCTGAAATTGTGGGTGGAATCCTGCAGGCTGTGGATAAACAGCATTTCTGGGACAATGCTCAGTCTGGGTTTGCCATTCCATAAAGGTCATGTCAAAATGAGAGGAAAACCCCAAAACAAATCATCAACAACAACACAAAACCCCAATCCAAACTCAGACTAGCAGGGACTTCATATTTTAGGAATTAGAAGTTCTGATTTTTCAGATATTTCTGCTTCAGTCTCTCCCCAGGCACTGCAAGAGCTTAGCTGTTCTAATTCAGTTATGTGTGATACTCACAGACCTTTTTCCACTTTTAATGTGGTTTTGAAAACTTGAATTTTTGTGGGTGCTGTGGGAACTTCTGCCTGTTTGAGCTCTGGTTATTGGGTGTTTGCCTGCTCAAGGTAGCTGCTGTGACTGACTGTGAGGAAATCATTTGTATTAGTTGCAGGTCTGTTAGGGTTTTTTGTTTGGTTTTTATTTGCAAGGGGTGTTTCTTTGCAATTGCTGCCTCATCTCCTAGTCTTTTTTTTAATGTTTTAGTAATTGTCTAGCTTCAACATACCCATTTCACTGGAGTGTGAGGGTTTGCAGTGCTGCTCTCCTCAGCTCCATCAGGATTTACAGAACCTCCCAGGAGCTGCTCCCTGATTTTCTCTCCAGTGTTGTACATGGATGGGTGGGAGTGGGTTCAGGCTCCTGGGTTATTCTGCTCCCCCAGGCTCCTCTTTTCTCCCTGGGGTGCTGCTCAGCTCTGCCAGCACTGGTGCTCCAGAGCTGGAGGTGCAGAATTCCTCCTCCCTGCAAAGTCCCGTTCCTGCCTGCACGGGCTGGGGAAGGCCTGGAATTCCCAGGTCCTGTGGGAGGGCATTGCACACGCTGCAGAATAAACACTCCAGGAACCCTCACATGCCTGGGCTGCCTGGCAGGTGTTTGTGGAGCCTCTTGAGTGTTTGTGTGTGAAAGATCCACGGGGCATTTTAAAGAGGTGGCAGTGCTGCTGTGAGAAATAACACTGGAAAAATTCCAGATTCCAGGGGTTCAGTGCATCTTCTTCAGTGTTTTCCCTTTTAGTTTTATCATAGGCACCTTTTGCATGAAAACATGGGTCTTAATTTGCAGCTTTTGTTTCATTTTCCCCCAAAGATGCCACTTTTTGTCCTGTTTGCTGGGTAGCAGTTGCTGACAGCAGTGTCACCACAGGGAATCCTGGTTACCCTCACATCCTGTGGGAATGGGCTGAATTCCAGACTGATTTCACATGTCAGGCCTGAGCAATAGAAATAATTAGAGAAATTGCCTGTTTACCTTACAAAGAACACCTGCAAGGATGGACCAAAACCAGATTGTGTGTCTTAGCAGTGTTGCTGTGATGAGTTTAATGAGGGGGAAAGCAGGAGAGGTGGAATTACTTGTGGGATGATACATGAGACATTCACAACTTCCCCTGTGCTTACATGTGGGCAGATCAAGCACAGTAAAGTGGGTTTTTTAAGGAGAAAATAGCTCTTGTGGTGTGTCTTTCACATGGCACAGGGTTTCCTCTCCAGAGCTGTGTCATGTCTCCAATCCCTGTTATTGCAGATCTGTGCCTTGCTTGTGGCAGCTGCCTGGTGCTTGGATGTGTTTGTAATTAAACAGGAACTGGCATCTGAGGCTGGGTTTTTGCTGAGGCTGTGAAATTTGGGGTTTGTGGAGGGTAGAAGCAGCTTGGGAGGAGCTTTGGGAGGAGCAGGATGGGTGGGGATGAGCTGGGGGCTCGCAGGAGGGTTTGTCACCGTGTCCCCAGCGCTCCTGGGGTGCTCCTGCGGGCTGGATGCGGGGGGGCAGCACAGACAAAGCCCTGCAGGAGGTGCAGGTGTTCATGTCTGCAGGAAATGCTCCTTGTGCCCTGCCTGTGCCTGTGTGCTGAGCTTGGCCACGAGCCCAAGCACCGTGTCAGGCACTGCTCTTGTTTCACAAATGGAAATCTTCCTCAGCCAGAAGGGAAAATCAGGATGTGTCCCCCCGCCCCCCAAATCCACTTTTATCGCCCCAGTTTCCATGCATACCCATCAGCACCCTGAACTTCCATGTCAGGCTTTTTTCCAGCACTCAGCTGTGCCTCTGGGTCACTGCATCTTTCTGAAGAATTTGTTTAGGGTGTGATATTTTGCTGTAGTCAGTGAAATCCAGAATGAAATGAGACTTTCTAACAGATGAAAGCTGTTGTGCTTTGTCTGGAACCACCGGATGGTTGGTTTGTTTGCAGGGGAAGCAAACCTGTTCCAGAAAAACAAAGTTTAAAGAGAAGAATGCAGTGGGGAATTGTGGCTGTCAGGGATGAAGCAGAGCAGGATGTTTCTGTGTGCAGTTTTGTTTGCAGACAGTGCAGGGGTTGGAGATTAGGATTCCAGCACTTGGAGAAGCTCTGGGGCTGCAGCTTATCAGTTAATAACAGTTTGTCCTTCCAAGAGCCACACAAGTGGAACATCAGCAGGCTCCCAGAGGAGGAGGCCAGCAGGTGTTGGTGTAACACGTTGGGGTGAAGTTCCCCCTTCTGGGGGCTTCTCTCCTGGTTTGTGACCCCTCAGTGCCGTGCTGAATCCCAGCTGTAATTACACTGATCCCTCCTGCCCGGCTGGGCAGGGGCCAGGGCTGTCACCTCCTGCCCCAGGGTCACTGTCCCTGTCCCCAGGGCTGCTGGCACAGCCTGGCTGCCACAGGGGAGGGTTCCTGGATTCCTGCACGGGGCAGAGCTGCAGTGTTTGGGTGAGAGGAGGGCAGGGGCTCTGGGCTGAGCTGCAGCTGCATTTGCAGCGCCTCAGGAGTCAGAGCCCTGAGCCGTGCCCCACACTCCTGCTGCCCTTTTCCTTTACCCTGATTGTGGGGATCAAATTCGCCTTCTGAGGGATTCTGATCTCAGATTAATGTTTGCTGGAGACACCAGGGTGGAACAGGACTGGAAAGAATCGGTAATTCTTTCACTTCTGAGCTCACTGTATAGGTATTATAGTGAGCTACAATGAATTGCTCTTCCTAATGCTGCTTTACAACTCTTAGCTTTGTCTTCTAGTTACATTTTGCTTGCTAAGGATTTTTCCTGACAGAAAGAATTTGAGACTGGAGGGAAGCAACAATAAGTGAGGGATAAGCGGCTTACGTGGCAGTTCTTTGTGGTTTGGGGGTGGGGGGTTGCTTGATGTCCTGCTTCAATATTCCTCTTTTCTTACATGGCTCTGATAAACAGGAAAACACTGAAATACCCCTCAACCTTCCACACTTAATCTAGAAAATCTCCTGCTTTAGGGAGCTGTTCTTGGAGAGCAGTAAAAGGAAAACAGCTGTTCAGGGAGCAGATCTGAGAGAACAGAGTCTGTTTAAAATCAGGGTTTAATGACAGGGACTGTGCTGAGAGTTGTGTTTGCTGTGTCCATAACTCAGGGCAGGAGCCATCCTCCCTCTCCCTCTGTGCCATGGTGGCTTTGCACTGATAAGCTGCTGCTTTCTCTGAGCTCACTTGATACTTTCCAGGTGTCAGGGGATGGGATTCTTCCTCCATCTGGCCTGCTCAGATGTTGGACATCCTGTGCTAGTGATTTTTATTAAGAGGTCACATTGTGTCTGTCTTCAGCGTGGAATCAGAGGGACTGATAGTTTACATTGTGAAATAACCAGGTGTGAGGACTTCTCAAATTGTTGTTTCCAGGAGATGAAATCTTCCCATTCCTCGTTAGCAGTGGGGCTAATTTCACAGAGCTTGTCTCCTGTATGTAATGATCAGTATTTTCTGATTTGTGTTTGTAATAAACCCTTAAAGCCCAGCAGCTCCCCCCGGGTCAGGAGGAAGCTGTGTCAGGGAGGGGAGTGTGCACGTTTGACAGGCCAGGCTTTGTGTGATTCAGCACAGATGTGTTTGGAAAACCTGAAACATCTGGTGCCTGGGAGTGTGGAATGCAGGTCAGTGCTCAGGCACATAGGGGTTCAGGCAGTGCTGCTGCTGGCACAGCTGCACTGCTGGGGGACCTTCAGTTCTGAGTTCTGTATTTAAATAAAAGCACTTACAAATGGCACATTTGAGAAACAAGTGGCTGATTCTTCCTCACCTCTCAGCTCTCCTTGCCCTGTCGAAAATGGGAATTTCAGATTCTGTAGTTTTTGTTTATTTCAGTGGGTTTGTTTCCTTGGTTTTGTGGGATGTTATCTTCTCAGTGTCCAGCACCTGGTCATACAAAACTGCCAATATACTGGATTCTAACTTCACCTGGGGAGCCCAGGAGCTTCCTACAAGGCAGCAAACAGAAACAGCAGCTCCAGTGAACAAGCAGGCAGTCCTTGGTGGCCCAAAAATGGTGCAGGATTGAATGTGGCTGTTCCAGAGAGGCTGCAGCAGCCTGGGGACTGGAGCATTGCCCCCACAGGGACCAGTGGGTGACTTAAACTGGGCCTTGACTGGGAGCTGCTGTGTTCAGTGCCAGAGGCTGCCCAGGTGAGGAGCAGGGCCAGGAGTTGCTCTGCCAAGGGGAATCACCCCTGGAAATCCTCTCCTCCCATCAGCAGGATGTCATCCACCTCACCTGGGGGATTTCCTGGATGGGGATTCCCTGAGCTCGGGATGCTGCTGTGGGGTGGGATGTGGGGTTATTGTATTGTCCCTCCCAGGGTGACTGAGCTGCAGTCAGTGTTTGCCCTCAGCCCTGCAGGCTCTGTCACCCCAGCCAGGGCTGCACTGGTGACAGAATTGATCCCAAGTGACACTTCCTGGCAATGGGGTGGTTCAAATACCAGCTGGAATTACTGCTGTGAAGTACTCACCTAGCAGCAAAAACAGCTCCCAGTTGCAACTCAGAAAAAGTTTTGGTGATTATAGTTTGATTCTATTTGTAAAACTGGCATGAGGAAATAATGCAAATATTTTTGAAGTAGTAAAACTTTCTTAATCATTACAAGCCTAATTTCAGGTGTTGGGAAACAAATAAGCATCTGTACACCTTCCTGAGATGCAGGGGGATTAAGTTCCCTGCTGAATAGCAGAATTAAATTTTTAATACTTTGTTTGAACAGGAATTATGAAAGTAGACAATGCTCTGTCCTTGTGCTCGGAGTGTCCCTTCTCATGCACATGCACAAATTGGCCTTTCACTTAAATTAATTAAGGCTGACATGCAAGCCACAGCAACAGGCAGCCTGGGTGGCAGCTGAAATGACGAAAATCTGTCGATATTTGTTTATTGGCTTGAGTAGCTGCTGGTGCTGGACGTGGTTCTGTAAAACCCAGGGAGCAGAGGAGCTGTTCCCATTTCCTGGCAGCCATTCCATGCTGCCAGCACAAAACCAGCTCTTTCTTAGCAGCCCTTTCCGAGGCTCAGAAATGGATTTTCCTCCCAGCCACTGTCATTCAATTATCACCTCAGGAAATGCACAGATATAACTGATGATCCCTTTCAAGCATCCTGCGGTTTCCCACTCCTCCCATCCTTCATTTCCCTGCCTGCTCCAGTCATTAGCTGCAGCATTCCCATGTATATTTTATGGGTGACCCTGACGGCTGTCGCTTTGAGGATGTGCAGGGATAATAAGATTGTGCTTGTAATGAAGGGCAGATAAATAGAGAAATGTTTACAGGATGGAGTGTGGTGGTTGGAAGTGCTTTATGGCTTCGTGGCTGTGTCACTGTCACACCCCCAGGAACCGGGCTCCCTTGGCTTTGGAGTGGAAATGGGATCAGTTCTGGGCTCTGGAAGGGTGGCCAGCAGCAGGGAAGTGGGGTTTGTTCCTCGGCCTGAACTCCAGCCATGCCCAATCAAGAACCTTAATTATGGAGCTGGTGCAAAGAGAGAGTGCAGTAAAAGGGATAATTGGCACCTCCATTGAGCAGCTCCTGTTCTGGGTATTGTGCTGCTAAATTCTCATTGTGATTCTCAGTATTGATGGGGAGGTGGAAGTGCGGTGGGAGAGACACAATCCAGTGCAGACAATGCCCTGAGAGCTTTCCTCAGTAACTGGCATCAGTTTCTCTGGGTATTTATCCCACTCCCCTTCAGTCCTGGTGTGTGAGTTCAGAGCTGGAGAGTTTGTCCTGCATGAGGGGCTGGCAGGGAGGTGCTGCCTGTGCACCCCAGGGGTGGATGTGGGCTGGGGAATGGGACACGAGCACTGCTGGCTCAGGAAAAAGCACCTTGTGCCACCTTTCCGAGGCATTTCAGCTCTGCTCCTCATTCCCTGGCCCTGTGAGTGCTCAGGGCTGAGAACATCCCAGCAGGGCTGCAGGACTGGGCAGGGGCTGAGAGGTGTGGGCAGCACCAGACGTAAAGTTGAATTATTGCAGATAAAAGTGGTGGAGAAAATCAGGATTTATAACCCCAGGAACGTTGATAATGCAAGTTGCAAAGGGAAAGCTGAGTAGAAAATAAATACAAAAAATAATATATAAATATATAGAATTTATATGCAAAATTTGTGTACATATATACAAAAATTTAAATAAATAAAAAGAAAATAATAAAATAATATATATAAATACAAAAATATATAAATATATACTATATATTTATATATAAATATATCATTATATATAATTATATATTATATAATGATATGTAATATATTACCTATTATTTATATATAAATATAAATACATAAATATATAAATATAATAATAAATACAGTAGAAAATCAACAAATGTGTATAAGGCTGAGGTCCTGAGCTGTCCCTGTTTTGATAACCCCATGGTGGCTCCAGCCCCAGGGATGTCCCTGGGATGTTCCTGGTGACCCTGGCAGGGCTGCTCAGGCCTGGGAGCCACCACTGCTAAAGACAGGCTCTGATAATTAATAATGGATGCAGCCAACAGTGTGTGAGTTCCTGTGGGGATTGGGAACTCTGTTGATTAACAAAGAGGAGTCTCTGGAGGAAGAAACCTTAATTACAAAAGCTTTCTTCCCATTCTGGCCTGATGCAGGGAGGGGTGGCAGCTTTTAACTGGGGCTCAGCCTTAAAACAATGCCCCAGTGTGCTCTGCATTTGTTTGGCAGAACTGCTAAAGCTGGTGCTTAAATCCCTAAAAATGGAGGGAAAAAAAGGGTTGTTTGCATAGCCAGGGTAAGTTCCATAAAATGTTAATGATCTTATTTGCTGCCAGTTTGTGCAACCTTAATTACAAACACTGGAAGAGATGAACAAATGAAGTGCATGGAAATGGCGAGTTCGATGTGGCACACAGAGAAGTTACTGGTGTTTTTTTGGGGATAATTTCAATATCTCTGTGGTTTGCCAAAGCCATGCAGGCAGGAGTGAAGCAGGGATTCCTGCTGTCAGAAAGAGCAGCTCGTGTAGGGTGCAAGGAAAGTGAATGTTGAGCACTGGGCCAGACCTTTCCAAGGATGGATAAGCCTGTCCTGCAGGCCTGGGCTGGAATTCTGAGGGAGTTTCAGGGGCTCTCAGTGCTGGAGCTGCTCACAGAGCTGGAGGTTAATCAGCACAATTGTCCTTCCCACTCAGGATTGATCTCGGCCAATTTATAAATCTTCTGTCTCTTTGTTTCCCCACACCATAAAACTTCAAAAGGACGTGCTGGGACTTCATTTGTGAAACTTCATTGACTTTGACATCAAGTGAAGATGCTGTACAGTGCTGGAGTGTTGCTGTGTTACTGCAGATAATGTTTGTTTTGAAGGAGAGATTATTTACATCCAGTTCATGTTCTCCTTTCCTTTCCCCCCCTGACTCTGCAGCCCCTGCACTGACTCTCTCCTCTGATAGTGATTTCATTCCTCTGATAGTGATTTCATTCCTCTAACAATGATTCCTCTAATAGTGATTTCATTCCTCTGATAGTGATTCCTCTAATAGTGATTTCATTCCTCTAGCAGTGATTTCATTCCTCTAGCAGTGATTTCATCACTCGCCCATTTTGTGGGACAATTAGTAGGAGCTCAGAAGGGCAAACACATTCTCCTGGGGCAGTTACAGAAGTGTCACCTGTGTGTTTAGGTGCACAGTGACATTATTCTAGTCTCTTCACTGCTTGGGGAACTTGGGAGTGAAATCTTCAGGTTCCAAGCTTATTTTAGTAGTCCCCTGAGTTCTCTCAGGACCTGTGGCAGCCCTTCAGACAGAACCCTCATTTGTGGGAGAGAGGAGCTCCCTCTTCCCCTGGTGAGTGAGGCCTGAGCAGGGTACCAGTGCTCATTTAGCAGAAACAATTAGAAAGCATAAAGCTCTGTCTGACTGCAGGATTTTTCCACAACAAAATGAAATCCAGAAGATGCAGATGGAGCCTCGGCTGGGTTCCCAGGAAATTCTGTGGCTGTTCCTGTGCTGGGAGTAAATTGAGAGCATAAAACCCAAGGAGTCAGCCTGGGTTTGTTACACACCTGTCTCCTCTTTGGATTGCCACTCGCTCAGCCTGTTTGCCAGGAGTTTCACATAAATAAATGAACCCAGGGAGTTTAACCTCTCTGTGTGCAGGGCAGGGAGGCAGTGGGGGACAGCCAATCTCCCAAAACTGGAGTGCAGTTCCCAGCAGGGGCCGTGGAGCCAGGGCTGTGCTGCCCTCCAGGAGATGACAAATGGCCAGAGGGGCTGCAAGGTAAAATGGCTGTACTTGTACTTCTAAAATCTGCCAGAGAGCCCAGACATGCAGGAGATTCCTCAGAGAGCATCCCACGATTTTTAATGGGGTTTTTTGTAGAGTTAAGTAAAATATTGCTTGATTTTTAAAAGCCTCTCTTAAAACCTCAGTGATGTGTTGGAATATGCAGGATTCCTGTGCACCCAAGGTGGACATTAATCAGTGCTACTGAACAAGCTGCTGAGACTTACTGCTTAATTAGAGCATGTGCAGAGCTGTTTGTCGTGGCTGGCAGAGGCATGGAGCCGAGCCTCTCACTGCAGAAATGGCCAAGTGCAGCTCCTGGGGCTCTCACAGCTGCTCCTCTCAGCCCTGCTGCCCTTTGCAGCCCTCCAGCTTGTTCAGGAGTTCCACCTTTTCTCTCCCTGGGCATGGATCATAAGAAGAGCCAGGCACAGAGTCACTAAGGCTGGAAAAGGCCTCCAGGATCATCGAGTCCAAGCTTTAACCCAGCCCTGCCATGGTCACCGCTGCGCCTGTCCCCAGGTGTCACATACACCTGGTTGGGTGCTGGTTCCCCCCTGCCCTGGCTGTGGGATGGAAGGGATGGATATTTTCGGTTCTGTCTCCTGACAGTGCAGGGCAATGTCCTGGCTTATCTGTGACCCTGCTCAGGCTCAGTGTGTTCCACTCTGCCATGATCCAAACCCGTGTTCTGCTCCTGCCCTGGGCACGTTCTGGGAACAGCCTGTGCCAGGGATCCAAGGGAAGCACTGGAGACTGCTGTTACTGCAGGACTTTATAGGAGTATTAGCTAAATTGAGTTGATTTAATAAAATCTTGAAGCATTCCAGAAAGATTGTGAATTCATTAAGGCCACAGCTGGACAGTGTGTTCCCTGTGCTCTGCCATGGCTGTTTCAGCCAGTGAGGAGTGCTGTCATTTACCTTTTCTCTTTCATTACTGCAAAGCTATTCCCCTCCCCCGTGATTTTTTTTTTCCCTGTCAGAGCTCGGCTCTGGGGAAATTAAACAGCAATTATTGTGTTTGCTCGCCGTGTTATACCCTAACAGATACTTGCGGGGAAGTTGGTGTGTGTGTGATTGGCTTGTGCAGGAGCTGTCAGGGCCCTCCTGCCCAGGGATGCACACCCAGCCCTAACCCTTCGTGTGCCAGGCAAGACTGACCGCACACAGCTCGGGCTGTGGGTTTTACATTTGAAAAGTGCTGGTAAGAAATAGAAAACCAGGGCTTGCTGAGGCAGAGGGGCTGCTCTGGTGGGGGTGATGTGCTGGGGGAAGGATGGAGCTGGCAGAACACCCGGGTGAGAGTGACAGGAGTGGGACAGGCAGGGGAGAGGTGGCCCCTGGCAAGGACGGTCCCTGCTGGGGCAGGTGAGGGCTGGGAGCACTCCAGGTGTCAGCTCAGAGCTGCAGAGAAACCTCCCTGCTGTGAGCTCCTGCAGGAGGGATCTGAGCCACATCTTCCTGTGCAGAAATAACCTGCAGAACAGAGCTGAAAGGAGAATGAAGTGTGACTTTTTTATATGCACCTACTAGGTGGGGTGAGATGGCCTTGGCAGGAGCAGGCAGGAGACTGGAGTCGTGAGCTCTGCATGCATTTCAGAGCTGCTGAAAGCTGAACTGGTGTTTTTAGTGAGGAACATAATCCCCTCTGCCTCGTGAAACTTGGGAATGTAGGTGTTGTCAGGGAAATGTGCCATTAAAAGCCTGAATAATGCTTCTCATTTTGCTTTCTGTGTGTTGGGGACAGTTAATCAGATGTTAACATGGAAACACGGAGCTGTGTGTGCAGGAAAGAAGAGGTGCTGGTGTATGGAGGGAAGGTGAGGCTGCAGTGACCAGGAGGGGAACCCAGAACCCTGGAAGGGAAAGGAATCTTCTCCCCACGTGCTGGAAAAGAGAAAGCTGAGCCTTGGAGGTGGTTTGGGAGGGCACTAACAGCGTCTTCAGGGATGTGGCACATACAGTCACCCTAGAGGTTTCACCCTGCCTAATTAAGGAATAAATTGCAGCTCATTAGAGGGGTGTCACTGCCCCCTGAGCTGGGCCAGTCTGGGGGTGACAGAGGGGTGGCTCAGGCTGCTCTGCCTTGGCTTTGCTGTGTGCTGCAGCCATGGCCAGCCAGGCCATTGCTCTGCCTTGGTTCTGCTGTGTGCTGCAGCCATGGCCAGCCTGCCCAGAGCACCCGCAGGACAAGGACACTGTGTTTGCAGGCTGGCCCTGCTGATGGCCCGGGAGCCACAAAAAGAGCTTTGGAGCAGCTGCCCAGCCCTCCCAGGCTGGCACAGCTCAGGGATGTGGGATGTGCTGACTGCGAGACCTTGTGGTGAGCTGAGGTGAGATCACCGGGAACAAAATGATCATTACAGGCCATTCATGTCAGAGCGTTCATGCCTCTGTGTTTGCTTGCAAGCAAAAGCAGCAGCTAATTTGCAAGGCAGCCTTTTGTCCCAGGGCCTTTGATCAATGCTGGCCTGTGTTAATGTTTCAGGAGGCTATTGATTTCTGCAGCAGCTTTTGTTCCTGAATTTATGTGCCCTGGCTTTTCAGCAGCACGCACTGTGCATGTTTGATTAAAGCTCGTTTGACTTCTTGCAGAGAGGCTGGAAGCTGTTTTTGCTCCCTGTTTGGGGAACCAGAGCTTGCCTGACTCAGCCCTTTGTGCTCCAGCCTGTGCCACCCGTGCAGGCAGCAGGAGGGGGGTGATGCTGCCAGGCTGAGCCCCCAGCAGTTCATCCCTGGGCACACAGTGGCATCCTGGGCAGCAGGATGGGGGTGATGCTGCCAGGCTGAGCCCCCAGCAGTTCATCCCTGGGCACACAGTGGCATCCTGGGCAACCCAGGGGATCCTGCAGGGAATTCTTTCCATGGGTACCTGTGTAACCTGGCATTCTGTGTGTGCTCCCCCTCTGACTCTCTCTTGCTCCCTGAGCCCTTTCCTGAGTGCTGCACTGTGCAGTCTGACCATGAGCTGCAGGTACAGAGCATTCTTTGGTCCTTTCATCTGTGTAAAACTGGTTGTTGAATAAATAGACTTTGACTTCATCTTTATCCCAGTTGTGACTACACTTCTGAGCCAGTCTCGGGGGGAAAAAGCATTATGGTCATGAGGCTGGCATTTCCTATAAATATCCACAGTTTCTTTTTTAAACTTTGGTTTATGATCTACATGTATAAATTGTTAAACTTCCCTCGGGACCTGATGGCTTTGCAATGTGTAAATGGAGCTCTAATAGGTTCCCATTCCCTATTTTATGATGGGAGGAGAACAGATTGGTTCCCACTCTGCTGTTGCCATGTGTCAGAGGACACATTAATTCACTGACATAAAGACATGGGATTTACTGACTTGCTCTGTGGTGCTGACACCTCAGATTTGATACAAATGAATTTATAGGTAAAAAACGACTGGTTTCATTTGCAAGAGACTTTCAGCCTGTGCAGAGCATTGCAAAAGCCTCCCTGCAAAGCCCAGCCTGGCTCCTGGCACAGGCACAGCCCCAAGTGGACAAACAGCTGGCCTGGGTGGACTTTGAGCCCACTGAATGGGCTCAGGAAATGGCATTTCTAAAGCAAACACGTGCAGGGAACAGGCAGGGGCAGAGCAGGGTGCTGGGCTCAGAACTGCTGTTCTGCCCAGTTTGCCATGAGCATTGTTTGCTCATCACCAGGCAGCTTCAGATCCTCTGCAGGAAACACATTTTTAATATTTTTAGTAGGGCTTTAGTCCTTCAGAATCAAGAATTGTAGGTAACGTTTTGCCCACTTGCTCCTCCTCCCCAGCCATCACTGTGAATATTTGTTATTTTAATATATGATGCACAAACATAGTTCCATGGTGAGGATCAGCAGCAGCATCCCAGTCTGTGGCAGCACAGATTAAAAATGATCTGTTCTGCCTGTTGCCAGAATGTGGTCGTGTTCTTTCTTCTGGGGTTTCTATTTTTAAATTAGGCACTGGTAAAATTCTTAAGTGTCTTAAATGTCAGCAGTTAATGTCTAGAACAACATCCTCCCTTTGTCTTCGCAGTGTTTCAGTGGTGCAGGTATTGGTTGTGGCTGTAATTGCTTGTTTGGGGCCCTGGGGAGGGTTTGGATTCAGGCAGGGTCGTTATTGGAGTTAACTCCTGCTCTGCCCGGAGCAGGGGCTGCAGGATTTCCCCACGGAGGCAGCAGGCTGAGGTTATTTGATCACATAAAACACAGTTCAAAGAAACCCTTTTTGTGGGCAGTTCAGGTATGTTTGTTCTGATGTTGATTTTTTCAAGGGGCTGGTTAGAACTTCTCCGTTTTTCTCTTGCAACTTGAAAGCAACAACACCTTTTACCTTAGAGGCAGACAAGTCGCCAGGAAATGATGGGGTTTCAAAGTAAGAGAAAAGAGATTAAAACCACATGCTGTTCTTTGGTTCAGCCTTGCAAACCCAGGTTTGAATGGCAGCTGCTGCACTTCCTGAATGTAAGCCAGATTCATTATGCTGTGAAATTATCACTCATTTCTCTAGGTGTGCTCTTTTAACTGCTTAATTAATTTAGATGTGGGTATATATATTCAAATTAAAACACGATTTAGTGTGGTGGGGTTGTGTTACGGTTATAGACTTGTTGTTGAACATGTTTGTACTCAAACTTTGAGCTCCTTACACAGAGTATTGAACAATGGCTGACAAAATGGCAGAGTGTGCTTGGGCTGAGCCTTGTTCTGTCTGTGGACAGCAGGAACTGGGGCAGGTTTGGGGTGCTGTCAGATATGGGGTGACTGTCAGGTCTGGGGTGACTGGGAGATCTCGGGTGGCTGTCAGGTTTGGGGTGGCTGTCAGGTTTGGGGTGGCTGTCAGAGCTCGGTGCCAGGGGATGCTGACAGTAACACAAGGGCACCCTCTTCTGAGGCATCCAGGTGGAGGCTGGCTCCTGGTGCTTCCCGGCCTCTTTCCTTTCGTAGGGGAGGAGTGAAAAAGCATTTATTTACTTATTTTCCTCCTCTTGCAAAAGCAGGCAGAAAATAATGAGGGGTTTTTTGTGTGTCTTACCTGAACAGTTCTTTTTTCTGGCTGAAATCCATTGTGATTCTTCCTGGGAGAATCCCAGCGAGCCGGAGGAGGCAGGGAGCTGGCAGCCAGGTTGGCAGGTCCCTCTAACCCCGTGCTGTGTGCTGTTGTGTGCTTGCAGGGGGAGCTGATCACCTTCTATTACTACTGGAAGAAGACCCCCGAGGCGGCGAGCTCGCGCGCGCACCGGCGGCACCGGCGGCAGGCCGTGTTCCGCAGGATCAAAACCCGCACGGCCTCCACGCCTGTCAACACCCCCTCCAGACCCCCCTCCAGCGAGTTCTGTGAGTGCAGCCCCAGCTGGGCACTGTGTGGGCAGGGAACAGCCAGGGAATGGTGCCACAGCTCCCAGGGGACAGCGGGGAAATGGAGCTGGGGCAGCCGCCCTCTCTGCTCCTGCTCCTTGCTGCCGGAACGTGGAAGGTGGCTTTGATCAGCCAGGGATGTGTGCAGGCCTTAAACATGAAAGCATCTTGTGAGGATGGAAATGCTGCCCTGGGGTTGGGTTTCCCTACTCTTTTTCTTGGTGCTGTGTTGTGTTTTCTCCAGGCTTGTTACAGTAATGGGGATTGGAAAGCACAGAAGGAAGGAAGTGCTCCCTGCCTTTGGAAAGAAGTCCCTTCCATCCTTCTGGGTGACCCCTACCCTCTGCTGGAGCTCAGACTGTGCTGCAGCCAGCACTGTCTCTGGCAGTCTTGGAGGAGCAGTGGCCTTGCCTGGAGCAGAAGTGTCCAACCCAAAGCAATTCCCCAAAGCAGTGCCTGCTGCCTTGCACAGGGTCCCTACAGGGACAGAAACCTTTGTCCATATGGGAAAGGTTTAAATCTTCCTAAACCCACATTGCTCACAGAGAAAAGGGGCTGTGGAAGGCAGATTGGCAGATGCAAAAATGAACGTGGGCAGGTGGAGGATGTGGTGAGCAGGCTGGACACAGAATTCTATCCTGGGCAGAAGTGAGGGAGCAGGAAAGGGCTGGGAGCTTTTCCCTGCTGAAGTGGTGGGAGTTACTGCTGGTCTCTGTGTGCACAAGGAGTGAGGATCTGAACTCCACAGCTCAATCCAAGATACCCATCATGTGAGAGCTTGTGGCTGGGAGGACCCATCCTTATGGACCTGACTGCAGGATGAGAATCAAAATTCATTTAGCAAAAGAAAGCAAGTGCTAGCCTGGGGTCAGCTCTGCAGTCAGGGTTTGAGCACCTGCAAGTATTAATGTAGGAATCAGGGCAGTGGTAGCTATTAAATGTAACCCTGTGTTAATTTGAAGGGTAATGAGTTGCTGACAAATGCTGATGGCAAGTACAGGAGAATCTGTAAGCTTTAATCCATAAACTGTAACCTCCATGTACAAAACATCCTCTTGGAGCCTTTAGAAAAACACTGTTCCTGTATCAAGGACTTCTCTTCTAATTAAAGATTAGAACAGAAGAAGCCTGAGGGCTTCCTGCTTGTGCCAAATTATAGCCCTGGTATGTTGTGAATTTATAGTGGTGGGACTAGAAAAATGCAGTGCTCTCAAAAGGGAAATATTTACTCCTGAGGTGTTTAGAAGGTAAGATACAGCTTTTGTGATGTCTGCATATTTTCAGTGGTTTAGATGCTGCTTTTGAGCTCATAGATGTGTAATCAGTTAATTTGCCATAAAGGAAAGGGACCCTTTGCATATTCTCTTCTTCTTCAGAACATGACATTTTTGCAGTGTGAGTTTGCCATAGGTTAAAACTTTGAGTCCTGCATTAAGGACAGGAAAGCTGGTGTTAGTTATCCTTTAGTGCCTCTCATCCAAAAGGATCTCAACATGTTTTTCAGACAGGTCCATGGTATGTAAGCATTGATCCTCCACCCACAGACACCTCTACTGCTGGGTAACAAAATAAAAACCAGAAAAGCCACTACAGGACCTGTTCATGGAATCTTGTAGGTTTTCAATATAGAATATTTTATTTCAGATTTGACCGGATTCTAGAGATAAATGCCTTTTCTCTTGAAAATTGTGGGTTTGGAACACAGCCTCTTGAACTCTCCATGGATGGCATTTGAATGACAACTTACCTGGAAATGTAGCATGTGCTGAATCAGAGGTTCCAGGAGTTGTATCCCTTGGCACATTCCTGGGATCCTCTTTAACCTGCAGCATGATGAGATCTGGCTTTGCTCAGTGTGAAAAATCAGAAATAATGGCCATGCAAGGCAGGGTGGGCGTGGGGAGTCACGATCTATTCCACTCAATGCTTATTTTAGCCAAGTAGGAGGAAGTAGAAAATCCTGCTGAGTGTTTATTTTCCATTTTCCTCTTTCTCCCACCCTCAGTGGACCTGAGCTCGGCCAGTGAAGATGACTTTGACAGCGAGGACAGCGAGCAGGAGCTGAAGGGCTACGCCTGCCGCCACTGCTTCACCACCAGTACGTCCCAGTGCCAGTCCCAGTCCCTGTGGGGCTCCCCTCTGCTGCTGCCTGGGGCTGGCTTCAGCCAGCAGGAGCAGCTCCTGAGCTGGTACAGCTGTTCTCAGCAGTGTGGGGGTGAATCAGCTAAAATATGCAGCGTTCCTAACAGAGTTAATCAGGCTTTGCCATTGCAAATTAATACTGCGGTGACAAAGGAGGAGCCTGAGGTAGACATTTAGACAGGAATAAATCTGCATAATCCATAATCTATGTAATCAATTTGTGACGTAATGAGTCACTGTTGGGCTGTGGCTGTCACACACAGAACTTCCTGGTGCTGCACCAAATCTCCTGTGCATCAGCCCCCTCCCTTCCTGTGGCTGCTCCCAAAGGTTGTCTGATGCTGGGGCATTTGCAGCTGAAAGTGGAAGTCCCAGAATGGGGAAGGAAATTAGAGGTTCAGAGCTCACTTCTCTTGCAGAAACCACAGCTTTGAAGAACAACAGCTGCTTGTTAGCTCCCAGGTAGAGCAGATAAGGTTTCTTTCTGTTCCTCAAAGCTGTAGTTTCTTAAGCAAGCAACCATAGTTTGTAAAAATTGAATGTTGAGGATGTGCGCTGGGACAGGACAAACTTTTCCAGAAACTTTTCCAACTCCGTTACCCATAGAAAAGCAGCGTTTTTTAACAATTCCCTGTGTTTGTGCTGGGCTGGGGGTGCTCTGTGGGATGCTGAGCTGTTGCTTTCCCTGCCCCAAGCCTCCAAGGACTGGCACCACGGGGGCCGGGAGAACATCCTGCTGTGCACGGACTGCCGCATCCACTTCAAGAAGTACGGGGAGCTGCCGCCCATCGAGAAGCCTGTGGACCCCCCACCCTTTATGTTCAAGCCTGTGAAGGAGGAAGATGATGGCCTCAGTGGGAAGCATAGCATGAGGACACGGCGCAGTCGAGGCTCGGTGCGTTTCACCCTCTTCAGTGCAGGGGTAAAAGGAGCCAGAGCCCTGAACTGCCTGGTTTGCCATGGGCTGTGCTGCTCCTGCTGCCTGTGTGTGCTGGGGGGGCTTTGCTCAGGCTGAGCTGTCTCTGGAGAAGGGGGATGGAATGTCCCTGCAAGCTGTGTTATTTCTCTGTCATGACTGGCAGTGGGCTGTCACCATGAGGGGGCATTGACAGTGCATTACAGATCCTGTGCTAGTACATGTCCTCCTTCCAGCTGCATCCTGTCAGAGGTGTGCCCTTGGGAGGGGTTAAAAAAACTCAGATGGTGTTCATGTGGTCTCCTCATGTTACTGGAGTTAAAGCCTCTTCCCTGCAGAGGGCTCTGCTTTGCCTCTGTGGTTGGTGTGCTCTGGGTTGTGACTCGGGTGGGGCTCCAGGAGCCTTCCTGGGAGCAGCTCTGGGTGATTTATCTTGGAGTTGGGTCTAGCTGAGGGAAAGCAGCAGATGGATTTCTTTCTTTGTCCTCCCCTCTCTGTCTTTCTGAAGAGGATGATGTGACCATTGATTGTAAATACCTCATGAGGCTCCACTCTTGGGGAGTGTTGGCTTTCGTAGTCAGTCCTCCAAAAAACTGCCAAACTGGCAGGGAAACAGCATTAATTATTGAAATGTACTCTACTGCTCCCTTACTGATAGAGTAGATAGTCAGATAGAGCTTTATGCTTTCTAAAGCATAGCAGGAGCATGCTGGAACTGGGGGTTTAGATCTTGGCCTTGGCTGCCAGCAGATGGAGCATTTTTAATGGAACATGGTGGTCCTCTCCTGCCTCAGGCCCCCTTGTGTGTGTGCTGTGTATGGGAACATCTTCCTAAATGCCATTTCTAACAGACTTTGCTGATTAAATAATCAGCACTTAATGCTTATGAGTAGGCAGATTAAGGATTTGCCTCCTTTTACATTTGAGTCCGGTTGGGCTTTAAAGGAAGGAGTGCAGAAACGCTGCAGGTTTTTGGTGCCAGGCTGTGCCAGGGCTGTGCTCCCCGTGGCCCTGGCGGGGCAGAGCACTCTGAGGGGCGTCTCAGTGCTGAGCTGACCCAGCTGTTGTCCCCAGATGTCGACCCTACGCAGTGGCAGGAAGAAGCAGGCGGCCAGCCCCGATGGCCGCGCCTCGCCCATCGCCGAGGACGTGCGCTCCAGCGGCCGCAACTCGCCCAGCGCCGCCAGCACCTCCAGCAACGACAGCAAGGCTGAGTCCGTCAAGAAATCCACCAAGGTAACCCTTCCCCTGGATTCTCCCAGCCAGGAGAGGCCTCTCGGGCAGGTAACCCCACACCTGGGCTGCCTAGGGCAGGTAACCCTTCCCCTGGGCTCTCCTGGCCAGGGCTGCACACCTGAGGCCTCTCAGGCAGGTACAGGAGGCTGGGCAATCTCTCCATGACCCAAAAACCCTGTGAGTGTGGATATGGCAGAGTGTGGGGCAGCCTGGAGCTGCTTTGTGCCTGGCCAGGGAGGAGTGGGAGTGATCCAGCCTCTGCAGTAGCCCCACATCACCTCACTGCTCTCACAGTAAAGTAATCCCTCCACTTTGGATGCAAATGCAAGCATTAAACTCAGGGGAGTAATGCAGATCAGAAATGCTGAATTTAAGACAAGTAGACAGTTTTGGGGATTTTTTGTAAGCAGTACTTAATCTTTGTTTACAATGGAGTATGAACATTTAGTAATTGAGTCTGCTTATGCTTCTGTTTTCTGGAGGTGTATTTGCTTGATTGTTCAGAGCAAGCTGACAGTTGAGTCTGTTCAAATGAATTGAGTGCCTTTCCAAGAGAGTTCTAAAGAAACAAAGCCACATGAAGCTGAAGGCTTACCATTAAGCAGTGTGAATTGAGAAGTAGCAAGTTAAAAATAAATATTACACCAAAAAAAAAAAAGTCAAAATGAGCATGGAGCAAGTTTTCACATTATAAAACTGAAAACTTGGCAGAATTTAAAGTTAGGTAATTATGTGATGCACAGAGCTTTTCCAGGCCATGGGAGAAGGTAGTAATCTCAGAATAGCTATTCACTGTTGGCCCTGTATTTGAGGGGATCTAAAAATATTCCTCTCAAAATATCGAGAGTAGAGCAAGATTTTCATGCAGCAGAAGGAGGTTTATCCTGTCTCCTGTAGAAATTCTGGCTCTGTCTTGCACCAGTTAATAACTGTGTTGGTCTGTGTTGGAAGGGTAACCTGGGCCACTTGATCTGCTGTGAGTTCCTGATGGACTTGGTCCTTCCCAGCTCTCTTTAAAATATCCCTTCATATGAGGAATGCTTTATGAACTTTGCCTTTTTCCTACCAGTTTGGTGTGCATCGGAGTGCTCTTAAATACTGACTATGTCAACTCCTGAGTTCTGCTTCTCCTTAATTTGTGTTAAAAAGAGTGGCACTGGCCTACACTCAACTTTATTTTGCATTTACACCACTGGTAAGTGTTGTGTTCTGTTTCCTTTGTGGCAGAAGATAAAAGAAGAGGTATCTTCTCCTCTCAAGAACTCCAAGAGGCAGCGGGAAAAGGCTGCGTCTGACACGGAAGAACCTGACAGGTCCAATGCCAAAAAATCCAAAACTCAAGTGAGTCCCACACAGGAGTATTTCCTCTTAGGAGAATGGTTTGAGGTGGGGAGGGGGTGCAAATCTGGTAACAAAGCAAAAACATTAAATCAGTTTAAGCCACAGCAAATTGTAACTTAATCTGTGGCTGGAAAGCGACCAATGTTATAATGTGTTCCTCCTGCTGAAAACAGTGGAGTGATATGGGGTAAGTCCAGAAGTTGGATTTTTTCTTTGTTTTAATATTGAAATCAACCATATAGGAGTACAGTGGATTGTTCTCCATTCCTTTCCTCCATTTTTTTTTGTAAATTTAAATTTGGGTTTTGTCTTCTCTGACAAGTTAGAAGACCACCATTAGAGTTGTCACAAGAGAAATCTTTTCCATTGCTGGTCACCCTCATAGTGAAGAAGAGTTTTGCTATGTTCAGCAGGACCCCTCCTGTATTTCAGTTTGTTCCTATTGCCCCTGGGCTCTGTGGGGGGGATCCTGGTTCTGCTGTCTTTGCACTTCCCTTGGGTATTTGTGTTCCTGTGCTGGTTTGGGCCGTGTGAGGTTCAAAGGGCACTGGCACCTGTGTCTGCACAGCCCATGTGACAGGCCCCATCCTGTGGCACACCTGGAGTGCCCTGGTGTGCGTGTCCCGGGCTCAGTGGTCACTGCTGCCTCTCCCCACAGGAGATCAGCAGGCCCAACTCCCCCTCGGAGGGAGAGGGCGAGGGCGAGAGCTCCGACAGCCGCAGCGTCAACGACGAGGGGAGCAGCGACCCCAAGGACATCGACCAGGACAACCGCAGCACGTCCCCCAGCATCCCCAGCCCCCAGGACAACGAGAGCGACTCGGACTCCTCCGCTCAGCAGCAAGTGCTGCAGGCGCAGCCCCAGGTGCTGCAGGCCCCGAGCGGCTCTGCCCAGGCTGCAGCTCCCACGCCGCCGGTGCCGGCCCCGCTGCCAGCGCCGCCGCCCGCGTCCAGCGCCGCCCCGGCGCCCGCACAGGCCTCACCGCCCGTGTCCCAGCCCTCGGGCCAGCCCCAGCCCTCTGCTCCCCCAGCTCCCCACTCGCACATCCAGCAGGGCCCCGCGCTGCACCCGCAGAGAATCCCATCGCCCCACCCTCCCCTGCAGCCCCTGAGCGTGTCCCAGAGCCAGCCCGCGCCCGCCCCGGCGCAGCCCCCGCTGCACGGCCAGCCCCAGCCTGCCCCGCACGGCCTGCAGGCGCAGCCGCTGCTGCCCCACGGCCCCGGGCCTGCCCCGCCCTTCTCCCTGCCCGCCCAGCCCGCTCAGTCTCAGGTGCCCCTCCAGACACAGGCCCCGTCCCACTCGCACTCGGGGCTGCAGGCGGCGCAGCCGGTGCTGCCCGGCACGGCCTCGCTGCAGCCGGCGCAGCCTCCCCGCGAGCAGCCCCTGCCACCCGCCCCCATGGCCATGCCTCACATCAAACCTCCCCCCACCACCCCCATCCCGCAGCTGCCCACTGCCCCGGCCCACAAGCACCCTCCCCATCTCTCGGGGCCGTCTCCGTTCTCCATGAACTCCAACTTGCCCCCGCCGCCCGCTCTGAAGCCGCTGAGCTCGCTGTCCACTCACCACCCTCCATCGGCGCACCCTCCTCCCCTGCAGCTGATGCCTCAGAGCCAACCTCTGCAGTCCTCTCAGGCCCAGCCTCCCGTTCTGACCCAGAGCCAGAGCCTTCCCCCTCCTGCCAGTCACCCCCCCTCCGGACTCCATCAGGTTTCCTCGCAGCCCCCCTTCTCTCAGCACCCCTTTGTGCCTGGGGGCCCCCCTTCCATCACGCCTCCTTCGTGCCCCTCCACCTCCACGCCGCCCACCGTGCCTGGCATCCCTCTGCAGACTCCCATCTCCACGTCAGCAGCTTCTAGTGGGACAGTGCCCGTGGTGACAGCCTGCACGCTGCCACCCATCCAGATCAAGGAGGAGGTCCCCGATGAGGCTGAGGAGCCGGAGAGCCCTCCCCCTCCACCCCGGAGCCCATCCCCAGAGCCCACGGTGGTGGACATCCCCAGTCACGCCAGTCAGTCAGCCAGGTAAGGAGCTTTCAGCAGTGCTCTGCTTTCCCTGCTTTATACTCCACTGTCTGTGTGTATAAAACCAGTATAGTACAGTGAATTTTCTCCTGGCTTTCTGGGAAGCTGGTAGTGTTTGGTCTAAGTGTAGAATGATATTTTTTAGTTTGGACGCTTTGCACCTTTCCCAGAGCTGAGCTCTTCTCTATTTTGTTCCTTTCAGGTTCTATAAGCACCTGGACCGTGGCTACAATTCATGCTCCAGGGCAGACCTGTACTTCATGCCTCTGGCAGGATCCAAACTGGCCAAGAAGAGAGAAGAGGCCATCGAAAAGGCCAAAAGGGAAGCGGAGCAGAAAGCCAGGGAAGAGAGGGAAAGAGAAAAAGAAAAAGAGAAGGAAAGAGAGCGGGAGCGTGAGCGTGAGAGAGAAGCGGAAAGAGCTGCGGTAGGTGCAGTTCTGGCTCAGAGCTGGGGGAGGGAATTGGTGGCTGGGTCTGACCTGGGTGACGGCTGCGGGATGCAGATCCCCGGGAGCACTTCAACCCTGTCAGGGCTCTCTGAGCATGGAGCTGTGTGTATGGACTGAAATCCAGCCCACTCTGAGCACCTCTGACCTGCCTGGGACTGTCTTCTCCTTAAAGGAAATAGAGAGTTTCTGCCCCAGGTTTGGGTCTGTGGGAAGCCAGAGCAGCTGGGTAGAATGCAGCCAATTGTTGGCATTTACCTTGCAGCAGGAGAGCACAGTGCAGACACAGTGAATAATGCCTTTGTGTCCTGTGCAGGCACACGAGTGCTGTCTCCTGGGAGAGGGGCTGGCGGTGGAGGGGAGGGGTGTGTTTATCTGTGTGTGTGGCTGAGGTGCTCCAAGGCAGCTGTGCTGACCTGAGGCTGTTTCCCCGCTGTGTGCAGCAGAAGGTGTCCAGCTCCTCCCACGAGGGCCGTCTGGGCGAGTCGCAGCTCAGCGGGCCGGCCCACATGAGGCCTTCCTTCGAGCCGCCCCCGACCACCATCGCGGCCGTGCCCCCGTACATCGGGCCGGACACGCCGGCGCTGCGGACGCTCAGCGAGTACGCGCGGCCCCACGTCATGTCCCCGACCAACCGCAACCACCCCTTCTTCGTGCCCCTGAACCCCACGGACCCGCTGCTGGCCTACCACATGCCCGGCCTGTACAACGTGGACCCCGGCATCCGCGAGCGGGAGCTGCGCGAGCGCGAGATCCGCGAGCGCGAGATCCGCGAGCGGGAGCTGCGCGAGAGGATGAAGCCCGGCTTCGAGGTGAAGCCCCCGGAGCTGGACGCGCTGCACCCGGCCACCAACCCCATGGAGCACTTCGCCAGGCACGGGGCGCTGACCATCCCGCCCGCGGCGGGGCCTCACCCCTTCGCCTCCTTCCACCCGGGGCTGAACCCGCTGGAGAGGGAGAGACTGGCGCTGGCGGGGCCGCAGCTGCGGCCGGAGATGAGCTACCCGGACAGGCTGGCGGCCGAGCGCATCCACGCCGAGCGCATGGCCTCGCTCACCAACGACCCCCTGGCGCGGCTGCAGATGTTCAACGTCACCCCCCACCACCACCAGCACTCACACATACACTCGCATCTACACCTACACCAGCAGGACCCCCTACACCAAGGTGAGCCCTGGCAGCTGGGCACTTCCCTGGGGAGCAGCTCAGAACGGGCTCAGTGTGACCCTGGAACTCTGAGCAGCTCAGAATGGGCTCAGTGTGACCCTGGAACTCAAATAGTAAAATTCCTGAGCCCGGGGAGCTGGGCACTTCCCTGGGGAGCGGCTCAGAACAGGTCTGACCCTGGAACTCAAACAGCAGAATCCCTGTCGTCATGTCCGTGCTGTGGTTCTGTGCTGTGGAAGGTTGTGGTAACTAAAATGCAGTTACTTTTTGTAGGGTGATGGTAACACCACAGTGATCTTCCTTCAGACTCTCACTGTGAAAGGTTTGCTGGTTTGTTGTGGGTTGGTTTTTTTAAGTACTGCTGTCCTAGAGCAGCACCTTACAGTTGTAATAATTAATAGTCTCAGAAATGAATCTGTGCCTTGCCCATTTCTGTAGCAAGATACGTGGTTACTGCTCCAGAGGTCTGGAGCCCTGGAGATGAGGCACTCAGCAGGAATTTTCACATTTTCTGGTGACAGACTGGAGAGAACCAGGTGCTGCAGCTGCCAGGGAAGGGGAGGGGAAAATCAGAGTACTTAAAATGCAGGTTCTGGTGTCTGGTTACCAATGCAGTGTTTGTGCAAGCAGATGTAGAATCCTTTGCCCTGGAGCAGTGTCCATTAAATGTGCTGGGATGCCCACTTCTGGAGTTGGAGGGAATGTGAGTGCTGCTGCAGAAGCCAGACTGGATAGCAAGGAAAGCAGCAGGGTGGTGTGAGGTTCTTGAGGGCTGGGGGGGGTTGCAGGTAGGAGATGTCAGAATGCTGAATATTAGCATTCCTGAAGCTGCTGAGGCTCACTGCAGAAATCACAGGTGGGCTCAGGTGCAGGCAGGTTTACAAACCCCCTGACAGCACAGGAAATCTGACCCAGGCCGTGTGTGTACAAGGATTCTGCTGCCAGGTGAGGCAGTCACGGAGCACCTCTGTGCAGGTGAGTCTGGATGTTCCCCAGGTGCTTGTTCTGGACAAAACCATGGCTTGTATGTTGTCCCTTGTACATTGTCCCTCCCAGTGCAGAGAGGCTGCTGCAGACACAGCCAAGGCAATTCCCTGCCAAGGCTCTCTGTGTGTGTTTGAGCAGTAATTTGGCTTTGAGCTCTGCCAGGTTCAAGCACAGTCAGGGGCTCTTGGGTGCTTCTTGCTCCAGGTGGCTCCACTGGTGCTCAAGGCTTTACAACCCCTGTGTGTCCTCAGAGTGGGGATGAGCAGAGGTAGAATGACCCCACATTGGTGCTGGGCACCAGCTGAGGGAATTGTTCTGGCTCTCTGTTCCTTTCCCAGGTGAAAACTCTTTCTCTCCTTCTCTCTCAGGCTCAGCAGGACCTGTTCATCCCCTGGTGGATCCTTTAGCAGCTGGACCCCACCTGGCACGTTTTCCCTACCCACCTGGGACCATCCCCAACCCATTGCTAGGGCAGCCACCTCACGAGCATGAAATGCTCCGGCATCCAGTCTTTGGTGAGAGCATTTTGTGGTGCTTTGCAGGGCTTGGCTTTGATCTGCAGTGTTATTTTTGTTTGTGGGGTTTAACATTTCTCAGTGGGGGGAGCGAGCTGTGGCTTTGGGTGGTTGTGGTGACTCACTGGGGTGAACAAGGAGCAAAGCAGAGTGTGAACGTGGTGCCTGTCCCCAGGTACCCCCTACCCTCGGGACCTGCCTGGTGCCATCCCACCTCCCATGTCAGCAGCCCACCAGCTGCAGGCCATGCACGCGCAGTCGGCAGAGCTGCAGAGACTGGCAATGGAGCAGCAGTGGCTGCACGGCCACCCCCACATGCACGGCGGGCACCTACCCAGTCAGGAAGATTATTACAGGTGAGCCTGCAAGGAGGGCTTCTGGGCACCTGGGAATTCCATGGGATTTCTCCACGTTCCTTCTTTTTCCCTGGGAATTTTCACCTCTCTTGCTGTGTGCTGAGCCCCGATGCAAGTACAGGTGAAGGCTGTGCTCAGACCTGCTCTGGGCAGGTGGAAGTGGGGTCCAGATTTCTGACACAGCATGAGAGTAGCTGAGTGTCTCCTATTGCAGAATCCCTCTGCAGTCATGTCCCAGCTGCACAGCTGGCACTGGTGCCCACGTGTGGGGCTCCCTGTGCCAGGGCAGTGCCCAGGGTGGTGCTCTGTGCAATTTGCAGGCAACCCCAACAAGGGAAGAGATGAGAATCTTGACTCCATGTTTCAGAAGGCTGATTTATTATTTTGTGATATATATTATATTAAAAGAAAATGATATACTAGAACTATACTAAAGAAAGAGAAAGGAGACATCAGAAGGCTAGAAAAGAATGATAATAAAATCTTGTGAGTGACCAGAGGCCTGACACAGCTGGACTGGGATTGCTCATTAATTAAAAACAATTCACATGGAACCAATCAAAGATGTGCCTGTTGGGAAGCAACCTCCAGACCACAATCCCAGCAATCAAATAATTATTGTTTACATTTCTTTTCTGAGGCTTCTCAGGAGAGAAATCCTGGGGAAGGGATTTGTCAGAAAATATCATGGTGACACATTAACCCCTTGTCCTTGGCTTGACACAGCCAGACTGGGATTGGTCATTAATTAAAAACAATCCACATGGAACCAGTCAAAGATGCACCTGTTGGTAAGCAACCTCCAGACCACATTCCAAGCAATCAGATAATCATTGTTTACACTTCGTTTCTGAGGCCTCTCAGCTTCTCAGGAGAAAAATCCTAGCAAAGATATTTTTCAGAAAACATGTCAGTGATACTGGAGCTTAGTGCTCAAGCTGGTCAGGAGGAGATGGGGCTGTCCTGTGGCAAAGCTCCAGGCTTCAATGCTTCCAAACCCTTGGGATGTGCATGGATATATTTTGTATTTTCCTTTCAGAATGGGGCTGTGTTGGTCTGCCTGCATCGCAAAGGTTGTGTTTTGCAGTTTACTGGGATTCTTTTTGCTGCTCTCTTTCAGATGAGAAGTGACAAAAGCCTCCCAGTGGCATACCACAACCTTCCCACTGAAATGCAAACACACTGGGAAGGTTTTGGCTTGAGCTAAGCATGCCCTTCTGATGGAAACCCATTAGCTGCTGCTTTTTATTTCCTCCCTCCTCTCTTCCTTTGCTAGAATAAAGTGGTTTGCATCGTTTTTTCCCTTGTTTCAGCCAACAAACATGTTTGTTTCTCCTTAATTACCTGGGTGTCAATGGGGTGCTTCATCACTGTCTTTCCTCAGCTGGTTCCTTTTTGTTTCAATATGCAGTAGATAACCAGAAGCCTCAATTGCAAATCCTGCAGAACCCTCCAGATCTGAAGCTGTAAAATAACCCAAAAATGACCTTGAGATGACTTTCCATGTCCGTGGAAATGAAAATTAACTGGACTCATTTGACTGGCCTGAGGGGCAGAAGGTATTAAAAAAAAAAATAAATAAACCTGACAAATGAGCCAGGAAAGTTTCGAGTGTCTCAGGTGAACAGGAACATTAGAATATGTATTAGTTATAAATGCTCTAGCGCAAGGTGCCTGAAATTGTTGGAGGAAAATAATCTGTGTGAATACATGAGGAATGCATGTGAGATGTGCTGAGGAATGTGACCCTGGGAGCTGGGAGGGAGCAGGAGCTGCCTGGAGCTGGGGTGAGTTGGCTCCTGCTCAGCTCTGCTGGCTGGATGAAGATTCATTTCAGTGCTGCTGGCAGCTCTGCCCGAGCTCAACCCTCACCCCTGCTGTGTTTTGCACAAACTGAGAGCTGCAGGGTCTGAGCAGAGCACAGGGATGTGTCCTGAGGGTGGCTGTGCTCTGGTCAGCCACAAAATGGCTCATGCAAGGTCCTGTAGGATGGACCTTGTGGTGACCATGGAATCAGAGAATGGTGTGGCTTGGAAGGGACCTTAAGGATCATCTCACTCCAACCCCCTGCCACCCACTAGCTCACACTTCAGACCACGTCCCCTGAGCTGCCACAGCTCACCTGTGAGGCATGTGCACAAACCAGCTGCTGAACATGGCATGGGAGGTGACTGGAAGATGTGCACAGGGCTGATCCTTTTGGGATTTCCCAGGCTCTGTGCCTTTTTCCCAGGGTGTCTGTGCTGAGGTCCCTGGAGGTGCCTGTTGGAGGCTCGTCCCAGTCTGGAGTCCCCCTTGTGCTGCAGCAGGAAGGGTCTGTGCCCTGTGGGGTCTGGGAAGGTCCAGCCCATTGTTTGGTCTCTCTTTCGTGTTTGCTGAGGGACTTTCTTGTCATCTGTGAGCTTGGGTAGTAGAATTATCTTGACAAAAGAGAGAGAGAGATTTAGAGCTCTGTAATCCACGCTTGTCCATCCTAATTATTTCCCTTATCAGCCTTCAGGAGAGTAACTTTACAGTGGTAATTAGTCTCTGCAATCCCACCCTATCTTAATAATTAACACAGAGCTAGAATGGGAGGGGAGAATCTGTTTTGGGCTTGAAAAGGTCCTTCTGGGGTGAGAGTGGCACAGATTCCTTAAGCAGCCTGGAGAGGACAGCAGTGGGGATGGCACCGTGTGCTGAGGACCCATGGGATGGTGACAACAAGTGGCAAGGGATGTGTGCCAGAGTTGTGTTTGTACAGTGTGAGTTTGGATGTTTTATTAAAGGAAGGGCTTGGCAGGAGCTGTGGTGTTGGAGCAATGAGCATCTGTGGTTTGTGTGGGCTTCACCTGGAGCTGTGAGCATCCAGCCCTGCAGAAAATGAGCCCATTCATCATCTCCAGTGCCTGAGACACAGCACAAAAAGGGCAGTTTGACCTAATACTGCCCTATAGGAGCTGCAATTACTGCAGTATAATTCATTTCAAATAGATCCAGATATTTCCTTCCCTTAATATCCAGGGTGAAAAAAAGAGCCAGCAGGCAGGATTTGTGAGCCAAGCAGGGGCCAGATCGATTGCCATCACAGGCAGGGGATGAGCTGGGGATCTTGGGGAGGTGAAGGGCAGCCTTGGAACAAGCAGAGCTCTGGTGTGCACCTCTGGAGACACAATGCTTTTAATTTCTGGGCTTTAAATGTGGATCTTAACCCTGAGTGCAGGTAGCAGTGCAGTGTGTGATGTGATGGCCATAGTGGCAAAACTCTTGCACGAAAAGTTGATCCTCAGCTTTTTCCAAGTAGAGTTCAATTAATAAAACTCACATCTTTGGGGTAGCATGTTCATTTTGGTTATGGCCTTTTCCAGAATTGTAGGCACAGAGTTTGTGGTGATTGGGGTGGGGCTGGCCCAGCCCCATCCCCAGTTGGGCACAGCTGTGAGCAGCAGGTGAGCAGCACTGACAGCAACGAGCCATGGAGTGCCCAGGTGAGCTGAGCAACCACCAAAGGGAGCAGAGGGCACACAGGTGCAGTGCATTAACATGAGGGGATAAAAGGCTGGGCTGAAGGACAAGAAGGGTGGACACTTGCAGCATTCTGAAGTGATGTTACTATGTATGGGTAGATAGCTGAAGCCTTCTGATGAGGTAAGGTGTTGCTGTGAATGAGTGGAAGCTTTCTGAAATTGTGTGGTGATAATCTGTGTATTGTGGTCATCTCAAATGTGATATGTGCTGTAGCACAGAAGGAGGCCCACAGAAGAAATTTATAAAAGAAGATAGAGTATGACCCTGGAAACTCCTCCATTCTGATCAATTCTGGGACATGTTTCTGGAGCAGGATGCATAGAAACCGTGGAGTCACTTTGGATACTCAGTGCTGCCTCAACTGGAAGGTCTGGCTGTGTGTGTTGAATTTGGTGTTTCTTTTAAACTGTTTAAGACTCAGTTCAGTGTTGTTATGTGTTTCTTGGAATGCAGGCATTAACCAGCAAGGTGGATTTGGGAGCAGGACGTGGTTTGCATGCTGCTCCCATGCTGGGATGAAGGCAGCTGTAGATGCTGAGCTCCCATCTCTGAGGAGCTTGCAAGTAAATGTACACAAAGGGATGGGTGGAACTGACATATTTTTTCAAGCTGTTCCTTTAATTTTCAGACATCTATCTAACCTGGGAAAAATACATCTTGGTTTTTATTGCAAGCCCCAGAGGCCCATGCTAACAGGTTGTTTCAGAGCTGCCAGTAATAGTGTCTGTGAAATTGTCTGGAGGCTGGATTCTGTCACCACCTTCTCAGGATCTCTGTCCTCACTGGCTTTTTCCATCCCTACCCCCAGTCTGTTTCCTTGTGAAGCTCCAAGGAAGATCTGATTCTGCCAGCTCAGCCAGTCCAGGTTCCCCACCAGGCATGGCCAGGAGGGTCTCAATCCAAGGTTTTCAACTGGGGCTATGAACAGGGTGTGAGGAGTTTCCCTCCCCTCCCTGTGGAAGGTGTATTTCCCTTGGCTTCCTCTGAGATGAATTTGATCCCCAGTGTGCCAGGCAGGTGATGGATCAGGCTCTGATGGATGGGCAGGGACACTGAGGAGCTGGGTAAGGATCCCCTTGGACGTGGCCCTTGGCTCCCTGCCCTGCTCCCGTGCTGGGGACACGGCCCCTCTGCCACCTGCATTGCCCTTCCATCATCATCATCATCCTAAACTGCAGAGACAGCTCCATTCAATAATTCATAACCTCACAGAGCCTTGGTAATAGTTAAAGGAGGGGGATAAAAAATACCCTGTGGGCTGTCCTTCCTCCAGGGTGAAGGTGGAGGGGCAGAAGTGGTGGAGGCTGTTGGGTTTTTTGGGCAATGTTTGATGGATACAAACCCTTCCCTGCAGACCTTCAGCACGGTAGGGACGAGGGGCAGGAAAAGCTCTCTGAAGGTGGGGAAGGCTTTGCAAGAAACCTGTGCAAGGGCCAGAGAGAAAGCTCCAGCTAAGATTTTACTTTTTTGTTTGGTTTGGAGTGTGTCTAAATGATTCTCTTGCTCAAGTCTGGCTTTCAAAGGGGATTTGATCATTCAGAAACCAGGATGTTTCTGAAAGCCAACAAAACTGACTCTCAAGGAATTTTGCAATGAGTTTTGAACTGTTTTCTTGTCCTCCATGTAACTTATGAAATGACTGTATAAGTTAATTCTGCTTCCTTTGGCTCTAAGGTGAGGTGTGGGTTTATCTCCTATCCCTACTCAGGCTCATTCTCACTCTTGCACAGACTTTTCTGGAATCCAAGTAGAGAGTGCTGTGCAGTTTGATTGTTTAGAAGTCACTGGAGTATCTCATGTTCACTATTTTAACAATTGGAGAGAGGCTTTTATTTTCTGCAGCATCATAAACACAATCTTCAGTGTGTTTTTTGGAAACAATAAAGCTAAACTCTAATAACCACACATTTTCCTTGCTTTATGTGCATACATCCTTGGGGAACAGGGCCTCAAGGACTCTGCTTTTAGTGGGGTTTTAACTTGCTCAGGTGGGAAAGTGCTGGAGAGCTGGATTATGAATTTGCTTTGCTACCTAAAGAAAATTTTTTTTGCCTTTAAAAATGCTCAAGGTGAGCAAAAAAAGCACCTCTGGAAGAAAAAGCCAGTGACATAACATGAAGATATTCGCACCACCATCTGAAAATCAGGCTTCATTTAAATGTCATATCTTGCAAACTCCTCTGTACGAGGACTAATTAGCTCTCTTCCATCTCTTTCCCATCCTGTGAATAATATTGTTTTCTTTTAGACAAGATCAGAGGCTCTCGGAGGCAATTTATAAAGGAGGATGCTCTGCTACAGACAGAAAACCACAGCAGGGAGATGAAGGGACGCAGTTCCTAAAGTATTTAGCCACCTAATGGCTTTTTATTTTTTGAGTGCAGAAGTAGGTTAGGGCCTGGGCTCCATCTGTGGTAGTGATTTTTTTGATGGAGAACTCACTTAATAAGGTAGTTTTCATCCAGAAGTGTTGAGAAATCCAAAATACCATGAGATGCTCCCGTTTTGAAGACCTTTTTTGGGGGAAGGTGAGGGGAGAAAATCACATCTGCCCAGTGTGACAGGGGTGGGCACTGTACAGCATCTCTAGGGTGCACTTGTAGAATCACAGAATTATAGAATGCTTTGTTTTGGAAAGGACCTTAAAGCTCATCCCATCCTACCCCTGCCATGGCAGGGACACCTCCCACTGTCCCAGGCTGCTCCCAGCCCTGTCCAGCCTGGCCTTGGGCACTGCC
>JAWMRF010000076.1:6647564-6662735 GCA_035221435.1 Sphenopsis melanotis | reverse complement strand
CATGTTTCTGAAGGCTGATTTATTATTTTGTGATATATGTTATATTAATAGAAAATGATCTATTAAAACTATACTAAAAGAAGAAAAGGATTTCATCAGAAGGCTTGAAAGGAAAGGAAGGAATGATAATAAAATCTTGTAACTGCTCACAGCCTCGACACAGGTGGCTGTCATTGGTCATCAAGTAAAAACAAGTTCACATGCTGGGTAAACAATTCTCCAAATCACATTCCAAAGCAGCAAAGCATGGAGAAGCTGAAGCTTCTCAGCTTCTCAGGAGGAAAGATCCTAACAAAAGGATTTTTCATAAAATATGTCTGTGACAGTGCTCAGAGTTCAAAACCTGCAGCCCCTGCTCTCTGTAGGGGTGGCAGGAGGGCAGAGCAGTCTCCTGTGTCTCACACCTCCTTTGTTGTGTTAAAATGAGTTTTCTTTCTCTTGCAGTCGACTGAAAAAAGAAGGCGACAAACAGTTGTAATAAATTATTTATTTGTAACGCTGGCTATGGAAACCCCAGTCCTTGGGAAGGAGTGGAACATTTTTACATACAAGAAGAGCTACAAAAGGAAAAGAATATCTTATAAAGATTTCTTTATATATTTAAAACAGAAGCAACCACCCAACAAGTAGAGACTTATCAGCATAGTGTTCATTTGTAGAGAAGATTTCTCAAGACTGGTGTGGGTCTCCCTGCATGAAAACGTATTCAGAAGCCTCTTGGAAATACAGGACTGTGTGGAACATTCAGAGAACTTCCTGCAATCTTGGTTTTTTTTTTTTTTTTCTTTTCTTACTAGTTTGTTTTCAGTAGGTGCTAGAATCAGGTTCACAACACAAGTCACTGTGCGTGAAGGGACACTCAATGCATCTATAGGCAATTAAAAAAAAAAACAAGGATTGCAAGTAGGTGACATAACAAGCTCTGAATCCAAGTGCTATAATAATAAAAAAAATCTACTTTTATTTTAATACATTGTAGGAAATCTTCATAATTTTAAAAGAGAGCTCAGTTCTGCAGCATGGCTTTTTAAGTCTGTAAATAACTTTTTTTGGGTAGAGGGGAGAAACAAAACAAAACAAACTCCAGAAACGTTTATCTTGATTTTCAGTAACATCACAAATTGTGAATTCCTACCTGGTATTGACAGAATACAGAGTTGATTTTTTAATAAAATATATATATATAATTATCCCTTTAATTAAAGGGAACGATGGGTTATCAATAATTTCAAATGGGTAAAAGCTTGACATTTGGTTTGATATCAACAATAAGCATTAAAGGGATTTGCAGGGATAATGTTGCAAATGACTGTTTCTGTTCTTGGTTTTTCGGTTGGTTTGGTTGTTTGGGGGTTTTTGTTGGTGTTCCATCTCTCTGTTCTGCAGCTGATTTTGTTGAGTTGGGTTTCTCAGCAGCTCAGATGTCCCTTGGACCCCGCTGGCCCTTTGGGTGCCGCCTCCAACGGTTCATTTTTGTGTGGCCATAAAACACTTCTTTCCTGTGGGATTTGAAACTTAACCTAGCTCCATTGGGTTTAACTTTGGGCAGAAAGTTCAGAGAAATAATCTGTTGTAGAAATCTCTTTTTTAGCTGTTCCATGGCTCAGAGCAGTGCAGCCACAGTTGTGTATGCAGTGCATACCTGGGGAGGACGTGCTTTTCCCAGCCTCCTGCTGCACGAGTTCTTAAGGAAAGTGGACTTGGCAACTTGGTTTTTATTCAGTTGTGTTGCAAAGCCCAGTCTGTTTTTCTCTTTGACTGTTTGAGTTTGGGTTTTTTATAAGCAGAAACTGCTTAACTGCCAGCAGTGCAGTGTCCCTGAGGAGCTGAGTGCTCTGGGACAGTGGCACTGCCTCCCACCCCACAGTCCTGCAGGGCAGCTCCTCTTGGTGCTTCCACCAGGATGGGGAGAGGAGAGGAGCACACAGTGAGCATTAAAGGAGACAGCTCTGCTCACAAGGCAGATTTTTTAAAGTTTTTTTCCCCAGTTTTTCTTTGCTGGAGCAGAGGGTGATGCGACCAATGGACATCTGAACCTGCTGCTCATTTTTTTCTGCTGGTGCACAACTCCCCCATTCCCTCTCTCCACTCACGAGTGCTCTCTGCTGTTGTAGCCTGTCCAGTGTGATGGTTGTGTCCTAGGACTGTCCTGAGCCCCTCTGGTAAAGTTGTAGTTACTCAGCTGCAGGCACAGTGCTCATCCACCCTGCTGCTCAGCCCACAGTTCAAATGCTCCAGGCCCACAAGGCAGGGCTAGAGGGGAGAGCAGGGGATTTTCCTGCTGAAATTCCCTTTTTGCTGTGCCCCAGTCTGCAGTGCTGAGGGGTTTGATCAGTGCTGCTGTGTTGACTCTGGGTGCTGGGAGGGACAGGTTGTGTTCTGGGGTGGGGAACCACCAGCTCAGTGCAGAATGGAGGGAGGTGAGCTCCTGGTCATGGCTGTGGCAGTGATGGGGTGAGGAGGGTTCCTTGTGGAGCTGGGATTATTTCTGCTCACGGCTGAGCAGCCAGGAGAATGGGCCTGCTCAGCAGAGAGTGCCTCAGTTTTAGTTTTAGTGCTTTAAAGGTCTCGTCAGGCACATTTCAGTTCAGTTTCTCCCCTCCTTTTGTTTTACTCTGTGGAATTGGGGAGTTTGGGAGAGCTCAGCCACTTCAGCCATTTCTTCTGACTCTTCTCTTGCTGTTTTTTAGCCATAGTTCTTCAGAAAAAGGAAAAGTTAATTCCCTCCAGTGGTCCTCTCTGTGTTCCTTATTTCTCAGCTGCAGTTGCAGTCTGTTTTAAAGCTGTTCATTGATATTTTTTTTTCCCAGAAGAGCATTCTGATAATTTTATGGGAGCTTTTTTGTTCACATCATTCAGCAATTAAGCACTGAAATTCCTCAGTTTTAGCCAGTGATTAACTACAACTTTACCTGCAGTGGCTTCTGAAGCCATCTCGGTGTTCAATGCCCTGTTGAAAAAAACAACCCAGACCTTTTGATTTCCTTTCAAGAAATCTCTCTTTATTTTTCCTCTGTTCCGAAAGTTTATTTGAAGATTTTGCTTTAGTGTTTTTGAACCGTCTCTCTTGTTCTATGTCGTCATGGTTGAGCTTGTTTCACTGCACCGTTGAGCAGAGTGTACATTCTGACTGCTACATTTATATATATCTTGAAGCTTAATGTATATATGAGTAGTTTGCCATGGGATAACACAGTGTAAACAGAGTAGAAACCCAGAAATCGTGACTTCTGTGTTCTCTCCATTTGAGTATTTTGTAATTTTTTTGAAATATTTGTGGACATAAATAAAACCAAGCTACACTACAGCAGCCAGGTTTTGCCTGCAGGTGAAATGTGTCTCGTGATTGTTGTTGGTGGGAGAGGAGCTGCTCTCACCTGGGGTGATGTGGGTGCTGCCGTGGCCACCTTGTCTGGTTCAAACCTGTCTTTTTTGGCTTTATTTTTTCCCTCTTTGAGATAATTTTGTTTTTAATACACAGTACACAAACAGCACGTCCAGTTCCAGTTCTGTATCCTTGAGTCCCATTGCTGCTCTGCTGCTCAGTTTCCAGTGCAATACCCTGGGGATACCCCAGCAGCTGCATTTTTGGGAATTGCTTTTCCTGAGAGAAGAAACTGGAAACAGATTTTTCCTTATTTGTGCCACTGTTGAACACAACTGACCCTGAGCTGGCCAGAGCTGCCCTCCACAGGGGAAATTGCAGAGAGGGAGATGCACAGTAACTCACTGCTCACTGAAAAGCTGAAATTTGCCTTCAGTTCCATCAGTTGTGCTCCCCAGGGGCTGCAGTGTGTGACAGGTGAGGATCAGCACAGTAACTCAATGTTCCCTCACTGAAAAGCTGAAATTTGCCTTCAGTTCCATCACTTGGTGCTCCCCAGGGGCTGCAGTGTGTGACAGGTGAGGATCAGCATCTCCAGATGCCAGGGAAGCCTTGGGATGGCTCAGGGAGCTTTGCAGAGCAGTGTTTGCTCAGGAGGGAGGTGGGGAGGTTCCTCCCTGCTCTGGGATTTATCAGGAATATCAAAACCATCTGGAATTTGGGCTGCAGGGCAGGGTAATCGTTGCTCTGAGCACACAGAGAGAGCTGTGAGCTGCTGCTGGAGGGGGCTCCATGACAAATGGCATGAGAGGCTGCTCTATTTATACCCCTGGCATTTTATGAGGGGAAGGTCAGCTCTTGTCTGCTGCAAATAGCTTCTGAAAGTGCTTTTCCCCAGCCTGTGCTATTTATTTTGACATTCCTTTTTTTAATTCCTTGTGCTCAGTGTAGAACTTGAGGGCGCTCAGGCTGCCCTGTCCTGCTGAACAGGTCCTGAGTTTCCAGATGTAAAATGATGAATTCCACGGGGACGGGGCTGGGGAGGACTTTTACCCCTGGATAAATGGAACAGTGCAGGTATTAAATCGTGGTTCTGTGTTAATGGGGTTGTGCTGTGGCAGCGTGAGAGCTGGAACCATCAGCTGTGTGCCTTTGTCACCTGTGCCTTGGCAGAGCTCCTGAGAGGCTCCAACAGCACAGATGGGATTGGATGAAATAACCCGGGGGGTTTTTCCTTCCTCTGAGTTGGATTGTTTTAGTGTCACCCAGCTGTCACTTTTATCCTTCTCTCCAGTTCACTCCTTCACAGCTTCATGCTCTTTATGGGGTGGCAAACAAAATGGGCATCAGCAGCAGTGTTTGAAATAATAAAATGGGCATCAGCAGCAGTGTTTAAGTGAACTGGGCATCAGCAGCAGTGTTTGAAATAATAAAATGGGCATCAGCAGCAGTGTTTTAAATAATAAAATGGGCATCAGTGTTTGAATAAAATGGCATCAGCAGCAGTGTTTTAAGTGAAATGGGCATCAGCAGCAGTGTTTTGAATTAAATAGAATCAGCAGCAGTGTTTGAAGCAGTGCCAGGGCACCCTCAGGAGTAAAGGAACACTCTGTGGTGTCACCACTCTGCTTTTACATTCCTTTGCTGCAGATTGTGATTCCAGACTACAACATGCAGTGGATTGCAGAAACAAATTCTTCCTTTTCCTTTTGTGTTGTTTAAAGCCAGGTTCCTTGGCTTCACTGATTTCTTCTGGAGAGTTTCTGGGCCAGAAAGTGTTGGGAGGTGTTGTGACAGAAATGCCTTCATCTAAATGTAAATGTTGCTGCCCTGCCTCGGGCTGCCTTTGAGAGGCTTTTTCTGTGGCAAGCAGCTCCAAAGTAATGGTCCCAATCAATTTATTCATGTCAATAAAAGCTCTTTTATATGTTTATTTGAAATGTATTCTGGGCTGCTGGGACAGTGTTTGTTTTTGAGCAGGTGTGTCAGATGGAGCAGAGATAAAGGAGGAGGAGAAGGAACCTGTGGGTCTGGCTGGGAGCAGGCACAGTTTGGGGTCTGTGGGTCTGGTTGGGAACAGTTTGGGGTCTGTGGGTCTGGCTGGGAGCAGTTTGGGGTCTGTGGGTCTGGCTGGGAGCAGGTACAATTTGGGGTCTGTGGGTCTGGCTGGGAGCAGGCACAGTTTGGGGTTTTGAGGGGGACAGAAGGAAGGTGCCTCAATAATGGACACAGGGAAATTGGAAGAGAACTCCCGGTGCTCCTCCCCGAGCCTGGGACAGGCTCAGGTTGGGTGGGGTGGAGTAAAGGAGTTAAACACAAAGTCCCTGACACAAACAGAGATTTTCTGAGTCGCCCCATGCAGAAACATCTGCTTGCACATCTGGACAAAGTCGGCTTGACATTCTCTGACTGCACCCCTGGAAAGGAGAAGCAGGTAAGAGGGGCCACACCAAACTGCAAAAACAACTTCTTACATGTATTTTATGCTCTGCATTGAAGTGTGAATTCTGTATGTGCATCTCCTGCCAGCACCAGCCATGAGCAGGACTTTGTGTGCCTGTGTTTGATTTCCCTTTGCCCTGAGCTGCAGTTTGGGGTGCCCTGGGTGAGTCCTGGTGGGTGGGGATGGCCATGGGAGCTGCTCTGCCCTCGGAGCTGGGTGTGCAACCCTGCCTGCACCTCCAGGCTTTTCCTTCTCTCCAGCAGCAGCCTGGCATTCGTGACAAATTACTGAGGATAAATCTGTCCCCAGGGCTGGGTGATGCCCGTGCCAACCTGTCCAGGTGCCCTCGGGTCCTGCCACCACTCCCAGGCTGCTGCTGCCCTGCCTTGGCTCCCCTGTGCACAGAACAGAGGTGAAGCTTCTTTCTGCCTCTAAATTACACTTTAGTTCTTTCCAAAGAGCTGTGGACAAATGGATTTCCACTATTTATGCAACAGAGATGGAAGAGAACTTAGTAAAGGCTTTGAGAGCCTTGAATCCTCTTGGCTCCAGGGTTTGTAACTGCAGTGCCACAATTTCAGCGTGGTTGGACCCTTGGCTGCTGGGGTCATTTTCACCTTCTGCTCTGTCCTGCGGTGCTGTGCAGCTGGAGGAGGGGATGCTGCAGCCCCTCCAGCGCTGCTCTCACTGCCCCTGCCCTGCTCCCTGCCCTGGAGGGACCCGTCCCGAGCAGCTGCTCGGTGAGTCCAGCTGGATGTACCGGGAGTGAGGAGAGCAGCGAACACAGCATCCCCTGCAGGTGAGAGGAGCTGTTTGTACCTGGATTTACCTGCGGTGAGAAGAGCAGCATCCCCTGCAGGTGAGAGGTGTGACAGGAGCTGTTTGTACCTGGATTTACCTGGGGTGAGGAGAGAAGCGATCACAGCATCCCCTGCAGGTGACAGGAGCTGTTTTTACCTGGATTTACCCGGAGCAATGGAGAGCAGCGATCACAGCATCCCCTGCAGGTGAGAGGTGTGACAGGAGCTGTTTGTACCTGGGCTGTTGTCCCCGGGTGCCACGGCAGGATTTGCCACGGGATGGCAGCAGATCCTCGGGAATCGGGAATTCAGGAATTCAGGAATTCCAGCCTGGAGCGTCTGTGCCGTGCTCGGGAGCTTGGAAAGCAGAAACCTCCTCTGACAGAGAAATTCGGGCATCTCCAGGGCGGGGAGAGCCCAGTGGGACCAGGGGGGCATTTCCCATCTGATTCCTGCTCTTCCCCTCCTGGGTGGCACCTTTGGCTCTGCCTGGCTGTGCAGAGTGGTGCCAGTCCAGTTTCTCTTTGCTTGCCCCACGTCCAGGGCTGGCAGAGAGGGCCCCCTGTGGCCCCCTTTGGCCTCCATGTTCCCCCCAGGCAGGTGTCAAAGCTCTCCCAGAGCCCGTGCCTGAGTTGCCACCAGCTTCGTCTGGTTAAATTTTGTTTATTGCCCTATAAATGAGTCTATTTTAACACTTTATTGCTGTGTCCATGTACAAAACCATCCAGGAAATGCCTCCTCTGAGTCGCCCTGCCTGCACTGACAGGGATGGCCAAGGTGTTCTTGTCTCTTTAATGGCTGAGGAGTGGCTGCTGTTGATTCCCTGTGGTGCCTGAGCTCACCGGGTGAGGTGCAGCTCTCTGCTCACCTGGCTGAGCTCTCTCTACTGTAAATACTTTCCTCAGGATGAAATTCCCTTCTGCTCTCCCTGATGTCCCTGCTCCAATGGCAATATTGATTTCTCATATGCACAGTGAACAGGATTTACTGCTGATTTTCTGGAGACATTTCCTTGGACTCCACTCCATCATTCTTGCTCCCAGAGCTGCCCTTCCATTTAACTTCTCCTGCACGGCCCCCCAGCCCTGCTCAGCTCCCCCCTCAGCTTCCCCTCATCTCCACTGTGGTTCAAAGGCACAGAAAGGAGAACCAGCCATGAATTCCCTGGGAAGGAAACCCAAAGTCTGGGATTCCAGCTGGGTGAGCTTCTTGGCAGTTTCAAAGGCAGGGAGATGACTTTGGGATCAACAAGGTTCAACCCAGAGCTGGCAATCAGTGTTTGGAGAGGGACCAGAGGGAAGGAAGAGGAACAATCCCCTCAGGTCTCCTCCTTTGTGTTGCTTTTTCTGTGTCAATATCCAGGCTTGGCCAGGCTGCTGTCACCCTGTGCTTGCAGTGAAATGCAGGAATTGTTCTGTGGGTACCTGGACTGTGGATAAAATCCATCTGCTCCTTGCTGGGGGCTCTGGGCAGTCCATAGGGCAGGGAATGGTGCTGGGGCTGCCAGAGCCCATCCCTGCCCTCCTGGCCCCTGCAGGTTCACCCATGCAGGGACACCCAGCTCCCTGCCAGCTGAGGCTGCAATAAATAAAATATCAGCCAGGGCAGGTGGGTGAGCCCAGAGATGCACCCGGGGCTGTGCAGGAGGGATTTTAGAAAGAAAGGCCACAGGGAAGGCAAGGCTGTCAAACAAGCACACAATAATCCATTTGCTGCCTGCCTGCTGGAACGCTGGGATTGTGCAGGGCTGGGCTGCTGGGAAATCAATCCCAGGCACAGGACTGAGCCTCTCCTCTCCCACGGCAAGGCAGGATCTCGGCACACGGTGGGGAGGGACGTGAGGAGCTTCCCTAAGTGCCTCGTGCTCCAGCGTCCCTGCATCCATTGCAGAGCCCTGAAAGGCCCTGCTGGGGCTGCTGGTGGCTCAGGGCACTGCAGGTTTGTATGGGGAGCTTCATCTGCCTCTGCTGGCCCAGCCTCTCTCAGTGCCCCAGCTCCTCCATGCAGACCTGGGAGTGATGTGAGGTTGGAACTGACCTGAGTGGTGTGAGGTTTGCACAAACCTGGGAGTGCTGTGAGGTTGGAACTGACCTGGGAGTGCTGTGAGGTTTGCACTGATCTGGTTTGTTCCTTGGCACAGCCCCTGTTCCTTGCACATCCCTGGTTCCTTGCACAGCCCTGGTTTGTTCCTTGGCACAGCCCCTGTTCCTTGCACAGCCCTGGTTTGTTCCTTGGCACAGCCCCTGTTCCTTGCACAGCCCCTGTTCCTTGCACAGCCCCTGTTCCTTGCACAGGTCCCAGCCCTGTGTGCAGGTGACCAATGACAACAGAAATATTGATGTGGGCACAGCCAGTTAAAGGTTTGTGTGTGTCTGTGCTCACAGCCATAAACACAGAGAGGAGAGACCAGAAACTCCCTGAGGGAGCAAGAGGGGACAGACAGACAGACAGACAGACAGGGAGGGTGAGATGGGCAGGGCTCAGGGAAGCTTTTCCAGGGGACAGAGAACAGAATCCACCAGCCCTGGAGCAGTGGCACACTCTGAGCAGCTCTGAGGAAATGGGACAGAGGTTCAGCCTCACCTCTGGCTGAGCTCAGCATAATGAGGGCACAGCCAGCCAGGCCAGGCTCATTAGCCATGCTGCTGCCCAATTAGGCTGGGAGCTAATTGCTCATTAATGAGAGCATACCTGCTGAGGCAGCTGGGCTTCCCTGGCACCGGCTGGGGAACAGGAGCGGGGATTGAAACCAGGGAAATGGAAATCTGGGAACAGCAGAGAGGATTGAAGGCAGGGAAATGGAAATCTGGGAACAGCAGATTTCTGTGCCACAGCTGGAGTTTCTGTGCCAGCAGCTGGGAATTATTGTGCCAGCATTGGGAATTTCTGTGCCACAGCTGGAGTTTCTGTGCCAGCAGCTGGAATTTGTGGAGCAGAAGGGCCGGGCTGGCACAGCCCTGGCACCAGTGAGCCAGGCAGGAGCTCAGCACTGGGAGCATCCCCTCCCTGAGCTCTCTGGGGGCTTGGCAGGGAAACAGATTTGGAAATAGCCCGGCTGCAGCCCCTTGGGGAGCAGGAGGGCTGTGTTTGGGAAAGCAGGAGGGCTGGAGCAGCAGGGCTGTGTTTGGGAGCAGCAGGGCTGTGTTTGGAAGGCTGGAGAAGCAGGGCTGCGTTTGAGGCCGGGCAGGAGGCCGGGCAGGCCGGTGGCACCTGCCGGTGCCCCCAGGGCCGTGTGTCCCGTGTGTCCCCTGTGTCCCGTGTGTCCCCTGTGTCCCGTGTGTCCCGTGTGTCCCACGTGTCCCATGTGTCCCCTGTGTCCCCGCAGGAATCCCGGCTGCCGCGGCCGGGGGAGCCTGGCGGGCGCCGCAGCGGGGCCAGGCTGTGCAATCCGAGCCGGTGTCCCCTGCGTGCAGCATCCCCGGCTCACAGAGCCCGGGATAAACCCTGTCAGCTGCTGCGTGTGCCACAGAGCCGCTCCTGACCCGTGACATCGCCTCTGTGCGGCCCCGGGCTCTGACAGACATCGTGTGCTCACAGCATGAACATTGTGCTGCTGCTGCTGCCCCGGCGGCTCGGCCAGACCCGGCTCAGCCCTGATCCTGCTCCAGGCTGGGGAGAGAAAGCTCTCTGCCGGGTTCCTCCCTTCTCTGCTGTGCTCCATGGCTGGGAATCCATTGATCCCTCTCTCTGCTGGGTTCCTCCCTTCCCTTCTATGTTCCATGGCTGGGAATCCATTGATCCCTCTCTCTGCTGGGTTCCTCCCTTCTCTGCTGTGCTCCATGGCTGGGAATGCACTGATCCTGCTCTCTGCTGGGTTCCTCCCTCCTCTCCTCAACCATCCTGTGTTTTATGACTGGGAACCCGCTGATCCCTGCTCTCTGCTGCTCCCACCCCGGTTCCTCCCTTCTCTGCTGACACATCTTGTGTTTCATGGCTGGGAATCCATTGATTCTTTCTTTCTGCTGGGTTCCTCCCTTCCCTCCTTAACCATCCTGAGTTTCATGGCTGGAATCCACTGATCCCTGCTTTCTGCTGGGCTCAGCCAGACCCAGCTCAGCCCTGATCCTGCTTTCTGCTGGGTTCCTCCCTTCCCTCCTGAGTTTCAGGGCTGGGAATCCACTGATCCCTGCTCTCTGCTGGGGAAAGAAAGCTTTCTGCTCTTCCTTCCCTCTTGACACATCCCTTGTCTCATAGCTGGGAATCCATTGATTCCTTCTTTCTGCTGGGTTCCTCTCTCCTCTCCTTAACCATCCTGTGTTTTATAGCTGGGAATGCACTGATCCCTGCTCTCTGCTGGGGAAAGAAAGCTTTCTGCTGGGTTCCTCCCTTCCCTTCTATGTTCCATGGCTGGGAATCCATGGATCCCTACTTTCTGCTGGGTTCCTCTCTTCTCTGCTGTGCTCCATGGCTGGGAATGCACTGATCCCTCCCTCTGCTGGGTCAGTAAATTTGTGGCCCAGCTCCTGTGGATGGCCAGACTGGCCCTGAGCCTCCTGCAGGCTGCAGCAAGGGCTGCTTTCAAACAACACCAGGGGAAAGGGGAGCAGCCTTCCAAAATATGGAACACCTCATAAAGCTGGGGAGGGGGAACCAGGCTGGGCAGCCCCAGCCGTGGCTCAGACCCTCAGGAGGCAGAAAGTGCAGCACATAAAGCCCAGGGAGCCAGCTCAGGATGCCAGCTAATGAGCTTTTTAATTAGCTGCAATTGCAGGCAAGGTTTAAAACCCAAAGAAGTCAGTAAATTAAAGATTTAAAGGACTGAACGGAATCGATGAGGGGTCAGCACTTAAAATATTAAAATGCCAAAGCAGTTGACTTTAGGGGAAGTTTGCAGTGCTGCAGCAGGGGAAGCAGCAGGCTCTGGGCTTCTGGTCCAGAGCCCTGTGGTGGAACCTGGCACCTGGAGAGATCCATAAATCACCTGCACGAGCAGCCCTGCAGCCCTGCAGGTGCTCTGGCCCTGCCTGCAGCCTGCAGGGCTCTCTGCAGCTCCTCTGGGCTGCACCCAGGTGGCTCCCCCCAGCCACATCCCCAGGGCAGGATTTTGTCACCCTGCAGCCCTGCTCTGCTCTGGATGCAGGATTTTGTCACTCTGCCCCACTCTGGGTGCAGGATTTTGTCACCCTGCCCCGCTCTGGGTGCAGGATTTTGTCACCCTGTGCTGCTCTGAGTGCAGGATTTTGTCACTCTGCCCCGTTCTGAGTGCAGGATTTTGTCACCCTGCCCCGCTCTGGGCGCAGGATTTTGGCAGCAGGAGGTGTTTGGGGTGCCCAGGGGAAATGGGGCATTGCTGGCTCCAAAGTGCCCCTGTGTCACCTCAGAGCCACCAGGACGTCCCTTCCCCTGCAGGGCTGGTGCTGCTGGCTGCCCTCAGGTGTGGATGATGCTGGACAAGCTCAGTGCCACCAGCCAGGAGCTCTGGGAGCCAGGCAAGGCCAGGCTGGCCCTGGCCCCTTCTCTGAGCACCAGGAATCACCTGCTGGTGCTGGGGAGGGGAAGGGAAGGGGTCTGTGATCACCAGGCTTTGTTAAACCTCCTCTGTGAGGATCTCAATCAGCATCTCAATCAGCTGAATCAGCTGATTTGGCTTAGCTTGCACTTCCAGCAGGATAAACCCTCCTGTGCTGGGGGAGCTGGGGCAGGTGAGAGCAGCAGAGCTCTGGGTGTTCCTGTCCCGCTCCAGAGGCTGAACAAGGTCGGTGCTGTGTGGAATGGACACGTTTTGCTCTGTTTTTATCAGCTGTGGTTTATATTTGCCATCTCCCCCTTTCCTGCCTCTCTGCATTCCCACCCTTGAGCCTGCCCTGAGGAGCAGCAGCCCCTGGCCCAGCTCTGGGTCAAACACTGCTCTGGGCTTGATAAACCCATGGGGTTACCCACAATCTGAACCCAGACTCTGCAAAACTCCTTCTTTTCCTTCTTGTTTCCTTTTCTCTTAGTACCACACTAATTCAAAAAGTGCTCCAGCCTGGCTGTGTGACCCACGCTGAGCACAGGGGCCAAATGGGTTTGTTCAGATGAAGATTTACTGTGTAAAATGGGAGCAGAGGAAGCAGGGGGGTGGGAGGCGAGGCAGAGCCAGCCCCCAGCGGCCTTGAGAGCAATCTGCCAGCGAGTGCTGTCCCCAGCTGATGGATTTGCTGTCACCTCTGCTGGCACAGAGTGACAGATCTGTGCTGGGATGGAGGCAGAGCCAGCAGCCATCCATCACTGCAGGACAGACAGCAGGACAGGCACGGGGGGGCAGAAAACCTGGCAGAATGTCCCCATCCTGCCTCCTGGCACTGCTGGGCCAGGGGAATGGGATGGTGCAGGCACACACTGGGGTGGGATACTGGGAGTGGGTGGGAGACTGGGAGTGGGTGGGATTGCTGTGAGGATGGAGGGGTTTGGGCACCTTGAACACCTCCTGGCCAGATGGAGGGATTTGGGCATCTCTGAGTGGGTTAAACACAGCACAGGTGGCTCAGGGAAATGGGAATTCTGCAGGCACACACTGGGGTGGGATACTGGGAGGGGGTGGAATTGCTGTGAGGATGGAGGGATTTGGGCACCTTGAACACCTCCTGCCCAGATGGAGGGATTTGGGCACCTCCTGCCCAGCAGACCTCTGTGAGTGGGTTAAACCCAGCCCAGGTGGCTCAGGGCACAAACTGGGTGTGGGAGACCCAGCTGGAACTGAGGAGAGGCTCCTCTGTGGCTTTAGGGAGCACAGATCCAGGGCTGGAGCAGGGTGAGAAATCCAGATTGTCCTGAAACGAGTCCTGGCTGCCTGAGGCAGGTGTGCAGCTCTGCCTGAGATGGGAGGAGTGGCAAACCCTGCAGGTCCCTTCCTGCCTTGTGGGGCTTCCCCTGATGGAATCACTGTCACTCCCAGGTCTCCACAGTCCTGCTGTGCTTTCCCCACTCCTTTGTCACGTGCAATAAACAGCAATGAGGTTTGGAGTGAGGATTTTGCTTCTGGAGAAAATCCAGATACTTCTCTGTATGGCTGATAAATGAGAGAATGGGCCAGAAATGTGGAATATTCCTGCATGCTGAACAATCCCCTAAAGCCAAAAGCAGTCAGGCACTTCCTTCATTCCAATGTTCTTCTAAATACTGCCCAGCATGTTTCTCCCTAAAGAACTGGGGAAGTCTGGCCCAAAAATCTCTGTGTGGAGCATTTATTTCTAAACTACTTGATTTCTAAACTTATTTCTGAACTACTCTTACAAAGAGCTAAAAGGGGGAAAAAACCCCACAGAGTTAAAGGAGCAGAGGATGCTCCTGGAAACTGAATGAGCGTGCACAGAGCCTGGGCTGCTCCAGCTTTGCTGCTCCCCAGCCTCAGCCCCTGCATCTGCTTTTTCCTTTCCAGCAGGCTGATGTGCTGTGACACTGCTCCCCTCGGGGAGGCTGCTGACAGGCACTGTCAATATTTCCTTCTGAGAACCCCCCAGCCCTCCAAAGCGGGGCTGTTCACTCCAAATGCTGCAGCTCCACCTGCACAGAGGGTTCCCAGCCCAACCCTTGCATTTCCTGCATCCCCGGAGTTCATTTTTTGGTTGTTGTCTTTTCCTTCTGCTCCTCAGGAAAAAAAAAAAAGAGAAGGAATGTGAAGTTCGCTGTCATTTCTGGCAGCTGCTGGGCTGGGCTGATGTCTGAGCCAGGCTGTTGTGCTGTCAGCTGGGAGGGCTCCAATATTCAGGAGTCAGGCACCCAAAACCTGGGGCTGGCAGCAAAGTCAGGAAAATGAAACACAGACACTTGGAGGAGCGTTTCCTTCCACACTGTTTATGTTGTTCTGCTGTTTTACCCCTTCACTTTGGCATTCTAACAGTTCTGCTCTCAAATCTTTCTGTAACATCAAAGGCCAGGAACTCTCCTTGAGAGTGAGGAACATGCAGGTCTCAGCCACAGGCACTGACTGCAGGAGTGCAGGCTTTGAGAAACCCACTGAATATCCAAAGCTTTGCTTAGAAATCACCAGTGCTGCCAGCAGCTGAGGTGTGCTCTCCCTCTGGGAAGGTGGAGCTCACACCATTTACTTCCATCTGGACAACTCTGTCCATTGCAAGAAAATGAGGATGCAAAGGAGACATCCCAGCCCTCCCTGGGGGCTTTGCTCCTGTCAGCACTGCCCAGTGGCTGCTCCCTTGGCTGTTGGAATTTTGGAATTGGAATTTTGGAATATATATATATTTTTTTAATATATAAAATATAAAAAATATATTATATATAATGATAATATACAATATATATAATTAAATATATACTTATAATATATGAATATATAATACACAATATATATTATATTATATATTATATAAAATATATAAATATATAAAATATCTATTTATATATATAAAATAATATATATAAACGATATATTACTTTATATGATATATATTTTATATATATTATATATAAAATAATATATATTCTATATAAATTAATATATAATATAATATATAATAATTAGATATTATATATTCCAATTATATATTAAATATATATTATATATTATATATATAATATATATTCCAATTATATATATAAAATATATATTATTGGATTATTCCTTGGGATTCACTGGGCTCCCATAACCCCGGGCAGGTGAG
>JAWMRF010000076.1:6635761-6647464 GCA_035221435.1 Sphenopsis melanotis | reverse complement strand
ATATATATAGATATATATATAAAAAAATATATAGATAAAATATATAATGATAATAGATATAATTAAATATATATTAATAATATATGAATATATTACATAAAATATATATTATGTATTTTATAAAATATAAAAATATATATTATATAAAATATAAAAATATATATTTATATATAAAATAATAGATATAAATTATATATTATTTTCTATATAATATATATTTTTATATATGTTATATAAATAATATATATAATATATAAAGTAATATATAATATAATATATAATAATTATATATATTATTATATATTATATATATTCCAATTATATATATTAAATATATATTTTATATATATAATATATATTCCAATTATATATATAAAATATATATTATTGGAATATTCCTTGGGATTCACTGGGCTCCCATAACCCCGGGCAGGTGAGCCAGCCCCAAGCACAGCCCTCACTCATTCTGTGCAAGGGTTGTGTCCCTTGAATCAATCCTGCCACAGCCCTGTGTTTTCTCCTACAATTGTAATTTCTGCTGAACGGGAGAAGGGAACAGCCTGTGCTGCAGCAGCCACATCCCGGAACACAAACCCTGCAGTTTTCTCTCTGAGAGGAGCAGCCAAGCCCTGCCCTGGCAGCTCCGGCAGGAATTCCAGAGTGCCTGCTGGAGAGGGAGCCCCACCAGGGTAATTACCTAATTACCTGGGGCCAGGTTAATGAAGCGGGCTGGCCACACGTGGCTCTGGGAGCCCTGGGGCTGCCCAGCTCCTGTGGGGCTGCCTGGGATGTTTCTGTTCTGAGGGCTCTGCCGTCCCCCTTGGTGTGCCAGCACCTCAGGAACGCCGAATTCATTAACTTGCGCTGGGATTTCACGGCTGTTTAACGATCCCTTGGTCAGGGCTGGAGAACCGAGGCACAGAGCAGTGGGGACAGGGCCAGGGTCACCAGGGGCTCTCGGGGCGGGTCCCGCAGTGCTGGGCACTGGGGCTGGGCTGCAGCTGCCGTGCCTGGGCTGGGCTCTGTGCGATGTTCAGCTCCCCGGAGCTCTGGGTTCATCCAGAGGCTTTGGGACGAACCCTGGCTGTGGCACCACAGCCCTGCTCACATGCAGGGATGAGATTGGAGGTGAAGTCTCAGCCCAGAGCTCGTCCCCAGGCAGGACAGAAAATAGAACCCAGTGAGGTCTCTGGGCGTTTCCCCAGCCTGGAGATGCTCTGTTGGCCAGAATGTCATTTCTGATTTTATTTGTGCTGCTCCCTGGTCCTGTCTCATTAACCCCTTGTCTCCTCAGCTGCACACAGCTCTGCCCTGCAGCCCCCGTGGCTGCTGGGGGAGCTTCTCTGCTTCTCTGAGCTGGAACCCCCAATGTGTGGGTGCTGCTCCTCTCTCCAGGCTCTCCTCCATCCTTCCCCTGTTGTTATTTACATTTTAATGTAAACAACATTAACATTAATGTAAATAACATTAATGTAAATAACAGCCATCTTTGCTGGCTCTCCTCTCCCACGGTACCCCAGTCTCTGCCACCCCTGCCCCTGCTCACACCAAACATTCCTCTTTGCTGTCCCACTCTGCCTTTATTATTTACATTTTACCTGTTTTGTGGTTCTCCATTCCCACAGCCCCCCAGTCTCTGCCACCCCTGCCCCTGCTCACACCAAATATTCCCCCTTGTGCACAGAGGCAGCCCCAGGTGCCCCTGAGCCAGGCCTGGCTGAGCCCCGTTGGTGCCATGGGGACACAGAGGGGACACAGGGCGACAGTGGCTCCCTGCCCTCCCTCCCCTCAAACCCCCTGCTCACACTGCCTTATCACCTGATAAAGGTTGTTAAATCCAACAGCCTCATTGAGCCTTTCAGCATCTCAGGTGCTGTGAGCAGGAACCCATTTATGAACTTCATGGGGGAAAAACCAAAACCCAAATGAAAACTCAGCCTTGCCTTGCCCCACCACATAAACCCCCCCAGTAAACACACCAGGGTGTCTGGGGTGGGTGCTCACCCCACAGCACACAGGGTGCTGCTCTGCCTCTCAGGGCTGGCCATAAAAAGCCCAGAAAGGCCAGAGGAAGCAGGTGATGGTGCAGAGCAGGGCCAGCTGGGGCTGAGGGCTGGCAGGGATGGGGTTTCTCTGAGCAGAGGGTGCCTGGGCAGCAGGGAAACACCGAGACAGCAGCAGAGAAAACCCCTGTGTGGGTGGCAGCTGGGGTTACCCAGCCTGGCTGAGCCTCTCCTGGGGGAACAGGGAGAGTCTGTGACTGAAACTGAGAGTGCTGGGGCTGTGAGGGGAAACCAGGGCAGGGCAGGACTGCCCCAGCATCAGCAGCAGCTGCAAAACACCTCCCTGGGCTCCTTTCCTCCTCTGCTTCACTGCCCTGGGGACTTCAGAGGTCTTACAGATAGATGTTCTATAGATATCTTACACATATATATGCTATAGATATCTTACAGATAGATATGCCATAGATATCTTACACATATATATGCTACAGATATCTTACAGATAGGTGTGCTGTAGATATCTTACAGATATATTATAGATGTATAGTGCTATAGATATCTTATAGAGATACTGTAGATATCTTACAGATAGCTATACCATAGATATCTTACAGATAGATGTACTATAGATATCTTACACATATATATGTTATAGGTATCTTACAGATGGATATACTATATATATCTTAGATATACTGTAGGTATCTTATAGATGGATATACCATAGATATCTTACAGATATATTATAGATATATAGTGCTATAGATATCTTATAGAGATACTGTAGATATCTTACAGATAGATATGCTGTAGATATCTTACAGATAAATATACCATAGATATTTTACAGATAGATATGCTATAGATGTCTTACAGATCAGCTCTGCTAAACCTGAGCTCTGCTAAGCCCGAGCTGGGGGCTGAGGCAGGAAGGTTTGTTCTGTGAGTGTGATCTGCCTGTTCCATCGCTCCTTTCCACCTGCCAGGGGTGCTCAATGCACAAACCCCTCTCCGGGGGCAGGGAGGCTGGGCTGAAGCCTGAGGAATTCCAGCTGCAACCCTTCCCAGCATCCAGCAAGGGGAGCTGAGCAGCTTTTCCCTTCGCTGAGCCATGCCAGGTGAGGGGGAGCTGCTCTGCTCAGCCCCAGGGCTGATCCTGCAGCCTCTGCTGGGCTGGGCTGAGATCAGAGCCCGGCCTGATGTGCACAACAGCTGGGCCAGGGCTCTGCTGCACAGCCACACCTCAGGCTTCTGGTTCCTGGGAGTTTGGGACCCTCTGGAGGGCTCTGTGGGGACAGTTCTCCTCCTTGAGCTGCGATTTTCCATCCCCATTCTGGACTCAGGGTCTGTGCTCCTTTGGGAAGGGAAGGGTGGGGTGCTCCCCTGAGTTTCTGGCTCTCTGCAGGGTCTCAAAGCCACCTCAGCTGCCTCTCTGGGGGGACAGATGCTGATAAGTTCTTACCTGGACGTTTATAATCACTGGTTTCACCGTGGAGAAATGCAGTTTTGTTCTTTTCTGCTTCCCTGCCGGGGACAGGACAGAGGTGCTGCTGATGTGAGATGTGCACTGTGAGGTGAGAGCAGTGTTGAGAAGGTAAGCAATAAATAGCTTCTAAAATCCTGTGGGAAATGACCCAGGAAACAACAATAATAAATAGCTTCTAAAATCTTGTGGGAAATGAGCCAGGAAGCCCCTGTGAGCAGCAGCACAGCTCCCCTCTCCCTGGCTCTGGATGCCCCTTGGTTGGGGAAGTCAAAGCTCCACTTTTCACTTCTGGGTTGCTGTTCCTGGCAAGGCTCCTTGCCCCTGAGCTTTTCCATCCCTTTGTGTCCCTTCCCATTGGGATCAGCCCTTGCTGTGGATCTGTTCCTGCACACAGCATTCCCAGGCAGGCCAATCTTCCAGATCTTTGCAGAAATTAAAATTTTAATGACTCAGACAGTGCTGGGGTGGCAGAGCTCCCACTTCCCTGGTCCCTCTGAAAGGTGAGAAGCACCAGGATGTGATGAGCACGGGAGCTGCAGGGCTGGGGGTGCACACATTGCTCCAAGGACAGACAGACAATGCCCCCCAAGCCCCCAGGTCCCCCCAGCAGGTCCCTGGGCCCCCCTGCCCATCACTGCCCTTCCCACCCTGAGCTCCAGGGCAGCCTGCAAAGAATTCCATTTATTCATTCATTCATGCCAAACCCCCAGGGCAATGCCCCAAACTGGGGGGGACTCGCTCCTCCCCTTCCTTCCCCTGCCTTCGTGCTTTGATTTAAAATATAATATTTTTTTTAAAAAGAGGTTTTCCTGCCTCCCAGATGCGCTGTGGAGGCCTTTGCTGGCCAAGCCCTGTGGCTGTGGTGCTGGGAGTGCACATGTGGGCAGAGAGGGGACAGAGCTGCTGCCATAAGGATTTTTCTTCCCTCTCCTTGCCAACATAATCAAAATAACTCACTTGCACCTAATAAAATAAAATCAGAATCCAAAAGCCTTCCTTCCCTCCAGCAGTCTGTCTGGATCCCATTCCTTGAAGCTGGGCTGAGAGTGCCAGGGGGGGCTTTATTTTGGTTTTGTTGTTAACTTCTCCAGAATGAAAAACACCAACAGTGGCCCAGGAGGTGCAGCTCATTCCTGACACAGATGGAAGCTGAGTGTTCCTAAAGCTGCTCCTTTCTGGGGCCAGAGTTAATCCCAGGGTTTTTCCTTTCCTTGCTCCTTTTCTGCCCTTTCTTTCTGTTTAATTTGGTTTCTGCTTGCTGAGGGCAGGTGGGGTTTATCCCCTCCTTCTCTCTCTACAAACATGGAATAACGTGTGCTTAAATACATGGAATAACATGTGTGATTAAATACATAGAATAATGTGTGCTTAAATACATATAGTGTGCTTAAATACAGGAAATAACATGTGTTTTTCCAACCAGCCCTGCTGTGCCCTTCCCTCTGCTCCAATTTCCATTTTACAAACTCTGGACAGGGAATGTGGAAGCACCAACCCTTAGGATGTGCCAGGAATGGCCAGAGATGAGGGACCCAAAGGAGCTCAGAAATAAAATACAGCAGAAAGGTGAGGAATTCCAGAGGTGTGGTGGCAATCCTGTGCATTCATTAACTCTTTTGCATCTCCTGCATATGTAAATTTGGACTGCTCCTGTGGTCAATTAAAAAATGCACACAAATATATATATATATATATATAAAAAATATGTGTGTGTGTTTTATATATATTAAATAGATATGTAAATATATATTTATATAGAAATATATATTAATATATATATTTAAATATATGTATGTGTTTTATATATAAATACATATAAAAATATATGTATATATATAAAAGCCCACTCAGATTGATAGACAAATTTAAGAAATAAAGGACAATGATGCTCTGTGGTTGAAGGCAGAGGAACAAGCTCCATGTGCCTGCCCTGCAACCCCCAATCATTCAAAGAGGCAGCTGCAAAATAAGTGGGAAAATTAAGAGCCCTGATCACTCACAAACCCAGCTCTTTTTAGATCAGTGCAGTGTGAAACATCCTTGAGTGAAACAGAGTTCTCATCCAAACCTGTAATTTCCAGGTAATCACTGAGTTTGGAGTGTTGTCTGTTAGCAAGGCAGTAACCAGCCTTGGGGAGGAGGCAGCAGAGAGATCTATTAATGCAATCAGAAATATTTCCATCAGTGGCTCACTCAGCCCTCCTGAATCCCCCTCTGCAGCAGCAGAGTCTGGCAAAGAAGGGGAAAAGTCTGAGCATAAAAAACTGGGGGCATGGTGGGAGAGTCATAATGCAGAAATTCGCAGGTTGGGGTGGAAAAACATCAATGCTCAGTTCTGTTTTTTATGTATATATATATATAAAAAAAGATAAAAATTTATATCTATATTTAAATATAATTAAATATATATTTATATATTTAAAAATTTATATGTTTAAATTTATATATAAATATATAAATAAATATAAATATAAAAATTAAATAAATAAAAGCCAGAACTGGGGCTGCTGGCTGGGCCCTGGCAGGACACAGGGCACACACCCTGAGCATGGAACAGGGGCTCTGGAAGATGCCACCCAGCCAGTTAAAAACTCCTTTTATACCCTGAAGAGATTAGTGTCTGTCACTGGGGCTTTTACTTTAGAGTCTAATAGCTGGAGATTTAATCCCTCATTCAGAGCAGTAATTATTGCTCACATAAACAGGGCTGGTGGAGTCAGTGAGCTGAGCTCCCCGAGGACAGGAACAGTCACTTTTACCAAGCCAAGTCCCCACTGTGTTGTGCAATGCCTGGAGTGCTCGGTGCCTGGAGGAATGGTGGAATATTTCCCGCTTTTTCCATGGAAAAGTGTGGAAATTTGGGGGTTTGGGTGCTGAGTAGGGACCTGGGCGGTGCAGGTGGGATTTATTTTCCTGCAGCAGCCCCTGGGCAGCGCTGGCTGCATGGCAGGACGTGGATATTCCTGAATTTGTGTTGTGCCCGAGTGCCCAGATGCCACCAGAGCACGGGCAGGGTTTGGTGAAGGTCTCAGGAGCTGGAGCTGTTCCCACTGAACAGAAACGTGCAATAACATCATTTTTAATGCTAAATGCATTCAGTGTGGTTGCTGTGGCCTGAAACAGGGCAGCTGTGCAGGAATTCCTCATGGGTTAGGGTTAGGTTTAGGGGTTTTAAGGGCTTGAATTTAGGGGGAGAATCCTCCTTTTCCCATTATATAAGGGTTAGGGTTACAGTTCTTAAGGGGTTGAACTGAGGGGAGAAAAACCCCCCTTTTTCCATCATATAAGAAATTTAAAGTGAAAAAGTGAAATTTAAAGTGAGGAAAACCCCTGTTTTTCCAATATATTGGGTGAATAAGTTAGGGTTGGGTTGGGTTTAGGTTTGGGGTTTTTAAGGGCTTGAATTGTGTGGGGGAAATTATATCAGCTGCAGTGTGCCTGGAGCTCTGGGGTTTGTGGTTTTCAGAACCCCAACCCTAACCCTAGGCATAACCCCAACCCCAGTGAGGGAGTGAAAGCTGCATGGGGGTGAGGCTCCTGCAATTCTGACCCACTCATGAAAGGCACAGGGACATCAAGACAAACCCAGGGATTTCATCAGGGTGCCAGGGTGAAGCCAAGAAAAGAAAGAATTGTTCATGGAGGGATGGATGGAGGGATGGATGGAGGGATGGATGGATGGAGGGATGGATGGATGACACAAGGGGAATGTGCTCCACAGCCAGCAGCCCCTCAAGGAAAGATGACTTTTTCCCTTTGGGATCTGAGGCAGACCATGGGCACAGTGGCCCTGCCTGCAGAGCAGCTCCTTAAATGGGGACAATCCATAAAAATGTGGTTTTTGGAAGGGGGAATTTGTTGTGGCTGTCGATTTGAATTGAATTTCATTGACAGAGCTGCTGAAGGGCCCCAGCAGGTTCCCAGCCATGGTGGAACCCATCCCAGCCCCAGTGGGGCTCACAAACACAGCCCAGCCACGGCTGCAGTGCTCAGGAGGTGCAGGCTGGGCTGGATTAATATGCAAAGTGTGCCTGCCTTCCCAATTAAATGGAAAATGCTATGATTAAAGGCAGTCAGAAGATATCAGATGGATAGTGCTGAACTGTGGGCTTTATTTGCTGCACACAGGAGCCCCACAGGAGCACAGGGGGAGAAGCTGAGCTGGGAAAGGGAAAATGCCTGAGTGCCAGGAAGGGGAGAAAGGAGGAAGCTGTTTGCAGGAGGTGCCTCATCCTGGGCTCTCAGACACGAGCTGCTCACTGCAGCCCAACTCTGGGTTATTCACTTCAGTAAAAGAACAAAAGGACACAGGGAAAGAGGAAGGAATTCTCTGACCCTGCCACATCCATGCCTGCCCCAAAAACACAGAGTTGTGGCCAAAGCTGTCAGCCTGGCACTGCCCAGCCTCTGCTCCCTTTCCTTTTCTCTTTCCTTTCCTTTTTCCTTTCCTTTCCTTTCCTTTCCTCTTTCCTTCCTTTTTCCTCTCCTCTCCTTTTCTCCTTTTTCCTTTCCTTTTTCTTCCCTCTCCTTTCTCTGTGACGTTAGCAGGAGTTAACATCCCTCAACTCCCTGCTTTCCACCTTCTGCCTTTATGTCTAATGCTCGCGTTATTTAAACGTCACCTTATTATTATTTTTTTTCTCTCTCTGTGAATTTCACCGTGGGTTTCTTATTTCCCTCCATTTTTTTTTAAGGAATGGTTTATTAAGAAAAGCTGACTGCCCCCCCAGCACTGATGAATGAACCCCCCCTCAGAGGAGACAGTTTTATTCTGTGGGTCGGAAGTCTGCCAGCCCAATTTATGGTTGGACATAAGATCTCCAAATGTGGATTTATGTGTTGTAGTATAACGACAGGTCAATGAGATTAAAACTATGTTCATGAGAGAGCTGTGAGGCAATTTGAGTTTCATGGTTCTGTGGTGATTGGGCATTCAGTCTAAGAAAACCTGCCTTAATAAAACACTCCCAGGCCCGGGAACAATCTGCACATTATTCATTATTGCAGCCTCCCCAGCACCCCCTGACCATAAACCAGGGCAGGGGGAGCAGCTCTCCCTCCTCCCTGCAGATGAAGCCATCAGGGAGATGGTGCCACTGATAACAAATGGGCTGAATTAACAATGGGAACACTTTTCTCCCTTATCATATGGTGCACATAATCAAAACAGGGCAGGGGAGTGCGAGGGGAGAGGAGAAGGCTCAGCCTCTCGGGAGTCTCCTCCACCAGCTGAGAAACACAGGGAGTGCAGGAGCAGCTGCTGGTGCCATCCAGAGAATTCCCATCCTCCAGGTTCCTGTGTGGTGAGGAAACATCACCTGCAAACCTTGGCCAGGGGGCTGAGAGGGGCTGGGCCAGGGGGCTGGGCTGGCAGAGCTCACCTGGGCTGGCAGAGCTCACCTGGGCTGGCAGAGCTCACCTGGAGCACAGCACACCTGGGGAATCAGAGTCAGGATCCTCCCCACAGCCTCCTGCCCACATCCCAGCCTGGGGCTTTTCTTTTTCTGGGCTGTCACAGGCAGGGCTTTCCTCTTCAGGGTGTCTCATTCTCGTCAGTGCTTCTTCTCTTCATCATCCTAATAAAGACTGTCACTCAGGAGAGATCGCAGGATGCAGTGCAGTGGAAGGGGAGTGTTCCATGCTGTGTTTCCAGGTAAATAAAGCAGCTCCTCGTGCTCCTTTCCCCATGCAGGTACAAGGGCCAAGCTGCCCTTGGCCTGAGGATCCCCATTTCCAGTACAGCTGGTGATTGCTGGAGGTGCTCAGCACTCCTGAGTAAGGAGCACAAATGCTGAAAACCCAGAGCAGGAGCACAGGGAATGCAACAGCAGCAGCCCAAGGGCAAAGGAAGGACGTGAAGAAAGGAGCCTGGAGAAGGCCAGGGCCCAGAGGTGTAGGGGGATACAGTGTGGGCAAATGGAGATGGTATAGAATGTAATCTTATCCCCCAACGAGGTGCAGCTGGACCAATTACTAAAGATTAGGAGCAGGCCAGATCTTAACAGACCACGCCTGTAGCCAATAAGAACAAGTGGTATAAAAGAGTGGACTGGTGGAATCTGCAGTCAGATGATGGCTACTGCAGGGAGCAGGAGCAGTCTGTGCTCAGAGGAGCTGCCTGTGAGAAACATCGAGGCGGTGTGAAGCTCTGGTGATATGGAATCCTTGCACTATGATGGTAATGGAGCACTTGATACATAAGACAACACAGAGGGGACACTGGGAGCTGTCATTTGTGCTCTCCTTTGACTGTTCCAGTCATTCTGCACTGGAGACCCAGAGCAGGAGCCCCGTGCACCTACAGAGCTGCTGCTGGGGCAATGCCTGTGGAGCAAACCCATCTCAGACAGCAGAGAGACACCAGGACCTCGCTCAATCTGCTCTGCTGTCGGGCAGGGCACCGGGCCCCTGCAAGTTCCCCCTGCCTCAGCTCCAGGGGGGGACTGGCTGCAGGATTTACACAAACGAGGGAGAGGCGAGGAGCGCCGGCAGCACCAGTCTGATTACAGAGTCATTTATTTCCTGGTCGTTAATAATTTGTGCAATAAAAGATTGCGTGCCTTTCTGAGTTAGTAGGAGTTATTGGCATGAATTTCCCTCCGCGCTGGTGTGAGGCTGTGCTTGGAACATAAATTATTAGTTTCTTATCGCGCTCCTCCTCATTTTTCATGCTGCCACAGCCGGATCGCCGGCAGCCAGCCCCTCAGCCTCGCTCCTATTTCATGCTGCATGGCAAGGATGGCTTTTCCATCTTTAATTACACTGCTCCCTCCTGCTCTCCTCCCTGCCAGGGTCCCCAGCTGGGCTGGGCCGTGGCTCCTGTGCTGTTTGCCAGCGAGGTTTTGGGTGAAAATGCTGTTCTTTGAGGCAGTGACAACCCCAGCACTCTGCCAGCTCCTGTCACCGAGCTGCTGGGAGCAAATTGCGTGTGTGGAGCTCAGCACAAGGAGGCTGGAGCTCAGAGCAGCCTGGGGAGAGGAGGAGGGAAGCCCTGGCAGGGAGGCAGGCCCTGCACAGGATGGATGCTGCTCCAGGGGAAGATTGAGAAGTTTGAGGCCTGGCTGTGGCTGTGGATGCTTGGGAAGCAGACACTGGAAAAAAAGGGTTGAGTAGGAAGGTAGCTGGCAGCAGAAAGAGCCAGAGACAAGGAGGAAATGGAGCCACCAGGTTCTAACCCAGATCAGCTGAGAGGGGACCCAAAATCACGTCTTCCTTTAGAACAAAGGTCCCAAAATAACATCAAATTTATTGTGACTCCTGGGGACTGGCAAATGTTTATCCTTGGAGAGGAAAATACTGAAAAGAAAAAAAAGAAAACAAACTTAACTGAAATCTTAGGCTTTCATCGGGCCCCCAGATGAAACATTTGGTGCATTGGAGGACAGTCCCCAAGCGCTCCCACAAACACATCTTCACTCTTCCTGTGATCCAGCAGTTCCAAGATATTTATCGCTGCTTTTTCCACTTCCCAGGAGAGCTCCCTTTATCACAACCTATTCCACATTTGTTTTGCTGCCATCAACACCTGCCAGGGCCATGCTTTCTGCAGAAGGAGCTGGAGTTGTGCCACGGGCAGGATGTGTCAAACAGGGTCTCCACGCTGCCTGTGGGGGGATCCCCTCCTGGGGACAATTCCACGCCCTCCCAACCCCTCCACCCCATTCCTTACGTTTGATGTTTGACTCCAGGATTTCCAGAAGGGGAACTGTTCCCCCCATGTCTAAACACTTTCAGGATGCCCTTCCTGCAGCCCCTTGGGGTAAAGGCCCTCTTTTAATCTCTGTGGTGACTACACATGGAAAACAGGGGGGAAAATAACTAAAAAATCCATGCTACAGAGGCAGAACATCTCCAGGTGTGTCTCTGGCAGGGTGTGGGAATCCGCGGGGAGACAAAACAATACAGTATTGTACTTCCCGTGTAGGCTGTGCATCAGAGGGACTTTGCGAGTAATCCGATTATCTCCTCTCCGGAATCAAAGCAGCGAGCGAAGAGGTTTTCCCCTAATCCTAGCGCCATCTCTGGGAACGCTCCACCGTGCAGAATTACTTTCACAGTGGGGACGGGAATTAGGGGAGAATTTTAGAATTTTCCTGCTTCCCGGCATCAGCAGCTCGGGGGGCTCCCCCCGGTTCCCCCGCCGGGACCATCCCGGGGCCAGGGCAGCGTCCCGGAGCCCTCTCAGGGCCATCCCGGATTTATCCCTGATCCACC
>JAWMRF010000076.1:6622181-6635753 GCA_035221435.1 Sphenopsis melanotis | reverse complement strand
CCCGGGCGCTGCGGGCACCGCCCGCCCCGCTCCGCTCCGCTCCGCTCCGATCCCCGAGGGGCCCGGGGGGGCTGCGAGGGGAACACAGCCCTGCCGAGAACCGGGGGGAACGCAGCCCTGCGAGGGGAACACAGCCCTGCCGAGAACCGGGGGGAACACAGCCCCGAGAGGGGAACACAGCCCCGCAAGGGGAACACAGCCCCGCGAGGTGAACACAGCCCCGCGAGGTGAACACAGCCCCGAGAGGGGAGCACAGCCCTGCGAGGTGAACACAGCCCTGCCGAGAACCGGGGGAACACAGCCCTGCCGAGAACCGGGGGAACACAGCCCTGCCGAGAACCGGCCGGGACCGGGCCGGCACGGGACACGGGTACCGGGCAAAGCCCGCAGGAACCGAACCCACCCCGAGACCATCTCGGGTTGGAGAACCGGGCAAAGCCCACGGGGACCGAATCCAGCCTAAATGAGCCCATCCCGGGCTGGAGAACCGGGCAAAGCCCTCGGGAACAGAACCCAGCCCCGGGGAAAGTGTTCCAGGCTGGAGAACCGGGCAAAGCCTGCAAGAACCGAACCCAGCCCGAGTGAGACTATCCCGAGCAGCAGAACCCGCCAGAGCCCGCAGGGACCGAACCCACCCCGAGCCCATCCCGGGCTCGGACACGGGCAGAGCCCTCGGAACAGACCCCGCCCTGCGGGAGCAGAAAAGCTCTCCAGGAAAGGTGGAGGGAATTTTACCTGGGCACATCCTCGAGTCAGGAGCTGCTGGCCAGGGACAGGATGCCAAAACAGGTGAATAAAAGGAGACCATGAGATAAGGGTGGAGAATTTCAGTCCCAGAAAGCAGAAGGGAGCAGGACTAAGCTAACCCTGGGGTTGATTTGGAAAAGGTCTCTGTAGCTCTTTGAGGTCAAAAAAGACTTTTGAGGAACACGCACACCTTGAGGCACAGTGGGGCTGGTTGCTGTCGCCAGGAGATGATTGTGTGCCCTGCCCTCAGGGACAGCACAGGCCACAGAATTTTGGAGGGGGAGCAGTAAATGATGTTCTAGTTATAAAAATTAGTCCCATGTTTTTCCATAGCTCTGAAAATGCAGCTCAGAAAACGAAATAGAGACAGATCTGCTGCAAGGATTTTCCTTCCTGATCTGTCACTGTTCCCGCAGTGTCAGGAGTCCTCGTCATTCCTGTTTTTCTGGTCTAGTAAGAGCTATGTCATTGCATCTCTGGCCTGACCTACAGTTCCCTGCAGACTTCATAATTACAGGCTTCTTCAAAACAGACATCACTTACCATGCCAGGAATTGTCACAGTGTGGAGAAATAGATCAAAATCCATTAGGGAACAAGAGGTGGCCAGATTAATTTCCACCTGAAATTTCAATTAAGCTTTTCAGGGTAGAATTAGCGTGTAAGCCAAGCCTAGACATGATGACTCTGGGGTTTGAATTTTGGAATTGTTCTGCTAAGGAGAAATTAGAGTTTTCTCTCGAGCCTGTGGCACTGCTGCCTACAGCTGAGCGGGGCCGTGCACGGCCCTCAATATTCCAGAGGCTGAAAGCCACAAGTAGGTGGAGGTTCTCCTCATGTTAATGTGTCTGATGGGTTTAAAAGCCCGAGATCCCCCTGGAAACAAGGCAGAACAGATCCTCAGGCCCTGCAGTTTCAGCTGGAGCCACTGTGCTCTCTGGGCAGGCACTGAGCTGTCCCTGAGGCAATTCCAGTGCACGTGGAGCTGGGGATGTCTGGGTCCCTGAAGGACCCAGGAGGGTGAGCTGGGGCTCAGGGCATGGATCTGTGCATTGCTGAAGGGTCCAGGAGGCTGAGCTGGGGCTCAGGGATGGCTCTGTGCATTGCTGAAGGACCCAGGAGGATGAGCTGGGGCTCAGGGGTGGATCTGTGCATTGCTGGGGCTCAGGGGTGGATCTGTGCATTGCTGGGCCCTTCTCAACCCTTTCTGCTCATGCTTTTGGAGACATTTCCTGCAGAGGGGCCAGGGCTCGCCTGGTGCTGCTTTGCCTGCCCTGCTTTGGGGAAGGAGCAGAGGCACTCCAGGCATTGCTGCAGCCCCAGCAGGGCTCATGCTGCTGCACAGGGTCCAAAGCAGCCCTGAAAGGCTCCTGCCTGCTGCAAATGCTTGGCTGGCTCTGGATTTCTGTTCTTGCTGAAGCACCAGACCTGGCTGTCACTGGAGGAGAGTCACAGAAAGTGGAGGAGTTTCTCATCCTGAATGGACAGAAGAGAAAGGAGCTTTGTAGAGTTTGGTAAATTTTTTTTTTCATAACTTACAGTAAGGTTGTGAGTTGCCCCCCCAAAAAGCACAAGGGGGATATTTTAAATCCTATTTTTTAATTTGTCAGAATTAGTCCCCAACTTCTGGCACCTGCAGGGCACATTTTCCCAACGTCTCCTCCCACCCCGTCAGTGTGTGTGTATGAAATGACATCAGTGCATATTCAGTGTGCACACAGACCCACACAAACTTTGTGCATTTGTGTGCCTGTGCATTTCACACACACTCAGTCCCAGGGACAGCCTTGGGTCCCCCAGAGGGCACTTTTCTTGCATTTGTGTTGTGTCACCCTCGTTCCTGAGCTCTCACAGGCACTCCCCTCTCCCTGGCTCTCCTCAGCCCTGGCTCTATTTCCTTTTATTATCCTGGCAGGAGCTGAGCTTCATTAGGGAAGTGGAGTCTCTAACAAGGATGGGGAATGGCAACAACGAAAGGATGCAGCAATATAAAGTTATGTCAAAAAACCTTTACAAGAAAAACGGCTGACATTAGAAACAAGGGGCATTAAAAATTCAGCAGGGTTGGGAGGGGGGGCAGGACTGGGGAGAGAGAAACAAATAAATACCCAGGCTCTAAACTAATAAATCCTTTTATTTGGGAAATGCATCAACCCCTGCATGCTATTAGAACTGGTTTTATTTCTATTACTGTTAATAACAATGATAAATACATTTTTTCTGGGGTCTCGGTGTGGGCTATCAGCATTTTAAATACACATTTAACCAGGGAGATTTAACAATCTTCCCCTGGAGCTGTTTCTGCTGCTGATGTTCAGTGCCTGGGAGGATCCTGCCCAGAATGGAACTGCCCTGCTCAGCCAGCAGATAATTTTGGATGGGTCTTGACCAGTAGCCCAAATTTAGTCAGTTCCACTGTAAATGTAACTGTATCCTGTAAGTTACACCAGCCCTGTTGTTTGGCCGATCAGAGATCCTGGAATCTCGTGATCCCTGAGCTTTCCTAGTCAGGCTCTTGTGGAGAAGCTGTCGACCCAAACACACAGAACCCCCAAATTTGGCTGGTCTGCAGGCAGGGGATGAATCCATTTGTGAGAGGAGCTGAGCAGGCCAGAGGAGGAGGAGGAGGATGTGGAACTTGGATTCCTGTGCTCTCCAAGCACTGGGGACTGACTTCAGCTGCTCTTTGCATCCAGCCCTGAAGATCTCAAGCCAGGATTTATTTCCCTCCCTCGCTGCACATTGACAAACACATCTGCACAGGGGGAGCCTGGAGTGCTAATCCAGGGCTGCAATCAGCAGAATTGGGAATTAGAACTTCCCCTGCCATCCCTGCCTCCTTGGAGGGTGCAGATGGAGCAGGGTCCCTGTGCCATCACCTGCACAGGCAGGGCAGGTGGGGTTCATTTGCAGTTTGGCAGAGGGGAAGCTTTGTGTGCAGGCAGCCCCGGGGGCTGGGGGGTTTAAACTGCTCGGTGATTGCTCCTGGGGCCCTGTGAGCACTGAAATTCCTGCCCAGGGCTGTTCCCTGCCCTGCCGTGTGCAGGAAGGGGTGCAGTGTGCTGGGGTCACTGTGCTGGCAGGGGCAGGAGCAGCCACCTCTGCTGTTTGCACAGCTCTGTGTGTGTTTTTGTGTGTTTTTATGTGTGTGTGTGTGTGCAGGGCTCTCTCACACAATTCTCCCCCTAATATTATTCATCCTTATTACGTATCATTATTCTTTATTATGATTTATATGCCGTGCCATGGCTTTATTATGATTTATACCCCCATCTCCAGAAGAGCTTATGGAAGGCATCACACAGCAAGAAGACAGCAGCCCTGTTCAGGGGAAGAAACATGGCTTTCTCCCCCAGCAGCAGCCCTAATGCTCCTCCTCAGCCATGAGGAACCTCATTCCTGGGCTCCCACAAAAGGATCTGGGTGTAGTTGTACCGAGGCATCAAGTCAAGCTTTTATCTAAACTCAGGGTCTCCAGTTCCTCTGCTGTTATCCTTCCTTCTGCTTCTTGTAGGTCTTCATTTCCATCTTGCCTATTAAAAGAGATTAATTTAATGATTGCCCTTGAAGTAATCTTTGTTCTGTTTGGGGAGGAACTTCCTTGGCTGCTTTAGGGCAGCTTCACCCAGTGCCACTCTGAAAATCAGTCACAGCTGAGGGACATTGGCAACGCTCAAAACAAGAGTGGGAGCTTCCCACCTGGGTCCTCGTGTGTAAATAACAGTGATCAGGTGCAAAATGCTTCCTGAGTTGCCAGAAACGTTTCAGTGTTTGCCTGGAGGAGCCCCAGCCTGTAAGTGACAGGTTTTGAGCCAAAAGGTCCTGTTTGGGTAACAGGATAACTCAGCTGGAAGAAGGAGCTTGCTCTGAAGGTAAGGGCGGAATATTTAAAGAAATGTAAAGGAGGCTGAAGCTCATCCCCCCCAAATCCCATCCTCTGCCAGAGCCACGCTCCCCTCAGCCTCCTCCCCTCTCTCCCCCATCCACTGCTGTGCTTGGAGGACTTTTCCTGGATGCACAGGAAGGCAAAGCTGCCAGGAACCAGGGATTTCCCAGAGCTGCTCGTGGCAGGGAGGCTCAGGGTTTGTGAGTTATGGCAAAGCCATGACAACCACAAAAACAGCCCCAGCCCTGCCTCCACTCCCTCGTGGGCATGGTGATGGACACAGCCAGGGATAATCTGCACCGGGGAAATAATGGGGCTGAGCTGGGAAAGGCTCTGAGACCCCTCCTGGGAATGGGAATGCAGCATGAGGGGCTGAGCCGTGGCCGAGGCCAGGACAGCTCCGTTTGCCGTGGGCTGGGCTGTGTGAGGAGGCTCCAGGCCCTTTGCTGGGTGCTCAGCCCTGGCTGTGCAGCCCCCAGGGAGCCAAAACCTTCCAAGCCGGCCCCTTCCCCTGGGGCAGAGCAAAGGAGACAAGCTCTGGGCTTAGGTTTCTGTGCCGGGGTTGGGGTTTCTGATCTGGCAGCCAGACTGGATGCCAGAAGTTTCTAAAGCTGGCCCAGAGTGGATCTGATCCTGCTGGAAACCTTGGCACAGCTCAGGTGGAATCCGGTGAGGCAAAAGGAAGAGCAGAGCAGCTGGGTGGGACAGGGGCTGCTCCTGCTCCTTGCACAGCCTGGGACAGCCTGGCCCTGGGTGGAGGAGAAATGCAAATGATAAATAATGTTTGGGGAGCTGATCAAGCACACACGGGTGCTGCCTGTCTGTGTGGGTGAATAAGTGTCAGAATTAGGGAGCAGCAAGTATTTAATCACAATAAACAGCCACATTGTCTTCCCTTTTCCCGAGGAGCTGGTCGAGCATCCAGCTATTTTATTTATTTATTAAATATCTCTGGAGATAGTTCAGCAGCAGGGGAGCGCTGCTCTGTCTCCCAAACGATGACTGCCATCAGGCTGGAGAAATCAGTCATTTCTGGCAAGGAAAAAAACCCTCTTTGGTGGGTTAATGATGCAGGGTAAATCCTGACAGTGGCCAGTGGTCTGAGCACATGAGACATGACCTGAGGGAATCATAGATTCTGGGGGGGCTGTTGCTGCTGCTCCTCTGTAATGGGATTGCTGCTTTATAATGGCTTCAACTTCTTCTCCTTTCCCCCCTTTATCATTATTGACCAAGGAGCACCAGTAAGGCTGGAGAATAAATAGTTCCCTGATGGTTAACAACAGGCCCTCCACCGATTGGAATTCAAGCTGTGCTCCCTGTTATATTCTTTATAATCACACTTTATTGCATGGGGCAGAAAATAAAGCATCTCTCTCTCCATCCTCCCCCCTTTTTCCTCCTTGCCACCCCTGGGAAATTGGGTGCTGCCTTCTGCTGGGGCAGGTGAGGAGGCTCCGGGGCTGAGCACCCACCATGGCACAGGCAGACCATGGGGGGACAGCAGGAACATTTCCAGTGGGAATATCCCCACTTCCAGTGGGGACAGCACCATTCCCAGCAGGAATATCCCCATTCCCAACAGGAACATCCCCATTCCCAGTGGGGACAGCACCATTCCCAACAGGAATATCCCCGTTCCCACTGGGGACAGCCCCGTTCCCAGTGGGGACAGCACCATTTGCAGCAGGAATATCCCCGTTCCCAACAGGAACATCCCCGTTCCCAGTGGGGACGGCACCGTTCCCAATAGGGACAGCATCATTCCCAGGGAACATCCCCATTCCCAGCAGGGACAGCACCATTCCCAGCAGGAACATTCTCCATTCCCAACAGGAACAGCCCCATTCCCAGCGGGAACAGCCCCATTTCTGGCAGGAACAGAACCATTTCCAGCAGGAACATCCCCATTCCCAGCTGGAACATCCCCATCCCTCCCCGCCGCTGTGCGGGACGGTCCCGCCCGCTCCCTGCGCCCCGGCCCGGGTGGAGCCGCGGCGAGATCCCGCTCTGTGTGTGTGTCTGTGTGTGTGTGCCCTGCATCCCCATCCCCTCCCTGCATCCCCGGGTCCCCACGGCGGCCCCGCCCGGCCCCGCGCCCGCCCCCGCTGCCGCCCCCCCCCGCGGCGCGGCCGGACGGGCCCGGCTGGCTCCGCCGCCCCCCGCCTGGGGCCGGCCCGGGGCTGGCTCCAGGCTCCCGGGGGCGGGAGGTGATGATTTTCCAGTGGGTATTTGTCAGGTCAGAGTCTGCGCCGCCCGCCGGGCTCCGCGCCGCGCTCCCCGGGTTATTTATTACCTCTCTCCCCGGCGGCAGCGCTGCGGCTCCGGGGCCGCTGCCAGCAACCCGCGGCGGCTCCGGGGACCGGCCGGGGGGTTCCCGAGCAGCGACGGGCGGGCAGCGCCGCTCCGAGCCTCGCAGGGCTGCTCCTGGCCCGGCCGTGCCGCTCCGAGCCGCTCTGAGCCCGGCTGTGCCGTTCCGAGCCCGGCTGTGCCCCGTCCCTGTCCCCGCTCGGCACCGGCCCGCGGTGCCCCCGCTGTCCCGGAGCATCCCCGGCCCGCTGTCCCAGGGCACTCCCGGAGCGTTCCCGGCGCCGCTCGGAACGGGACAGGCAGCAGGGAAAGGCTTTTCTGCAGACTGATGTTGAAAAGCTCCCTGGCTAAGTTCGGGCAAAGGGAGTTTGGTGCCTCTGTGCCCGTGGTTTGGGTGGGTGCTGCTGGAGACAGAGTTCCAGCAGAGCATCCCAGAGGCTTGCTGGGCTCAGACTCCTGGCTCCCCAAACACACTCAGCCATTCCCTAATCACGAGAAATGCGCGTTTGCAGGCTTGCAGGGAGGGCAGCCGTGCCAGCTGGGCGAGGCTGGCAGAGCCTGCACTCCGTGGGCACTGTGGGTTTTCAGCTCTGGAAGCTGGATTGCAGACCAGGGGCTGTAGCTCACTCTGGCTCTTGCCCATTCCTGAGATCAGATGGTAAAAGTGAGGCACTGCTTGCCTGGGACAGCCTTGGGGCTGTTCTTGTCTGCTGGGGCTCCAGCAGTGCCCGGCCTGGGCTCTGGGCAGTGGGGTCAGAGCTGTGGCATCCTGCCAGCCAGGCCTGATGAAAAACGACTCAAAATCCACAGGGCAGCACTGTTACACGATTTACATTTATGGCATTTTTGTTGAGTCACCATATGCAAAGTTGGATTTTTAGATAAAACTGGATGCAGTCCCCAGGCTGACCTTATCTGCTGTCACAGGCTGTGTTGTGTTCCTAGGATACCTCTAATCCAAGGATTTCCCAGTGCTTTCCAGACGTTCATTAACATTTCAGCCTCATTTCAGCCCGCCTGATTCCTTGCATGCAAATTCCTTGTGAGCCCCATCAGTTTGGTTCCCCTGGCAGTAGCCAGTGTGTCCTCCCATGGATTTTGTCCCTGGGGCTGGGACATGAGGCTGCTCCAGGTGTTGGGACAGGGACATCAGGGTAAGGCCTGATGTGTTGGCTGGAAATTCCCCCATTTTTTGGGAGGGGATGCTTCTGTTTGTGATGGGGATTCCAGGCTAAGGTTTCCCTTCTGCACCTTCTGGCCTGGTCTGTCCCTTGGATGGAGGAGAGTTCCTGGCTGCTGCTCTCCCTGGAAAGCACAGGCACTTAACCCTGGTCCTCTGAGACAACTCCAGGGTCCCCACAGGTGACAGACAGGCCACCCCCATTTCTTCTGCAAGGACAAGGAACTCATAATTCAGCCTCACTCCTGACAGCTGATCCCGTGATCCTTAAGGTGCCTTTCAGACTTGAAACTTGTGTGCTGCTTGCAGGGCATTGCCCAGGTGAAAAAGAGTGGGAACACCTCTCCCACCCTGACCAGAGCTCCTGGGACACAAGGGAAAGCTGGCAGCAATGGAAATATTGTTTAGCTGTTGTTTAGCTGTATATTGTTTATTATTTATTTCTGTCGTGGTGTCCCCTGGTTGTGGCCACGTCCAGGCTCCCCAGAGCTCCTGAACTCTTGTCTCTCTCTCTCCCTCCTGTCCCCACTCCCAGCAGTGAAACCAAGTCCCAAAGCACTCGGGGGTCCCTCTGGGGCTGGGTCAGGGCAGCTGTTGGTGAGGAGGGACCTGGAGCTGGGAATTGCTAACGAGGGAAGGGTGCTCAGCAGCACTCAGGGCTGCTAATTACTAATTACCCCCCACTCCTGCTGATCCTCGGCAGAGCAGGGAACTCTCCCTTTGATCCTCCTGCATTTCAGCTAATGATAATTGGATGGGGGCTCCAGAGGTTGCCGCTGGGGGTTTGGGAGCTGAGGGAAGGAGGTGTCCTGAACCAAGGGACAATCCCAGAGGTATTTCCAGTGCTCTGCTGAAGGAACCACCACTCACCTTCCAGTCCCTGCTGAGGTACTGCTAAGATTTATTTGTGTTTTCTCTCGAATGGCCTCTTCTTTGTCACATACATCCTTACAGTTTCCCTTTTTTTGTGTGCAAACACAGATCTCTCCCAACAAACACAGCACACTTGTGCTGCTCTGAAAGTGAATCCAGACTGGGACTTGATTTCCATTTTCACTCAGCCAGAGCTGATCCAGTCCTTGGGGTTCTGACAGAAACACTGAATGGGTTGGGGCACCAGGCATTCCTGCAGTCAAACTCAGAGAATTCCCTGGTGAGTTATGCTGGGGCTGCTCCCCAGGTATCAGCAGGAGGCAGGGGGGAGAATCCTGTACTCAATAATTCATGGATCCATAAAGATTTTTATTTTTTTGAGCAAGCAATAATTCTTTGGAAATTCAGGCTAATTAAAAGCAATACCATCCTTACAAATGCAGTTACTTGGTTAGGACAATTTTATATTTGCTTCCTGTGCTGCTCCCATGTGCACCCTAATGAGTGTTTTTGCTGTAATTGTGAGTACAGACCACAGCAGAGAGACAGACTCCTGAAAAACTGGGCTGTAATGGACTTGGGGGTCTCCTGGATATTTACAGTGCATTAGGCTCTTTTATTTGGGGGTCAGTGCAGCTTCAACCCCTGAGCAGTGGTTTGTGGCTGATGGGTGCAGAGAAGTGGCTGCTGCTTGCTGGACTTAAAAGGGACAACAGGAACTCCTAAAGATCTCCTTCCTCTGCTCCTCATCCTCAGGGATGGGCCTCACCTTCCTCCCCAGCCTTTCCCAGGTAACCAGGAAGGAAATGTGTGCTGGGACCCAGGGGTGCCATGGCTGGGTGCAGCAGTTTTGGCTGAAGGAGGATGTGTGACAAAGAAACCCTTCCCTGCTGCTGTGGACAAAACAGTGATTTGTGTTTGCCAGAGAACTTAGATAATAATTTTAGGCATCAGGCATTAAAATGATCTGTAAGCAGCTTGCACTGACATTTCTGCCTTTGCCTCGTGTGCTGTGTTACTGCTCACAATTCCCTGGTTTTGCTCGGTGGTCGAGTTATTGAACTTGAGAGGAACAGAGCTCTGCAAATGCACAGGGAGGGCTGGAAACGCCTCAGGAGTTTTACAGAGATGTTTTCTCCCAGGCTGGTGAGTGAAGCACCTGAGTCTGGAGTCCCCAGGTGCTGCTGCAGTCCCACAGTGGAGCAGAGCAGGCAGAGGCTGGAATGCCTGACTCCACACGTAGAAAAGATCCCTTTTGGAAGTCTGACAACAAATAAAACTCAGTGGTAAGCAGCAGCAGCTTTTCTCTGCACTCTGCACTGGCTGTGAAGGAGCAGAGAAGTTGCTCCTCTACTGAGAAACTCAAATCACCACGAGAAGACCCAAATATGCAAATGCCTATTTACATGTTTTTTGAAATTCCCTTTGTTTTGTTTTGGTTATCCCTTCCTTATCTCTTATCTAAGTTTCTGTTTGATTAAAGCCCTCTGTTGCAGCGCAGTCATGGCAAGAGGTTTATATCCAGCAGAGTGTTTTTATTGGATTGTAGGATTTAAAAGAAAACGGAACCAAACAAGAGGAGCCCTGGTGTGGTCCTGCCCCAGGAGCTCCTCAGTGACGAGCTGTGGGTGAGGGCTGAGTACAAAGTTCTGGGATGGTGTTTGTGAGCTCACTGCTCGTGCCTGGGACTGTTTGTGGGGATGTTTTTGGTGCGTTTTGTTCCAATATAACAAATGTGCAGAAGGGACCGCGGTGCTCCACTTCCACCCCAACAAAAGGCAGCGTTCTGCAGCAGCAGGATTAAAGGGGGAACGGCCCAGAATTTCTGGAAAAGCATTTTTTAATAGGCAGAGCCCTTCCCAGTGCCCTCCCTCCCCAGGCTGGGCTGTCAGAACATCGCTGCCAATGAAGCAGTCTGGCCCGAGGCTACTCCTGCTGCAATCCCCATCCCTGGCAGGAGCAGCGAGGGGAGGACAAAATCCAGGGAATCCTGGCTGTGGCACAGCCCTGGTGTCCCCGAGGCTGGGGACAGCCCGAGGGATGGCTCTGGCTGCCTCGGGAGGTGCTGGGGTGGCTCCTTGCTCTCCTCCCTGTCCTTCGGTAGGGAGAGGATTGGGGTAGGGATGGGATCTGTTTATGGATGGAATCTGTTTGTGGAATCTGTTTATGGATGGAATCTGTTCCTGGATTGGTTTATGGATGGAATCTGTTTATGGACGGGTTCATGGATGGATCCAGGGAGCTCTGGATGGAATCTGTACTGGATTCCTGCAGGGACAGGAGCTCTGGATGGATCCAGGAGCTCTGGATGGAATCTGTGCTGGATTCCTGCAGGGATCCAGGAGTTTTGGATGGATCCTGCAGGGATCCAGGAGCTCTGAATGGAACCTGTGCTGGATTCTCCACAGACAGGAGCTCTGGATGGAATCTGTGCTGGATTTTGGATGGAATCTGTGCTGGATCCTGCACAGACAGGAGCTCTGGATCCCTTGCTGGGCTCAGGTTGCTCATCTGACAGGTAGCTGGGATTCTCTCTCCTCCCAGCCTCAACCTGTCTTTCCTGTATCTGCAACGAGGGCCTGCATCTGCAATCAGGTTTTAAAACAGCTCAAAAGACCTTTGATGTGAGTTAGAAACTCGGAGGTTTGCTAAAACACATGTAAATGAGTCACATCTAGGAAGTTTTCCCTTCTTTTATTGGTTGAATAGTGGAGGAATGTCCAGGATAAGGAATTTGTCCCTGAAACTGGTGATAGGATGTGGAGGAAAATCTTTCTTTCTTAAGTTTAAGAGCTGTGCTTGGAGCATTATCTCCACTTAGAAAGCACTTTCTGGCACAGGTAACTCCTGGCAGTTGTTGATGCATTTGACCTGAGAGGTTTTGTTTCAATCCCAGGTGATGTGTCCCAGAGGTGGGGAACTGAATGCTGAGAAATGATCACTATTTACTCTGTTTGCAGCGCTCTGTGAGCAAATTAAGACTCATGCTTTCACTTTGCCTGGTGCCCTGGAAACACACAACCACAGAAAGCCTCGGAGAGAGGTTCCTGCCCCAGACTGGGAAACCTGTTCCAGCTGCTCCCTGGGGAGTGTGCAGAGCAAACCTGGCTCCCCTCTCTCCACGTGTGCATGGATTTGCCTGCTGCTCTCTGATCTGCTCTCCAGTGGTGAATCTGTTTACACTAATCCCAAAAGCTCTGCTATTAGAGACTGGAGCTGAACCACTCCAGGCTCTGCTGGGAGCTCAGAGCTCTCTCTGCTCTGCAGGCAGGACCCCTCAGTGACCCCAGTGCTTGGGACAGGGATGGGATCAGTCCCAGCCTGTGCCTCTTGCACTCCCCAAACCTCCCTGAGATCTGCCAGAGCATCTTCCTCGTGTGAGAGAGGCTCCTGCAGGATGGAGGCCACTCCTGTCCTGCTCTCCTGTGACCTCTCCTGGAGCAAACACGGGGCCTTCCCTTGGAGAGGGCTGTGGCCAAGCTGTCCCTGCCCTTGGAGGTGGGAGAGTAACAACCCTGGTGGCTGTAAAGGAAAGAAGCTTTGAGAAAAAAAATCCCCACTCCCTTAAAAAAGTGCAAGGAAGTGAGGCCCAGGAAGTTCCAAAGAAGATGGAGTCAAGGGAAGGCTGAAGAAGAACCCAAGGCTCTCGAGAGCCCAGTGCAGTTGGATGTGCCAGGAATGAAGGTTTCTGGGAGCTCAGAGTGAGCCCCTCTCACCACACAGCCCCTCTGCCCTCCATCCAGGATGCTCTGACTGCCACAGAAATGTCTGTGTCTCCCACAGCCTCTTCCAAGCATTCTCCTTGGATCATTAGGTGATAATAGAAAGTGATTTTTCCCCTGTCATCTCGAGCAATCAGGAGCATTAAGAATAAGAGCCTAAGCCTGAAAGCCTCAGTGAGAGGGTTTGATGGGTCTGTGGATCTGCCTCCTTCATTAGAGCCAAAGATGGATCCCAGAGCTGGAGCTCCTTGAGAATAAAATGGCAGGAAACAAGGACTGTGTCAGGTAGCTCGGCAGTGACCGTGCCAGCTCTGCCAGGGGCTGATGTCACACAGCAAAGCCACTCCTCACTGGCTGCAAGGCAAGGTGAACCTGCCCCCACCCCGCCCTGCATGGAGGTGAGTCAGGGGACACAGCCTGGGACAGAGCTGGGAACTTTGTGTGGCTCTGGGAGCTCTGAGGCAGAGCTCACACAGAGCTCCCACTGTTCTGCCACTGCCAGAGACTCGTGGGCCACGTTTCTTGTCCCATGGTTAGGGGGATAATTTATTGTTGTTCCCACCCTGGGTAGGATTCTTCCTGCCCATTGGATCCCACTTTGGCATCCAAAAGCAGGGAACTCCCATCTTGTTGAGGTGACACATCCCTGTAACAACCACACAGCTTCATTTTGGGCCACCTTGTCCTCTCAGGGCAGTTCCACACGGGCCTTGAGCTGTGTCTGCCACAGCTTGTGACAGAAAACAAATTCACCCCATCCCTCCCTCCATCCATCCATCCATCCATGGATCCATCCATCCATCCATCCATCCATCCATCCATCCATGGATCCATCCATCCACCCACCCATCCATC
>JAWMRF010000076.1:6591610-6615658 GCA_035221435.1 Sphenopsis melanotis | reverse complement strand
CATCCATCCATCCATCCATCCATCCATCCATCCATCCATCCATCCATCCATCCATCTCTCCTTCCATCCCTTCATCCCTCCATCCATCTCTCTGTCCATCCCTCCCTCCCTCCCTCCCCATCCATTCCTCCATCCATCCCTCCATCTCTCTGTCCATCCCTCCCTCCCCTGCCCCGGCATGCAGGCAGGGCTGAGTGCCCCTCCCAGGGCCGAGGTGCAGGCACAGCCGTGGGGAGCCAGGGGCTGCCCCTGGGCCTTGTGCCCTCACAGAGGTTTCTGGGTGGGAGAATGGCACAGGTCCCTTTGGTTTTGGGGAGGCACAGGCTGCCAAACCTTCCAGAGTGAGCTGCCAGTGTGAGCCGGGCTCTCCCCCCACATTTGTCCTTGTCAGTTTTGGGCAGGCACAGTTCCATGCAGTGTGGAGCCCTGGGTGGGTTCCAGTGTGTTCTGGGGAGCCCCATTCCCTGCAGGGTTCCCTCTGCTCCAAACCCACCCCTGCACTCTCTCCATCTCTGCTCCAGCCCGCAGCCAGGGGGGCTCCCAGAGCCAGAGGGATGGGAGAGCAGCTCTGAAATCCTTATTGAGGAACCAAAGTGCCTCAGATCTGTGAACCCCGGCATCACAGGTCCAGGATGACAGTGGAGGGACAAACCTAAACACTGGATTGTTTCCCTTACAGACAGAGTGTGACCCTTGCTGTGTGTTCCATTCTCTGGTGCTGCCTCTGGAGGGGAGTTAGGGCTGGAGGCTGGCTGCTCCTCATCCTCTTTTTCTGTTTCCCATGGATATTTGGTTTCTGGGACAGGGTTTCTGTTTGAAAGGTGGTCCTTATGGGGTTCAGGTAGAGAAGACCCCTTTCCCCAGAGCTGTTGTGGCATGGCCACATTCAAACAAACAGAAAGAGCCATAAATGATGTTTGGGGTTTGCCCCCCGTCCATCACATGCAGAGGCACAGGGTGGCTGTGCAGGGCTGGGCACTGACAGTGGGAATTCATTTGCTGGGGCCGTGTTTTGCTCTTGGTTTGATTTATGTGTGGTTCCTTCATTTGCTGCTTTTTGCTTTCCTCATCGTGGTTGTTGTTTTCCTTTGCTGCCCTGAGGTTCAGGCCTCAGTCCAAGACTTTGTCAGGGATGGAGGGAGGAACTCTCTGCTGCTGACTTCAACAGTGCCAGTGAGGAGCAAAATCTCTTCTTTAGCCCTGAGGCTCCTGAGCCGCCTCCTGGGCCCTGTTTTGGGTGGAAGGCAGCTCTGTGTGTCCCCAGAGAGTGGCTTTGTGTCACTCCTGGTGCTGGGCTCCTTTCTGTCCTTTCCTGGCTGCTCCACAGTTTCCCTGGAGAGCCAGGAGCAGAGCAGGGCAAGGAATGGAGATCCTGGGGCTCCTGAGCGTGGTGGGATCCAAATTCAGAGGCTTTCACCAGAAGGGGAATCTCCCACACCAGGCACGAGTCTTCCAGGAGAACTTTGCTGTGCTAAGAGGACTTTGCCTGCTGGAGAATTTCCTTGGCAGGATTAATTCTGAAATTTCGCTGTTAACTGAATGGATTAGGTTTGGGTTCCTTTCTGAGCTGCTGAGGGCTTAGGGATGGGAGCTGGAGAATTTGGGGTTTGTGTGCAGGGGCTGTTTTCATAACTCTGCCTTTGTGCCCCTCGGGGCTGCCTCATGAATGTGGAAAAAGCCCCTCTGTAAAGCAGACTTTAAAACCTCCAAATCCCCCCAAGGACTTTGGCACCGTCTGTTGATTTTTATTTGTGGTTTCATGCTGATTTGGCTTGTTGCTTTTAATCCAGCACATTTGAGTTCAGGTTAGTGTTTGTTGGAGGTTTTGGAGATAGATGAGCTTTTTTTGTTTGTTTGCAGGGTTGTTTTGTTCTGTTTTGTTTTCTTTTGAGGACTTGGCCCAGGTGGATTTTAACCCGTGTTGCGCTGCAGACTTGCAGGTTGAATTCTTAACAGAAGTTGATTCAAACTCTGTCAGATTTCAGCTCTATGGAAGAACTGGAGATGAGGGGATGATTTCCTGCTCTGAAATGGGGTGAGGGACCCCCAGAGCCCACCCAGTGCTGCATTTGGGGTGCTGAGCTTGGTCCAGGGGCAGTGGGAACCCCTGTGCTGCTGCTGCTGCAGAAAAGTCCCTAAAATCCACTGCTGTGGGGTCAGGGAGCATTCCAGAGGGGGATTTTTGGGGGCAAACAGCTGGAAATGGGAATCAGGGTGGCTGGAGAGGGGCTGTGAAAGGCTCTGGGTGGTGGAAGTTGCTGCTGATGGTCCCAGTTCTCCTCCTCATCCTCTTTTCCATGGCAAACAGCTGGAAATGGGACTCAGGGTGGCAGTGACAGGCTCTGTGGGGGTGTGGAAGCTGCTGCTGCTGGTCCCAGCTCTGCTCCTGGGCAGGACAGGCAGCAGCTGCCCCTGTTGGGGGCTGCAGCAGCAGAAGGAGCAGTCATTGTTCTGTGCAGAGGCACAACAAGCCCAGATCAATGGCACTGACAGTGCCAGCACAATGCTGAAGGATTTAATTTTGTGGATTATTAAATACCCTCTGGAAAGGAAAATATTAATTGGATTGCAGGCTCGGGAGGGAGCAGCAGAGATGTGGGGGCGGCTGTGGTTTAAGAGAATAATTTTCTCTTGCAGGGGGCTTTGAGGAGCTCCTGGGGGTGAGGTTTGCCCTGGTGCAGGAGCTGGGGTGCAGATCCCTGCTCTGGCAGAGGAGACAGAGGGGGTGAAGGGTCTGGTGTGGTGGAAGGGCAGAGCAGGGGCCCTGTGTGAGGTCAGGGCTTGTGGAAACCAGGCCAGGAGAGAGGGAAGGAAAATCCCTGCTGAGCTGGGTGTGGGAGGGAACAGATCTCCTTGGGATGCTCCCAGGGATCCCTCACCCCACAGCCAGCCCTGCAGCATTCCCTGCCGTGTCCTGGGCTCTGCTGCAGGAAAAGGCAATTTCTGAGCCCTCACTCTGAGCCAGGGAACCGGCAGCTGCTGCTGGAATTCTGCTCTGAGGGAAGGAAGTGAAGGCTGGGAAGAAAGACAAATAAACGTGGGGGAGCAGGGGGAGCAGCATCATCTCGTTAGTGCCGTGTCAAGGGCAGCGGAAAGGTGACACAGGAGAAGTAATTTTGCTGTCAAAATTATTTAGAGATGTCATTAAACTGCTTAGGGCTGTCTGTGGTGCTTCAGGGCACAGGCACCCGGTGTTAATTTGCTCTGCTGTGTGTCCAGGCTGGCTGGCCTGGCTCAGAGGGAGCCTGGTGGGAGCTGGAAGGCAAAGGGTGCCCAAGAGCTCCCTCAGGAACTTCATTAATGCAAAATTCCCCATCAGGTCGGGTCTGCAGGGGTGGGGAGCTCTGCAGAGAGCTCGTTCTGGCCCAGCCATGGGACAGGGAGAGCAGGGAGGAGTTCCCTGCTGGAATCCTGCTGGAGGGGGCCTGTCACAGACATCTCTTCTATGAAAAATCCTCTCTCAGGATTTTCCCTGCTGAAGCTGAGAAGTTCAGCAACAAGACATAAACAATAGGTTATCTGCTGCTGTAGAATGCAACAGGTCTATCTAGATTAGCTCATTTTAGATGTTTGTAGTTAGTGGCTAATCTAGGACTGAATTCTCTCCAACAGAGTCAGAGAGAGCTCTTTTGTTTTCATTCTTTCTTTTCTATTCTTAGGTTAGGCAGTGGGTTTTAGAAACTCTCTTTCCTTTTTCTTTTAGTAGAGTTATAATAGATGTATATACTATAAAATAATAAATCAAGCTTTCTGATCGTAGAGTCAAAGATCCCGTCTCTTCTTTTACTTGAAACTCTTTGTGACAGCTGTCACAGTGGCCAGGCCAGGCTGGGCAGGGCTGGGGGGTGTCCCTGCCATGGGACACCTTCCACCACGGGGAGGGGAATTTTAGGGGTGGAATTTGCCATTTGCCATTGCCATGGAGTGGAATTTAAGGTTCCTTCCAAGCCTGTGGTTTTATGGTTGGTCCTGGACTTCAGAAAGGCAATCCCCTCTGTTCTTATTTAATTATTCCTTGACCCAAAGTACTACACTTAAACAATCACTTTGTTTGCTCTCTGTATTTTTCTTTTTTACCTAGTTTGTTTGCTTTAGTGGGCTTTGTTTGTTTGTTTGTTTGTTTTTCCTTCCCCCCTCCCCACTGTGCGCTGTCCTGCCCTGTTTCTCCTGTGCCCAGTCTGTTTCCTTTATCTGGAAGACGTTTTGCTCCTCAGGGGTCTCGTTTGGCACCTTCCCTCCCTTCTCCCTCTGTTGAAATGCTTCATTTTCACCTCCCCAGCTGCAGAATTCCCAGTTCTCCCCATTTCAGGGCTGCCTTTTCCTGCTAGGACCCCTCCCCTGGCAGATGCCGCTGGGGAGCTCATTGCAGCCCCCGTGTCCCAAAGTTGTGTTTTCCAGCTGAAAAGGAAAGGGAAAGAGGCAGGGAAAGCTCTGAGGGGTTCCTGAGTCTGGAAATAACCCAGAGCAGCTCTGCTGGGCCCTGCAGGTGTCTGTGCCCTGCTCTGCCAGGGCTCTGCAGCTCCTTCTGCTGCCTTTGGCTCTTGTTTTGGCCAAGGCAGCGAGGACAGGGAGGGAATTCCACATTTCCCTGGGTCAGAAATGCACAAATACAGAAATCCAGTCTGGGAAGGGCTTTTCTTGTGGCAGTGTCTGGGGGTGAGGAGGGATGAGTGGAGGGAATTCCCAAGTGCTGAAAGGTTCTTGCTCATTTATTGTGCCTCCAGCCCATGGGGAATTGTAGCTTTTACTTCATTTTGCACGTGGATACAAAGCCACATGGAGCCCAAATTTGCCCCTTTTTTTTTGGGCTAGCTGCACAGAAACACTGCTGCACATCAAATCCCTCATTCTCAGATGTCAGCAAAGCTTCAGTCCCTGAGCAGAGCAGGTTCTGTAATCTTCTGCATCTCCAGCTGGGAGGAACTCACTCCCAGGAGGCAGCGTCACCTTGGGGTGACAGCACAGGCTCCAGCAGGGCTGGGAGTGGGGGTTCCAGAGAAATGGGGTGCAGGAAACCCCGAGAGCTTCTGGTGATGGCAGAGCCACGGGGCAGGAAACGCAGAAAATGCAGAAAATACAGAAAATGCAGAAAATACAGAACCTGGAAGATTCCTGATGACAGAACAGTTGTGTTTGCTTGGAGCTGGTGCCCAGTTCAGTGCTGGGATTGATTTCAGCAGCAGCTCTGGGATTTTCAAGGACTCCAGGACCTCTAAAGGACTTTTCTGAAGGACCTTTAAAGGACTTTAGAGGAGCTGTAAGCCAGCCCAGCTCCTGGGTGGGACCCTTGGCTGTTCCCTGCCCGGGTCTGTGTGTGTCAGGGCTCTGGGGCTGGTCTGGATGCCCCCAGCAGCTCCTGCTCCCTGCCCAGCCCTGCCTTTATCCCCCTTTATCCCGGCTGGGTGGGAGAGGTGCCGTGGCCGGGGATGGAGCTGCTGCTGCTGGGTTGCCAGGGCAACCAGAGATGGCCCCTGGAGACAGGAAAGGGCAAACATTCCTTTCTGCTACAGCGGGAGCATCCGTGATTGAATGAGATTAGATGGAATTAGATAATCCTGGAATTCTCAGTGATTTGACGCCAGGCCTTTATTAAATAAGTAAAAGTACCAGCCCTTATAATAAAAATGAATTCTTTCAGATCAATAACTTTCCCTGCTGCTCGTCACAGCTGTGATTCTTGAGATCTCTTTTTTCTGCGGCGCGGGGAGAGCCACGCAAACCTGCCTTTTTTAAATTTTATTTTCTTTTCCTCTCCCAGAGGGGACAAATAATATCAATTCCTCCTTTATTTCCCCCTTGTGATTTACCCACTTAACCCTAAGGTGCCCTTGCAGAGGAAGGCACTGCAGGGTTCTTCAGGGATGATTCAGTGCACTGGAATTTACAGCTCTGGGGTCACTTAAACACTGCACAGCATCACTCTTAGCTATGACAGTGTTCTGAAGTTAAAGAAAAAAAATGAAAATACATGAAAATACAAAAATACAAAATACATGGGAAAATACATGGAGAATACATGGAGAATACATGGGAAAATACAGGGAGAATACATGGGAAAATACATGGAAAAAAATAATAGAAAATTCCTGGAAAATTCCTGGAAAATTCATGGAAAAATACATGGAAATACGAAAATACAAAAATACATGAAAATACAAAAAACCTGGGCAGTTTTTTGCTCCTTGTTGGGTTCAAGCTCTTGGCACCTGAGCCCTGCCTGGCTGCACAGGGACTGATAACATCGTGCTCACATCTCCAGTGAAACCCGGGTTAAACCTGAGAGCAGGGAGCCTTTGATCACAGCCAGCAGCGTTTCCATCAGCCCAGCTCCTGGCTCCTCCTCATCCTCACACTGGCAGGGCTGGCACCAGCACCCTGTGTGCACCACGGGGCACCCAGCAGAGCATGGAGGGTTTGGGCTGTTCTGGTTTCCCTCAGGCTGTGCTGGCCCTTCCAGAGCAGGGGTTGATTTATCCAGAGGGATTTTTTTTGTTGCTGAGGGTGTTGCAGGCACAGGGGCCAGTTCAGCTCTCACAGCTCCTCTGCAGGATGCTTTTAATTCTGAATTAAAATCCAATTCATTCTCTAATTCCTGCATGAGCAGTGTGATTTCTTACAACGTCTTTGGCTCGAAATTCCTGAGCTGCTGGTGCAGGTCTGGATCTGGGCTGGTTTGTATCAGCACTGTGGATCTGGGGGTTATTTTTTTTGAAGTCTCACCTTGCTGTGATGGATTTCTCAGGCAGAAGTTCAGTTAAGAGTAATTCCAAAGGCTGGGGGAGCATTTCTGTCCCCTGGCGTGTGCAGAGGGCAGAAATCATCCTTGCTTTGGGAGGATTTAGCTCTGCCTTTGATGTGTCTGCTGTTGTCTTTAAATCACCGCAGGACCTGCAGAAAGTGTGTTTAAAGGAGATTTGAAATGATGGGCCCCGAGTTGCTGTGCTTTTCCTTGAGCTGCAGAACTTCCATCCTGGGAGTCATTCTGGTGTGCTGGGACCCCCCAAGCCCTGCACTGCTGCTCATGGCAGGCCATGGGAGCAGGAGTGAAACTCATTTTTTCCCCCATGTCTTAAGGAAATTCTGACATGGAGCAAAGAGAGAGAGGGAAGGATGGAGGAGGCTGAGAAATGGGTGTGCAGAGGAAACTGATCTGCACTGGGGACAGCCCCACCCTCACCAGCAGGCGAACAGCACCAGCTGCTCAGTTTTAGGATCCTGGAGTGGGTTGGGTTGGGTTGGAAGGGATCTTAAAACCCTTAAATCTCATGGCAGCCCCTGGGCAGGGACAGCTCCCCAGCCCAGGCTCTCTGGGGCTTCAGGCAGGCACAATTCTCCCTGCAGGGCTCTGATTCCACATTCAGAAAGTTCTGTGGTGTCAGAGCAAACACCTCCCCGAAATCCAAGCACGTTGTGTTGGCACTGTTGTCCCAGCAAAAAAAGATATATTGGTTTAACATATTTTCCATTAACAAGCTTTAATTTGCATAAATTATATCACCCTCTGTTAATTTATTATTACTTCTTCGGTTTCCTCTATTTCATTATTTCTCTTGGGAGTTATAAAATTACTGGGATTATTCTGCTTAAGCTTTTTAAAATACAGTCACAGTGCTGTGTTTTCCCATTCACCTTGTATTTCCTCATTGTTCTGAGGCTCATTAAAAATCTGAGTGAAGTCTCAAGAACTTCCCCTGGATAGGAATTCTGCGAGTCTTTGAGAGCAAAGTACCCGAGTTTGCTGATTTAAACCCGAATAATTTTGCAAGTTTCTGTCCTAAATCACTGGTGGAATGAGAAGTGTTTCATGTCCATGCTGGGTCAGAGCTGGCTTTTTCTCACAGAGCAGAAAGAAAACTGTGCCAGGTTTGTACCAACTGTACAAAACAAAACTGTGCCAGGTTTGTACCAACGGTACCAAAACAAAACTGTGCCAGGTTTGTGCCAACTGTACCACACAAAACTGTGCCAGGTTTGTACCAAAACAAAACTGTGCCAAGCTGTGTGGGGACTCTGGAAAGAGTCATTATTAGCTGATTTCTTATTAACTGATTGATTATATTATTAGCTAATAATGAAAGAGTTTTCATTATTCTCTTTTTAGCATTCAGTAAGTATCGTTTCTGTATTCTTTAGTATAGTATAGTATTCTTTAATTCTTTAATGTATTATTCTTTAATATTCTTTAATATAATATTCTTTATAGTATTCTTCTGTAGTATTCTTTATAGTATTCTTCTATAGTATTCTTTATTACATTATAGTATCATAAAATGATAAGTTATCCTTATGAGAACATGGGGTCAGGTTTATCACTCCTCCCTGCCACGGGGGTCCCCACAAACACAATCCTGGTGCCCTTGCCCTGTCCCTGTCCCAGCTGCCCTCCTGGCCTGGGTAAATAACACCCAGGGATCAGCCTGCCACGAGTGCCCTCCCACGGGGCTGCATTTCCTTCCCCCCAAATCCCACCTTGGCTGGCTGGGTGGAAGAACCTGCAGTTATTATTCCTTTAGTTTGTGTTTTTACAATCCTGCTCTTGTCTTTTGTTTGCCTTCCCGACTCCAAATGTGATTTCAGAGGGGATTTTCCTGCAGTTCCAGCTGGCACCCAGTGTCCAAACAAAGGCAGTGGTGCTGCTTTGCTGCTGCTGTGTTTGGGCAGGGCTCACCTGCCTCAGCAGCTCAGGGAGAGCAGATCCAGCTGAGCCTCTGGAGGCTCTGCCGGGATTTGTCCTTCTGATCCTGTTTATTTTAATGGGGCATTCACTCCTCAGGAGCTGCCTCAGACCTGAGCTGCTGCCTCCACAGCCAAGGGGTGTAAGAGTTTGACCCTGATTTGGTTTAACCCTTATTTTGGCTGCTTCTCCATTGGAATTTGGGTTTGTGCTGGGTTTGAGTTGGGTTTTGCCTGTGCAGAGATGACCCTGTTAAATAAGTAAAAGTAATTATTACTGGTATGGTTCTCCATACCCTGTGGAGTGCAGAGCATGTTGTGCTGTGCTCTGACATTGGTATTTTACTTCTGCTTTGAGCTGGAGTGAGGGAAATCCTGAGAAAAATTCCTGGAGCAGGATTTGTCCATGGCAGGAATTCCTGGAGCAGGATTTGTCCATGACGGGAATTCCTGGAGCAGGATCTGTCCATGGCAGGGCTGTCCTGAGCTCAGGACAGGAATTCCTGGAGCAGGATTTGTCCACGACAAGAATTCCTGGAGCAGGATCTGTCCATGGCAGGAATCCCTGGAGCAGGATTTGTCCATGACGGGAATTTCTGGAGCAGGATCTGTCCATGGTAGGAATTTCTGGAGCAGGATCTGTCCATGATAAGAATTCATGGAGCAAGATTTGTCCATGGCAGGAATCCCTGGAGCAGAATTCCTCCTTGGCCTTTGAAGCAGGTGCCACCCTGGCTGTCTGCAGGGGTAAATCCAAAGCTGTGGTTTGCAGGTGGTGGCTCCTGCGGGAGGAAGATGTGATGGAAAACACACCCAGGATGGGATTTCCCTTTCCCTTTGCAGTGCATGTGCTCCTCAACACCCCCTGCATCCTCCCTTGTGCTCATTGGGAAGCCACTGCATTTCTTGGTCATTCATTTCCTGGTGTTGTTTATAAACACAAATGCTGTAAAGTCGTGTGGTGTCACCTGGTGGGGCTCCCAACGTGCTGAGCCAGCTGGGTGAGTGTTCCTGGTGATTTTTGGGGTGCAGGGTTTGTCCTTTGCAGCTGGGTGAGTGTTCTGGTGATTTTTGGGGTGCAGGGTTTGTCCTTGGCAGCTGGATGGGTGTTCCTGTGATTTTTGGGGTGCAGGGTTTATCCTTGGTGGCTGGGTGAGTGTTCTGGTGATTTTTGGGGTGCAGGGTTTGTCTTGGCAGCTGGGTGAGTGTTCCTGTGATTTTTGGGGTGCAGGGTTTGTCCTTGGCAGGATGAGATGGAAACACACCCAGGTGGGATTTCACTTTCCCTTTGGCAGCCTCCTGCAGTGCTCAGGGGTGACCCAGAGCTGCTTAGCAGAGCCCAAGAGGATCAGGAGGAGCCTGAGGCTGCTGCAGCTCAGGGGAATTAGGATGGCCAGAGTGTCACTGGGGCAGCTCCTGTTTGGCTGTTTTAAGAGGCCTGGGAAATCAGCAGGTAAATGTTGAATTGGGGTTCTGAGGTTGCTGTGCAGCAGTGGAGGGCAGGAGGTGCTCTCACAGCTCCCCTGCTCAGCCCAGGTGTGTTTCACCTGAGCTCATGCAGGTGGAACCCCATCCTGGGGCTTTCCCAGCATCATTCCAGCCTGGCAGGAGCCCCAGCCTGGGGTGCTTGGCTGGTGCAGGGCAGACCCAGGGTGTTCCCTCTGAAATTGTGGGGTTTTCCTTGCCTTTCTGCAGATGGGCTGGCGTTTAAAGCAGCTGCAGGGTGGCCAGCAGCAAAACCCAACTCTGCAGCAGGTTTTGGTTCAAAAACTGAAGGAAATCTCCAGGTTGTGGGCACAGTGTGTTGATGTGGGTTTGTGTGCAGCAGGTGAGGGCTGGGGGCTCTGGGTGGGATTTGCTGCTGGAATTCTGAATTCCCTCAGGACTCCCCAGCTCTGCTGTGTTGGTCACAGGTGAGGGCTGGGGGCTCTGGGTGGTTTTTGCTCCTGGGGTTCCCTCAGGAATGCCCAGCTCTGCCGAGTGTGTCACTGCTGCAGGGCAGACCTTGCCCAGGGCTCTGTCCATGGTGTCAGACCCCAGCTCTGCTTCCCACCCTGGAATTCCTCAGTGCCCGGGGGGAGAGGCCATTTCCAGATTAAATGTTCCACCTTCCAAACTTCCCCTCTGCTTTACTCCAGTTGACTCTGGTTCTGGTTCCACTCCCATGTCAGACTGGGGTTTTTTCACCTTCTCAGAAAACTCTTCCCTCTGGCATTGCTCCTTTTCCTTTCTTCCCTTCCAGCTTCTTGTTTTCCATTCTTTTGATGAATTATTTACCTCTCTAGTATTACTTTTTTTTATATTCTCTTTGTGTTTACCTTCAAAACACACAACTCCCAACAACACCCCCTGCATCCTCCCTTGTGCTCCTTGGGAAGCCACTGCATTTCTTGGTCATTCATTTCCCAGTGCTCCTTATAAACACAAATGCTGTAAAATCGTGTGGTGTCACCTGGTGGGGCTCCCAACGTGCTGAGCCAGCTGGGTGAGTGTTCTGGTGATTTTTGGGGTGCAGGGTTTGTCCTTTGCAGCTGGGTTAGTGTTCCTGTGATTTTTGGAGTATAGGGATTTATTCTTTGCAGCTGGGTGAGTGTTCTGGTGATTTTTGGGATGCAGGGTTTGTCCTTTGCATCTGGGTGAGTGTTCTGATGATTTTTGATGTGCCCAGTCCCCAGGGCTGTGCTGAGCAGGGATTTGCCCACTCCAGCTCTGCCCTCTGTCCCCAGCTCCTTTCCCTACATTTCCTTGGCCTGATCCCAGCACTGAATCTCTTCTAAAACAATTTATTCCCATTTATTCTGTGGAATGCCTTGCTCTGGTACCAACATTTGCTTGCAGCAGCCACCTCAGGGTAAAAATAAAAGCCCCAAACCCTCCAGTTGTGCTTGGAGCCCTTTGCCATCCATCAGCCAGGGGTCACAGGAACTGCAGCTCAGGTCTGAAACCTGCAGGAAATCAGTCTTTGTTACACGTGAAATAAAGCAGTCTATGGGGAAAATAACCATAAATGTTCATTATTTGTACAGGAAAATCAATTTGTAGGCCAATTGACCAAATAAAGTAATACAATTTGCTGGGAAATCCCCCAGGTGTGGCAGGGAAATGGCAGAGCAGGGCTGCAGGCTGAGGGTTCTGTGGGGAGCGTGGGGTGGGAGGCGTGGGAGGCTGGGAAAAGGAGTAAAACTGCAGAAAAGGGCACGGGGGGAGGGAAATCGGCCTCTTTTGGTGGTTTTGCAGCATTCTGTGTGCGGTGCCAAGGATGGTGCTGTGGGACAGGGACAGGGACAGCCCTGGGAGCTGCTCCCCTGTTGTCCTGCTGCTCCAGAGGTGCCGCAGCAGGGATTGGGAATAGAGAGGGAAATGTCTGAAAGCATCCACGCCCTCTGCTCCTTGTCCTTTCGCCTGAGAGGTGGAGCAGGCAAGGAGAGAAAAAAAGGGAAAAATCCGAAAGTTTTGCCTTTATTTGGGGACAGCAGCAGTGTTCCCCTCTCAGCTGGTGTGAGGTGGCTTTGGCTCCATCAGGGGTGGCTCCCACTGCCTGAGGAGCTGTGGCCTCACATCTCGGCTTCCTCCTGTGCCACCCCGGGCTGGAGGGACAGAGCCCTTTGATGTGGGAGCAGGCTCAGGAGACAAAGAGCAAAGGACACTCTGCAGCCTCCTTCCAAAGAGGGTTTGGAAACAGGTGGCTCCAAAGGCCTGACAGATTTTCTACCTTAGCCCTGCCTCCCTTCAGAGCCTGGAAATTCCGCTTGGCTTTCCCCAGAAAAGCGTGGCTCTTGCTCTGTTAACCAATTATCCTTTGGGTTTATAACTCACCGAGAGATTCTGGGTGGGAAATGTTCCCCTCTGCTCCCAGCTCTCGTTCATCTGCTTCTTTAGGGCTTCACAAACCCCTGTTGTTAATGCTGGTGGGAAGAGCTGCACCTTCCCTCCTGGGCAGCTTCCTTTTGGGTTAAAACTTCCATATTCTCTTCAGTCACAGCAGCACCCCATTTCTGTGCCTGCACACATCATCCTCTGCCCCCAATGACCAGGGTAACCCCCAGGAGGAGGATGAGGGGCAGGGACAAGGCAGGGAATGTGCTGGTGGTGCCTTTGGAGCAGCAGCCTGAGCACACCAGGAGGGCAAGGGAGCTGCTTGGGATTTCTCAGGGAAATTGTGCTCCAGGGTGATTTTCTTTTCTCTCGAGGATAAAGCAGCCCAAACACGAGCTGGGGTCTGCTGTCCCCTGGTTCCAGCTGTGCCGCCTGTGTGGCTGAGCCCCATTTCTGTCCTTTTGTCCTCCTGGAGTCACTGCCAGAGCCTGCAGAGCCCTCCCATGGCACTGGTGAGGGATGTGACAGTCCCCAAAAGCTGGGGGGGTTCCCCTGCTCTGTCCTGGCTCCTCCATCAGCTCTCCCCTGCAGAGAACCTGACTGGCTTGCCCAGGAATTCTTCTGCTTTTTGCCAGCTTTATTGGGAAAGTTGAAATCAGGTTGGGTTTTTTTTTTCCAGGGTAAAAAACCCCAAACGATATTTATTATTTATATTTATTATTTATACTTAGTATTTATATTTATTATCTATGGTTATTATTTATGTTTATTATTTAGCGTTATTAATTATAATTTATATTATTCTTATTATTTATACTTATTCTTTATGATTATTTTAATTTTATTTATTATTTATTGTTATCGTTTATATTATTATTTATGTAATTATTTAATAATTGCTGGCTGTTCCCCCCTGCTCCCTCTTGCCCTGCGCCATCCGTGCTGTGCTGGAGCAGTTCCAGGTGACACTGGTGTCCCTGGGAGGACAGGCCTGGCAGTGCCAGGGCGCAGGGCTGGCAGGGGATGCCCTGGGAGCTGTTTATTCATGTGCCCATGGCCAGGAGGGGGGATGAGAGCCTGGCCACCCCCTCGTGCCCATGAGCTCTGCTGGGATGCAGCTCCTGCAGAGCCCAGGGCTGGATTTGCCCCTGGAGCAGAGGGCTGGGAGCACTCGGGGCTGATGCAGGCCCAGGGGACAGGGCAGGATTATCCTGGCCCTCTGTGAGGTGTTTGCACTAATCCCAGCTGAAGGGGGGTGCAGACTCTGCCAGTCCTGCAGGGGATGTGTCCCCACTGCTCTGTAATGCCCTAATTAAAGCCATTCCCCCAGGTTTGTTATTGGGAAAAGCAAAGAAAAGTATCCCAGGCTCTGTGAACCTCCCCCTTTCCTCTCCCCTGTCTTTATTATCAATAAAAAGAGGGAGAAAATGCTGTCTGGGCTTGAGGATTTCCTTCACATATGGAAGAGATTTAGAATCCTCCTGCTCCCAGAGCTCCCCCTGTGTTTCCCAGCCTTACCTGTGAACAGGGGCTGCTTTCTCCTGCAGGTTTTTATCCAATAATAATTATTGTTGAGGCTTGGATCACAGGCACGTGAATCACCTTGCAAGCAGCTTTGATATTTTCTCGTGGCAGCAAATTCTTGGCCTCGCTGGGGTTCCTGTCCCAATTCCACTGGGACTCGGATTAAACACAAAATCCAATTCCATTTCGTTGGCTGAAATGGCAGCTCCCTGGTTTGCAGGGGGTTCCTGCTGCTGGCAGCTGCCCCTTTCCAGCCTGGGTCAGGAGTTCCCTGGGCTGCTGGCAAAGCTTCCATTGAGTGGTGACCTGGAATTATTTGGTGGGAAATATTCTGGAGGCAGAGATTGGTGCCTGATTGTGCTGCCTCCTTCCTTTCCTCTCGGGGAGGATGGGGGGCAGGCTGGGGATGAAGGGCTGGGGGAGGCTGGACGTGCAGAGCTTGGTCAGGACTGGAGAAATCAGATACAGAAATGCCTGAGCTGCAAAGCCCTTTAAAAAGTGACCAAAGTGACAAAGTGTGAGCCACGTGTGCTTCGTGAGCCACGTGTGACAGCTGTGGCCTGTCAAGAAGAGCTTTCTGACAGAGATAAACAAGTTTTTGTTTGGTGTTTGTGGAAATACTGAGATTCCTCACCAAATCCTGGGTTTTTTTCCTCTCTCCCGTGGCAGAACCGGGGCCGCCTGGCAGAGAAGAGGAGCGTCCCCCTGCCCCCCAGCAGGGTCCCCAAGAAGGAGCTGGGCTCCCTCCTGTCCCCCAGCGAGGACAGCCAGGACAGCGACAGGAGCCATGGGCAGCAGCCCCAGGTGAAGCAGGAGGAGGATCTGCACATCAGTATCATGAAAAGAAGGTACCTGCAGGCAGGGCTGGGGTGGGAGATGGACACGGGAGCCTGGGCAGAGGCAGCCCTGCCCCAGGGAGCCACCTCCAGGGCTGGAATGCTGGAATCCCCTGCCAGGGACACCTCCAGGGCTGGAGTGCTGGAATCCCCTGCCAGGGGCACCTCCAGGGCTGAAATCCCACTGCAAAGGGCACTGGAATCACCTCCAGGGCACTGCCAGGGGCACTGGAGCCACCTCCAGGGCTGGAATCCCCTGCCAGGGGCACAGCCCAGCTCACAGAGGGCACTGCTGGGGGATTTTCACTTATTCCCGTCTGGAGTTTGCACTCTGGGTTTGCAGGTTCTCACTCTCCGGCCAGGGCTCTGTGCCTTTGGGAATTGCATGGCCAGGAAATCATCTGTGGGCTCCAGCTGTGTGAAACACAGAGCTGTGGGAACCCAAATGCTGAGAGAGCCTCCTGCTCTCAGTTGTGCTCAAATTGTGATGGAATTGGAGCTGAAGGGGGGGTCAGTGCTGGGGAGCAGAGTCTGGGGAGCAGCAAGGTGTGGGGTTCTGTGTTTGATTGTAAGATACGGGGTTTTTTATTTGGTTACAGAGCACCAAGGTGCGGGGTTTTGTGTTTTAATGCAAGGTGTTTGATTGCAAGGTGTGGAGTTTTGGGTTTTATGTTTGGTTCCAAGTCTCAGAGCGTCCTGAGAGCCTCTGGGAGCAGGGCAGCAGCGCTGGAGCTGCAGCTGGGAGGAGGAGCTGCTGGATTTTGGTCCTGCTCTTCTCATTCCTCCTGGGATTGTGCAGTCCCAGAGGAAGAGGAGAAGGGATTGCCTTGAGTGACTGGTGACCCTCACCTGGGCTCTCCTGGGAGGCCTCACTGCCCTCAGCATTCAGCTCCAAAATCCCAGGTGCTCCCAGCCCTCTGGAAAAGCAGGAATTTCAGAGGATCTGCGAGCCCAGAGAGCACAGCCCCAAAGGATTGTGCCTCAGCCCCCTGGGCTGCCACCTCGCCGTGATGCCCAGCAGGGCTCAGCTCCTGAGACAAGCCTGTAACAGCAGAGCAGGGGGAGCTGAGGGCTGTAATTGCTTTTCTGGTGCTTTGTGTGCTCCTTGGCTGGCGGTGCAGAAGCTGTTCCCCCTTGCTCAGACAGATGCTGGTACCCTCAGCAGCTGAGGGAAGGAGCAGGGAGGCACAGGAGCAGCCCGTAAAGCCTCCTGTAATTAATTTTATCATTGCAGCTGTCCAGGGGTGCTGCTGGAAATGGAAAAGGGTTTGGGAAAGGGGTTTGGGGATGCACCTGGGCGGCTCAGGAGCACAGGGAACCCTCCCAGGGAGCTTTGGTGAGCTGCCCTGCCCCTCCTGCCCCTTTAATTGTGTTTTAATGCAGCAGAATTAGTGCTGGATTGTCTCATTAGTGGGGAGAACAACGTGATAGCTGCAATTGATAATGCTGGGCCCCCCAACACAAAGTGCCCTTATCTGAAATCTTTAATTACTGTAATTGCTGTGCCTGGTTTGTTGGGAAATGAAGGAGGAATGTGTGGCAGCTCCCAGGCAGTGATCCCCAGCCTGCCAGGGCTGTGCTCTCCTGCAGTTTGTGCCCCTTGGTTAATTTCATTTCCTTGGAGGGAGCAGGATTCTCCCAGCTGGGTTCAGCTCTCCCTTATTTTGTGCTCTTGCTCTTTTCTTTTCCCTGATCTTGTGCCCTTGTTCTTTTCCTTTCCCTGCTTTTTTACCCTTGTTCTTTTCCTTTCCCTGCTTTTTTGCCCTTGTTCTTTTTCTTTCCCTGATTTTGTACCCTTGTTCTTCTCCTTTCCCTGATTTTGTGCCCTTGTTCTTTTCTTTTCCCTGATTTTGTACCCTTGTTCTTTTCCTTTCCCTGATTTTTTACCCTTGTTCTTCTCCTTTCCTGGGGGCTGTACTGCAGTGTGCTGGGCAGAGCTGGGCAGGTGGGGCAGGTAGAATTCCTGTGAGGGCAGGAACTGGGGAAAAACCAGGAATTCAGTGCTCGGTGCCCAGGGAGCATCTCCTGCTCCCAGCCCCAGCATCCCTGAGCATTTGTCCCTCAGACAGGGGAACCCAGGGGTCTCCTGTCCCGATGGGGGGAGACTGGACACCTCAGCTGCTCCAGGGCCTCCAGTGGGGAGCAGTGACCCCTCCTGATGGCCCTGGGGACAGCGGGAGCAGCCTGACCCCCTTATAATGGCCCTGGGGTGGCTCTGGGGACAGGAGGAGCAGCACAAAGGCTCCAGAGCCCAGACACGACAGCTGGGCCCTGCAGGGGCTGTGCCCCATCTGCTCCTGCCTTAATTCACCCGCTGTGTGCTCCCCCCGGGCTGGGGGGGCTTTGCTGGCCCCCACCGAGAGCAGAACTGGGTTAAACTGGGATGGGGGAACTGGGCCAGGCCTGGGTTAAACTGGGATGGGGAACTGGGCCAGGCCTGGGTTAAACTGGGATGGGGAGCTGGGCCAGGCCTCAGCAAATCTGGGTTAAACTGGGATGGGGCTGGAATTGGAGCTGGACAAGGCAGGAATTGGGGCTGGACAGGGCAGGAATTGGAGCTGGACAAGGCAGGAACTGGGGCAGGAATTGGGGCTGGACAGGGCAGGAATTGGGGCTGGAATTGGGGCTGGACAGGGCAGGAATTGGGGCAGGAATTGGGGCTGGACAGGGCTGGAATTGGGGCTGGAATTGGAGCTGGACAAGGCAGGAACTGGGGCAGGAATTGGGGCTGGACAAGGCAGGAATTGGGGCTGGAATTGGGGCTGGAATTGGGGCTGGACAGGGCAGGAATTGGGGCTGAGGAGCTCTGGGGGTCCCCAGGGTGGAGCAGGGTTCAGGGGCAGGAGATGAGTGCTCAGCCCCTGCCTCTGAGCTCTGTTTTTGGTTTGTTTGTTGCAGGATTCACACCCACTGGGATCTGAACATCTCCTTCCGAGAGAGCTCTTGCAGGTACCGTTTTTGGGCACCTCTCTGTGTGGTGGGCTGAGAGTTTCTGATTTGTTCCTGGGTGCTGATGGATGTAAATGAACATTTCTGGCAGTTCTGGAGTTTATTTCTTCCTCCCGTTGTTCCTCATCCTCCCCTTCCCACACACCCTCTATTTTGTTGTTATTTTGCGGGAAGTTGTGGGGCAAACAGTCCCTTTTACATTGGAAGAGAGAACTGATGACATTTCTAAAGAAAGCCCAATTTTGCTGTGCTTACTGTGGTCCCAAGAAGGTGGAAATTCATAAATTGAGGCTCTCCAGTTGCAAACTGAATATTCCTCTGTGACCCCTGATATCCTGGGCCTGGTACATTATCTTCATGTGCTACCAGCAGTCACAAACTCTTCTCATCCTTTAAAAATCCGGAAATTTGCACTAAAACCTGGCATTTTGAAAGGTCTCTTTCGTTCTGGATTTCCAGATCAGGATGCAGCCCTTGAGTTGTAGAAGACTGCTTGGTTTGTGGAATGAGAACAATAAATCTGAGCAGCTGGGAAACTTCTCAGGGAGGAGAAAACAGAGCAGGAGGAGGCAGGGTGGGGGTCTGGGGGTGCTCTCTCCACTCCTGGGTGCTGGGGAAATCAGGATCTGCTCCCTGGGATCGGCCAGGGAGAAATTGGAGTTTTGCTAAAAGAGGTTTTTTGATGTTTTGTGTGAGCCTGTTCAGTTAGAGATGGAAAAAAGGGAAATTATTGCCAAGGTGGAGCAGAGGACAGTGTCCATGTCTTTAACTGGAGGGGGATTCAACCTTGGGCACGGGAATGAAGGTGGGAAATCCACGTGGACTCATCCTCCAGCAGGGAGCAGTGAGGGCAGAGGAATTCTCTGGTATTTAACTGCTATTTCAGACTGTGCCTCTGAACCACAAACCCCCACAATTCCCAAATTTTGCAGCGTTAGGAGCACAAACCCCAGCCCACAGTGAGCACAAGGAGCCAGGGCAGCAGCTCAGCACCCATAAAAACAGGTTTGTGAAAGGCAGCCCTGAGACTGCAGACCCTGGCTGGCTGCTCCAGGCTGCTGGGACTCTCAAATACAAAAGGATGGATTCCTTCCATGCTAAATTTCAGCCCAGAGCAGAGTTTTATGGCTGTTATAAACTCCTAAAAGGCAGAGGTTTGGGATGGAAGTGCTGACAGTGCCTTAATTAATGGCCCTGTGAGCAATGATTCTGCACAATGGCAGCTGAGGGTGCCAACACCTTTGGAAATTAGAATCCCTGTCTTAAAAAAATAATTCTGAGCTTGCAGTGTGTGGAATAAAATAACGGTCTGGTTTTTATGTCAAATGCATTTCCTGGTCTTCCTCAGCTTGACTGTTCCCTTCAGTTTAGCTCTGTCCTGGGAGAAACCTCAGTAATTCCTCTTGGGAACAGAAGTTTTGCTTTTCCTGAGGAGTCCAGCTGTCAAAAGCTGCCCATCCAGCCCATTCAAAAGGGCAAAAACCTGGTTATGGTGCATGGCAGAAGAAGGATTTGGGGTTTGAGCAGCCCAAATTGGCAGCACCCAGCCCCGTAAAACAGATTTCAGTTCCAGCGAGCGGGCGTGGCCTTGAGGGGAGTGGGCGTGGCCTGGCAGTGAGTGGGCGTGGCCTCAAAAGGGAGGGCGTGGGCGGCAGAGCTGCGGCTGCAGTCGTGGAAGGGAAAGACGGGACGGGCGGCTGCTGCCGGCATCCCCCGTGCAGCAAAGAGCTCAAGCAGCGCCCGGCAAGCCGGGACCAGCTCCGCGGCAGCCACGTCCTGAAGGGAGATACTATTAAAGTGCTTAATTCAAACTGTGTCCCAAAAGTCTCTTTATGACAGTCGCTCTTTACAGCTCCTTTTACGACAGTCGCGATTTACGGCAGTGTTAGGACAGCCGCATTTTACGACAGTTTTGCGACAGTCACGCTTTACGGCATCCTTTGCGGCAGCCGCGCTTTACGGCATCTTTACGACAGTTTTGCGACAGTCGCGCTTTACGGCACCTTTTACGACAGTCGCGCTTTACGACAGTTTTGCGACGGTCGCGCTTTACGGCACCTTTTACGACAGTCGCGCTTTACGGCACCTTTTGCGACAGTGCTGATTTACGGCAGTTTTGCGACAGTCGCGCTTTACGGCAGTTTTGCGACAGTCGCGCTTTACGGTACTTTTTACGACAGTCGCGCTTTACGGCAGGTTTGCGACAGTGCTGCTTTACGACACCTTTTGCGACAGTCGCGCTTTACGGCACCTTTTACGACAGTCGCGCTTTACGGCAGTTTTGCGACAGTCGCGCTTTACGGCACCTTTTACGATAGTCGCGCTTTACGGCAGTTTTGCGACAGTCGCGCTTTACGACAGTTTTGTGACAGTCGCGCTTTACGGCACCTTTTACGACAGTCGCGCTTTACGGCAGTTTTGCGACAGTCTCGCTTTACGACAGTTTTGCGACAGTCGCGCTTTACGGCAGTTTTGCGACAGTCGCGCTTTACGGCAGTTTTTACGATAGTCGTGCTTTACGGTAGTTTTTTACGACAGTCGCGCTTTACGGCAGCTTTTACGACAGTCGCGCTTTTACGACAGTCGCACTTTTATGACAGTTGAGCTTTACGGCATTCCCATTATGTACTTACAAACCACTGTGATTACAGAGAAAAGCACATCAGCTTAAACCACCCTTATAGGTCAGAACTGATTGCAACAAAGTAGTAATTAATACAAAATCAGTTATCAATAGTCATCTGAGACGCAAGTGATGAAGCTAGCACAACTGAATTGATCACAATCATGCATCCTAAATTAGATCATGTGCCTGTAAGATACTCAGTACAGTGAAGTCTTCATTACAGTTGCAGCCTTTAAGCACCATACTAATTGAATAACAAAATAATAATAATAATAATAATAATAATAATAATAATAATAATAATAATAATAATAATAATAATAATAAAAACCATAATAATATAAGTTTTAAAGAAACTGCAGCATCTTAACCTGAATATATTTAACATATTTGAGTATCTTCTGTGTGAACTTCCCAGGAAAGACAAGACAAACAGCAGAGCAGTGATTGCGAGGAAGCTTTCACAACTTTGGTGCCACATCACCTCTGGCTCAGTAGACAGCCTGCTGTATGCACAGTCCATACACATTTTGGGGCCCTACATGGCAGCTAGCTTTCTGCCAGGTAGCACTACCAGAACTACGCAGTATTTTTCCAAGGACATTGTTCTGTTCTGACCACAAACTGAAGCACAAACTTTATGAGCAACAACTTCAACAACTTCGGAAATGGCCCTGCTCCAGCAGGACACACCCCAAAGTGCATTACAGCACTGCCTTGTAAACTCTTTTATTAATTTCATACTTAATGCTTAGAAATCAGACTTTTTGCAGGTGATAATTAAATATAAAATCAAGGCAAAACAGATGTGTGATAAATTCTTGGCAATGGTCCTGTTTAACTGAGTTTTAGCAAGGATTTCTGGCAGGCCCAGCCCTGCTTCTGCTCTGGATCCCCCTGCAGTGCAGTTGCCAGGGCCCTTCATGGAGCACTTTGCCTCTCTCAGCACTGTCTTTAAAGTTTCACTTACCATTACAACATATCAATGTAGAAATGTTTAACACTTGATTTGGTTTTGTTCAAGTCAAAATCCACTGCTGCAGTTCATGGTAAAACTTATTTAAAAGTTCCACAAACTTTTTATGCACTTTTCAGCTCAATACCAGCTCACTTTTCTTTGATGACATCAGTGCAACAGTGGCTTTCTGTTGCACTTCCAAAAGCGACAAAACTACTGAGAACTTTCAATAGTTCCATAAAATGAGGCCTACACCCCAAAAGAGGAAGGTACATAACATCTCAGCTCTCCTCCCTTCTCATCACCTCTCTGGCTGTCAAAGGAAAATTACAAATGGTTGCTTATAAAAAAAAAATATCACAGAAAACTTAAAAATGAATAGAGGTTATACACACACAGGGTCACAGTTTATTAACACATAAACTGCTGGCCACATGGTCTGTTTGCAGAGAATAACACTGGACTTTGTCCTTACAAACCTGATTTAGGCTTGGAAATCCCAGGTCTGTTTGAAGGGACTGATACTGGACTTCACCCCGACAGGTCTGAATTAACTTTGGAAATCCCCATTCTGAGCCTGTACTAGCCAGCTTCCTTCTCCCCAGGAAAGGATGGGTTTTATTCACTCTCATGGGTTTTATTCACTCTGGCTCATGCTGGAGAATGAGGGGAGGAGGTGAGTGAGGATGAACTCCAGTGAACTGCCTGTGCTGGGCTGAGACCTCCTCATTCCCTCTGCTGGGGCCACGGGCACAGCTACAACTTCAGCCACACAGGGACACACAAAGGCCTCTGAACACAGGGTGTCTTCCCCTTCCCAATTCACACTGTGCAGTTGCATCCAATAAAATTACAAGCCAGGCTCAACACAGGTGGTTTCCCTTCCCTTCAAAGTGACCCTTACACTCTGCTGCACTGCCTGGCTCAAAACCGTGTCTGGTTTGCTGCCATGAGCCTGCCAAGGCTGCAGAGGGATGGGATAAATGTGCCCAAGAATGGTATAAGCCACTTTAATTTGTCATATAAGGAAGTGTATAACTAGATGCCATGTCTCTACTAAGGCCTGTCTGGTTTGGCTCAAGAGCAGGACTACATCCACTTACACAAACCACTAAACCCCTGACCTGTGTGAACCCACAGAGGAGCAGGGCTCCTCTGGAGCTCACTCATTCCTTACCCTGCTGCTCCCTACTGTCCCAGACACGACACACTTCAGGAGCGTGGATAACAAGTAGGATATATTTTCTAACTTGGGCTATTGTTGCTACAACTATTTATGCTAAAACCATAAATAAAATTAACTTCAGTCTGTAGTCTGCATTACAAAGCTCATTTGCTACTAAATTCATGAGGACATGTTCATAAAGCCATCCTGATTCCTCTGTTGGTCACCTACTTGGGGCTAACAGAGAAAATTCTTTACACTGGAGGGGACACCTCACATTGCAGGCAGGGATCCCACATGGTCCCCACCCTCAGGAACCTGTTTCTGTCTGGGGAGGAGAGGAGAGTCACACAGTCACTGAGCTTGTGGGAACACGTCTCCCACATTAACCTCTCCCATCCAGTATCAATGCCTACAAATTACAGAAGCAGAGAAAAACTGCATAAAAACCTAGTTATTTTAACAATCTGTTTTGCACAGTATTTAATCAGATGAGTCCTCTAAGGGGCTCCAAAGATCCTAAGGTAAACTTAATTCACTCTAATTGAATTAAAAATTATTAAGCTATAAAAGTTACAGTGCCTAGAAAAGATAAAAACTATTCCTATAAAACCTCCCTGGAAGTAGGGAACTAGCAGTTATGCCAAGCAGCAGAACAAGAGGACATGCACTGCAGAAATGACAAAAATCAAAACACAAATAAAAATATATTTATCTTTATCTCTTTTATCAGTCTAAGTTTTGATATTTTAAAATTAATCACAGCACTGTGCTCAAAGGTGAATGATAGGGTATTTTTCAGGGTTATGCCATGCCTTGGATAGGGCTGTCAGCTTGCTTTACTTAATGCTTAAGTCAGTTCTAAGGTAAAGATTGTACTTCCCACCCTTTAGAGGTGAAACACAAACAATGGTCTATTTCAAAAAAGGAACTTTATAGCATCTATAAAGTAAATGATTTATGCAAGTGTATTAGTACATTTTTTTGTTGATGACTGCATACAAAGATATCGATGTATACAAATGTCCTCACCTTGAAACAATTCAATAATTTCTTCATGTGAACATGTGTGGCCTGTGGATTGCCTGTGAACTATTTGTCCTAGATACTGTTTTGATTACTTGTAATTCATATTTTTCTCTCTGCAACACTTGATTAATCACCTCCACCTCATGTTATTGCTCTTACTTCCAGCCTGGATGAACCCCAAAGAACTTTCATATTCACATGCCTGGGACAAACATTCAAATCACATACCTTTGCATGATTATCTGTTACCATTTCTTTTCTCTAGAACATTCACTCCATTAAGCACTTACTATTAGGAACATTCAAAGTGAATAAAAAGCAACATGAAAACCTAAAGGCATTCACAGAATTTTTCTAGTAAATGCTCACAATATTCTTTAAACTAAAAGCATCAGTCCAGAGAGTAGGTAAGGAGAAAAAAAAAAAACAAAACAAACAAACAAAAAAAAAAAAAACCACACCAACAAAAACA
>JAWMRF010000076.1:6552710-6566996 GCA_035221435.1 Sphenopsis melanotis | reverse complement strand
TCTAAGGAAAGGACAGGAAAGGAAAGGAAAGGAAATTAAAAAAAAGGAACGAGGAGCCTTTGGAAGGGGAGCCTTTGGAAGGGGAGCCTTTGGAAAAGGAGCCTTTGGAAGGGGAGCCTTTGGAAGGGGAGCCTTTGGAAGGGGAGCCTGTGAAGAGGAGCTCTGGAGGAGGAACCTTTGGAAGAGGAGCCTTTGGAAAAGGAACGTTTGGAAGGGGAGCCCTTGGAAGAGGAGCCTTTGGAAGAGGAGCCTTTGGAAGAGGAGCTCTGGAGGAGGAGCTCTGGAGGAGGAGCACCGACCCCGTGGCTCCGCTGGCGCTGCCGTGGCCGCTCCTGGCGTGGCGAGGGGAGCAGAGGCAGCCAAGGCAATCCCTGCTGCTCCCTGGCTGAGTGAAAAACCACCTGTGGGGCTGGAAACCCTCCCGGGGGGAAGCAGCCTCCGTGCCTGCCCTGGCCCCTGCCCAGAGCTCGCTCCAGAGATCAAAAGGGAGCCCTGGCTGGGGAAACGGGGCCCTGGCAAACAGAGCAGAACGTTCTGGAGCCAGGGCTGGGCTGGCAGGGCACGGCAGGGCAGGGCAGGGGGACACGGTTCCCCTGTGAATGAAACCTCTCCTGCCTGGCTGCAGAGCCCCTTCCCCAGCGCCTCGAGGCTGGAACTGGAGGATGGGAAAGGGAAAATTGGGAAGAGCGTTCAGTTCCTGCTGGAGCAGCTGGAAAATGCCTCTGGTGGGAGCCTCGAGGAGGTGGGAGAGCAGGATAGATGGAGGGCTGGGAAAGCAGGAGCAGGCTGAATGGATGGATGGAGGGCTGAGAGCAGGCTGGATGCTGGGAGAGCAGGCTGGATGGATGGAGGGCTGGGAAACACCCCCAAGGAATGATGTGGGGCTCACCCCCTGGGTGAGGATGAGCTCACAGGCTGCTGCTGCTGCTGCTGCCATCCTCCTCTCTGTGCTGCCGGAGACCATTTAAACCAAAACAAGATCTCTGCTTAACAGAGGAGCCCAGAACCAGAGCTGGACTGCAGCTGAGCAGTTCAGACCCAGCCTCTGTCTGTCTGTCCCTCTCCTTTGGGGGGACATCCACATGCTGGTGGCTTTGGCAGCTCTCCAGTTCAGCCAGGGGAAGAAATGAGGTTTTGGCCCTGTTCTTGCTGACAGCATCAGTGCCCCCAGGGCCAGGCTGCTGGACGTGGGGGGAATTGGGCACAGGCAGGAGAAGCCCCTGGGGCTGCTGACCCAGCCCTGGGCTCTGGGCTGAGCTGGCTTTGCTGCAGGTCCTTGGGGTCGAATAAAGGGAACCTTGGCCTGTCACGGGTTTGTTGTAGGCCGGGAGGGGAGGATGCACAGGCTGGGTGCTCCTGCCTTGTCTGGGGTGGCTTGGGCAGGATGAGCCTGGGGACAGGCCCTGGAGAGGCCGTGCAGCAGGGAAATGTCTGCAGGAGCTGAGTGCCCAGCAGAGGGTGGGACATGGGAGGCTGGGCTGGGCTGCTCAGGGCGATGTGCTGGGGCTGCAGAGGGCCCAGCAGATGCCTGGCCTGGCTCTGCCTCCCCAGGGCTGTGCCAGAGTCCATTTCACACCTGGCGGCTGCGGGAGCTTTGGCAGATCAGTCTCCAGCATTACCCCTGGTAATGACAAAAGCAGACAGCAAAGCTCCAGCAAAGCTGGAATTACTGCTGCCTGAGTCATGTGAAATCTCCCAAGTTTTAAGCGTGGAAATCCAGCCTTTCCCTGGATTCCTCCTTCCTCTTAGCCTCCCCTCTCAGCCACCCCCATTGTCCCTCCCCTCCCTGCACCTGAAATCTGCTCTGCGGCTGATCCGATGGAGTTTATGGTAATTAAGTGTTATTAAATCCCCTCCCCCCTCCCTTCGTTTTGCTCTAATGACACAGCTGTGGGGGGAGAAGAAAAAAAAAAATCAGTGTTTTTCTAAATCAGGTCTGTGGCTTTGCTGCTGAGACCTTTGGGTAAGAGCATCAGGAGGGAGCTGAAACAGTGAGCTCCTGCATCCCTGGGGGAGGAGGAGGAGGAGGAGGGAATCCTCCCTGCTGGGAAGGAGACCTGAGAGGGAATTCTGCCCTCTCCTCCCTACCCTGCTGCTTCAGGGGTGCCCTGCAGGTTTGGGATGGGGTTGAGGGATCAGGGCTGTTCCAGAGCAGCCCCTGCCCTGCCCTTGGGGTCTGGGTTTTGGGGCTGGGGGACCCAGGGCAGGGAGGGAACCCAGCTCCTGATGCCAGCAGGGCCGGGAGCAGCCCAGGGAGGCAGCAGGGTGCAGATGTGGGTCACTGGGGCACGGGCTGAGGCTGCAGGGCAGCCAGAGTGCTGTGAGAGGAGAGCCCTGGCCCTGCTGCAGGGCTGAGCTGAGCTGGAGGCATTTCCCTTCTGCTCTTGGCAGCCAGGGATGCAGCCCTGCAGTGCTGAAATGTTGTGCAGCTCAGATTATTATTATTATTATTATTATTATTATTATTATTATTATTATTATTATTATTATTATTATTATTATTATTATTATTTCAATCACTATAATTACAATCATTATTATTGTTATTATAGTTACTCATTATTCATTGTTATTTATTTTTCTATTTTATTATTGTTATAATTTATTATTGGGATGATGATGAGATGATGATGATAATGATGATGATGATATGATGATAATGATGATGATGATATTATTATGATGATGATGATGGTGATGATATAATGATGATGATATGATGATGATGATGATGATATGATGATGATGATGTTTCCCTCCCGTATTTTGGGGAGGGGGTGGTGGTTTCCTTACAACCTGTGGAAAGTTTCACCCCCAGAGGCTGAGCCCCGTGGGCTGGGTCAGACCAAGGCAGCACCAGTCCCTGAGCTGCCTCATTTCTCAGCCCCTGTGTGTCCTGGGCTGGTTCTGGCTGCCCCACACTCCCCTTTGCTGATGGGAGCCCTTCTCTCAGCCCCCCAGCAGCATTCCCAGTGCCATGCTGTGCCCAGTGCCACCCCCTGAGCCCTGCAGCAGGAATTGGGGCACACAGGAGGGTGCTCCTGTCAGTGCCAGCCCTGCCACCCCCCTTCCCTGTGCCTGGGAGTTCCTCTCTGAGTAATGAAAAGGCTTTGCCTGTGGGAAAGATCCAAGATAAAATAGTGTTGGAGCAGCCAAGGCGGAGAGCAGTAATTACTGAGAGCTGTGCTTACAGTAAACACAAAACCCCTGTGGTTTTCCCTGCCTGCCTGCCAGGCTGGGGTCCCTCAGGCACTCCATGGGCAGGGAGGGGCTTTGGGAGCCCCCAGGGTGCTGGGGCACGGCTCCAGAGGGGAAACAGCCTGCTCTGAGGTGTCCTCCTGAGGGCTGGGCAGGTGGGTGGCAGCACTGGCCCTGGGGTGTGTGTCAGCACTGTCAGGCCTTGCTCTGCTGAATTCTGGATTACCAACAGGCTTCTGAGTTCTTACAAGGAAAGAATCCCTCCACATTCACAGAATTCCCCCAGATTCTCAGAATCCCCAGGTTGGAAGAGGCCTTCAAGACCATGGAGTCCAACCCAGCCCCAGCACCTCAACTAAACCTTGGCACCCTGGACTCATTTGAGATGGGTCTGGGAGATGTTCCTGAGCCCTGGATTCCTTTGGGATGGGTTTGGGAGATGTTCCTGAGCTCTGGACTCATTTGGAATGGGTCTGGGAGATGTTCCTGAGCTCTGGACTCATTTGGAATGGGTTTGGGAGATGTTCCTGGGCACTGGACTCATTTGGGATGGGTTTGGGAGATGTTCCTGAGTCCTGGTCTCATTCCAGAACTTTATCACCTTTCTGTGAAAAACTTCTTCCCAACCTCCAGCCTGAATTTCCCTCGGCACAGCCCAACGCATCCCCTCTGACATTTCCCATAAACACCAGTCTGTGAGTGGACACCCGGCTTTCCTGCAGGCAGACCCCGTGTCCCAGCTGCTCCGCTGCCCCGCGGCTGAGCGTGTCCGTGTGTCTGTCTGTCCCCAGAGACGTCGCAGACGCCGGCGCTGGAGGAGGTGGCGCAGATGACCCCCGAGGAGCACTACAGGCGCATGATGTCTGCCCTCAACGAGCACGGCTCCTTCGAGGAGCAGCAGCAGCAGCAGCGCCTCTTCCAGCTGGCCAACAGCATGGCAGTGCCCAGCCACGGGGGTAGGGATGGGCAGCACGGGGCAGGGGGCTCTGCTGACACGCGGGGTGGCATGGGGGCGGCCCCGAGCCCTGGGGTCGTTTGGGATGGAGATGGGAGATGGTCCTGAGCCCTGGAGTTGTTTGGGATGGGTCTGGGAGATGTTCCTGAGTTCTGGAGTTGTTTGGGATGGGTCTGGGAGATGTTCCTGAGCCCTGGAGTTGTTTGGGATGGGTCTGGGAGATGTTCCTGAGCCCTGGAGTTGTCTGGGATGGGTTTGGCAGATATTCCTGAGCCCTGGACTCTTTTGGGATGGGCGTGGGAGATGTTTTGGAGGGAGCTGGCTGCATCCAGCACATCCTGGGCTGTGCCTAAAGGGGGCACCAGGAGGTTGCAGGATCACGAGCATCCCTGCACAGGTAGAGCATCCCTGCACAGGTAGAGCATCCCTGCACAGGTACAGCATCCCTGCACAGGTAGAGCATCCCTGCACAAGTAAAACATCCCTGCACAAGTAAAACATCCCTGCACAGGTAGAGAGCAGGGCTGGCACGTCCTGCCTGCCTCAGGAGCAGCGGCAGCCCCAGCAGAGCATCACTGGAGCTGCAGGAGGATCTCTGCTCCCAGTGTGAATCCCCAGGGCTCCTTGTTAGGTTAATGAAGAGGCTGTCTTCTTTTCCACTCTGTTTGATTTGATTGGCTTCTCTGGGGGCAGCAAGGGATTGCTGTGGAGGAAGGATTTGCTTATCAGCAAAGGCACAAACACAAACCTGCCCCAGCCCCATGGGGAGGTGGCAGCGGCTGGGGCTGGGCTGTGCCAGGCCCTGCAGAGCCCCTGCAAACTCAGCTCTGGTGGCTGAGGGGCAGAGCCGTGTGCCACAGGGCCGGGATGGCACGTGGGAACACGCACAGAGGGAGGGACAGGGGGTGACAAAAGGGGGGCACTGAATATTCAGCCCTGACTGGAGCCCGGCAGGGCCTGGGCACAGCACAGAGCGTGGGGTGTGACCAGGGCTGGGACAGACTGGCCCTGGGTGGCTGCTGGCCACAGGGACGTGTCCATGCCTCCAGTGTGTGCTGGGGGACAGCTGGGTCACCCCTGCCCCCAGAATAACGAGAGGAGCTCATTACCTTGAGAGCCCGGCGTGTTTTTGTGGTGATGATTAAATTCCCTCATCAGCATTTGTCGGGGGGGTCACGCTGGGGTTTGGGGGTGGCCAGGGGGGAGAAGGAGCCTGCACAGGCAGATTGGCTCGGGGAGCACTGACAAGACAAAACTTGGTGTATTTTTGGATTGTCTCCACACCACAGGGCTCTGGTTGGGCTATAAATTATTAGTGCCAGTACAAAGCGCAGTTTATCTGCGGGCTCACACGGAGGCACCAATAACATTAATAATTTAAAAAATGTTAATAATTTAGAAATCTTTTTTTTTTTTTAATTGCTTTTCAGCCCCCCTTCCCCCCCCCTCCTCCTCCCCCGTTCTCCCAGTGGCATTCATCCCACATTCTGAATTCAGTCTGTCTCCGTGCCTGGAACCTCCATCCGCCAGCGTCCCTCTGTCAATCAATCTGATTTCCCAACTGTCAGAGTGGGATTGTAAATAACAGATCCTCGGGGGGGCCTGGGCAGCAGGGAGGGGGGAAGGCAGGGGAGAGGGGGTGTGAGCGGGGGGTTGTTGCGGTCACTCAGGATCAATGCAGCTCCTGGAGCTGGCTGCACGCCAGCCCTCTAAATTACAGCCGCCGTGGCAATCAGGAGTGACCCGGGCTTTTCAGATAATTAATTTATAAACATTGCAAGGTTGCACGGTCTGCCTGGCTCGGCGAATTCTCGGGGTTTTTTTTTTCTGTGATCTGATGGTGTTTGGCTGTTCCTTGCGTGCTCCTGCAGTTCTGAATGGTTTCAGTGTTTGTCCCCTCGGCTGGGGCAGGAATGTGGGCAGGAATTGGGGCACTGCTGTCCCCCTGTCCAGGGCAGGAATGTGGGCAGGAATTGGGGCACTGCTGTCCCCCTGTGTGGGACAGGAATGTGGGCAGGAATTGGGGCACTGCTGTCCCCCTGTCTGGGGCAGGAATGTGGGCAGGAATTGGGGCACTGCTGTCCCCCTGTGTGGGACAGGAATGTGGGCAGAAATTGGGGCACTGCTGTCCCCTGTCCCCCTTGCTGCCAGCGCAAACAGCAGCTGTGGGAAGGTTCTCAGCCCACCACGGGGCTCCTGAGCATCACCACGGTGTTGGGTGCTGTGATTGATGGAGCTCAGGCTGGGCTGGGCACATGGTGGTGCCAGGAGGGGTGGCTGGGATTTGCAGAAAAGAGCCTGGTGGGGAAAAGGGAGGCACAGAGATGGGAAGTGTGGCATTACCAGGGTTTGCAGTGCTCCTACAGCTTTACAGAGCAGCTGTGGGAAGAGGTGGCTGTGCTGCTGGGTGTGAGGGCTTTAGGGTCAGTGCTGGAGCTGATCCTGCCCAGGGTGTGCTCGGGGAGGTAAATCTGCCCGTGCTGCTCTCCCCAGCTGTGCTGTGGTTTCCTGTGGCAGGCTGATGGTGTGAGGGAGGTTTCCTCTGCGGGGATGTTTCCTGTGCACCGCGTGAAGGGCAGCAGAGGCTCTGGGGTGGGATGTGAGCTGTGTGCAGGGGGATTTCACACAGATACCGGCACTGAGGGACTCCTGGTGGTTCACTGGCAGAGAGCAGCCCCCTGGGAGAGCCTGAGTGTGCCTGGCACAGGTGTCCATGTCACTTGTTGTTCCCTGGGGCTGGGGCAGGGCACATGGGCTGCACCTGCATCACCTGCCCCTCCCTGGGGCTCCTTGGCCGTGTGCACGTGTGGCTCCGGCCTTGCCTGCTCTGTCCATCCCAGGGCACCGTGTGGCCTGCACTGACCCCTCAAGGGGCTGTGCCGGTGTCACTGCACAGGTGTCACCGGCAGGGTGACACAGTTATCACAGGCTGGGTGTCACAAATGTCCCAGGCAGGGTGACACAGGCAGGATGACACATGTGACAGTCCTGCCATGGTCCCAGGGCAGTGCAGGCTGAACGTGGGGTTCGTTTCCTTCTCACCTGCAGCCGTCTCCAGGCAGTGCCGTGCTCGGGCTGGGAGGGGGGTCCCCTTCTGTACCCCATCCTCAGCTGCTCGGGGCCCAGCCCTTCCCTGTCCTGGGTGGGTTCAGCGCTGCAGAGCCCCACGGGGGTCCCGGGCACAGAGAGCCCCGGCAGACACGGCGGGAGCGGGGCAGGTGCCAGCGCGGCTCCGCCCGGGACCGGCCGGGAGAGGGAGTGCGGGGAATGCCTCGCTCTCCTCCCGCTCTCCCGCTTCCATCCATCCCTCCTTCCATCCTTCCCTCCCTTTTTTCCGCTCCTTCCCTGCCTCCCTCCCTCCGGCAGGAAGGCAATTAAGCCGCAAATCCACCCCCCTGCCGTAGTTGCACAATTTCCTCCGCCGCCGAGCTCCCAGGGCGGCGGGGGCGGATCGCGCCCGGAGCCGCTCGGCCGCTCAGAGCCGGGGCCGCCGGCTGGGAACCGCTCCCCGCCCGGTGAGAGCCGGGGCCGCCGCTCCCCGCCGCCCCCCGCCGCCGCCCCGGCGCCCGAGAGCCGCCCCGAGCCGCGGGCTGGCCCCGGGGAAGGGGGGGACGGCCCCGGGGACGGGGGGACAGCGGAGCCGCCGCGGCCCGGGGGCTGCGGGCACGGCCGGGAGCGGCCCCGGGGCACAGCGGGTCCGTGTGTCTGTCCGTGTGTCTGTCCGTGTGTGTGCCCGGCGGGGCCGGGGTTGGGGGAGCGGGCTCGGGGCACAGCGGGTCCGTGTGTCCGTCTGTGTGTCCGTGTGTCCGGCGGGGCCGGGGAGCGGGCTTGGGGCACAGCAGGTCCGTGTGTGTCTGTGTGTGTGCCCGGCGGGGCCGGGGCTGGGGGAGCGGGCTCGGGGCACAGCGGGTCCGTGTGTCTGTCCGTGTGTCCTGCGGGGCCGGGACTGAGGGAGCGGGCTTGGGGCACAGCGGGTCCGTGTGTCCGTGTGTGTGTCCGGCGGGGCCGGGGAGCGGGCTCGGGGCCGGCCAGCAGCAGCCCCAGCAGCCCCAGCAGCAGCTCCTGCAGCAGCTCCTGACCGCTCCGCTGTGTCCCCAGATCTGCTCCGGGCGCGGCAAGAGGTGGCGGCGGCGGCGGCGCGGACCCCGGGCGCGATGGAAGCGCACATCCCCTCGGCCAGCAACTCGTCCAGCCAGCGCAGGAAGCAGGGCCTGCCCCAGCACAGGGACAGCCACTTCCCCGACAGGTACCGGGCACGGCCCCGGGGCGGGGTTTGCCGGGCCGGGAGGGCTGGGGTGGCTGTGGGAAGGGTCAGGCCTTGGGGTGGGATGGGATGGGACGGGATGGGATGGGCAGTTTGGGAGTCACCGTCCCTGGAAGTGTTCAAAAAGCGTGTGGATGTGGCACTGGGGACGTGGTTTGGCGGTGACCATGGTGGTGTCCATGGTGGCTGGACTCGGTGATTTTGGAGAGCTTTTCCAGCTTTTGGGATTGTGTAATTCTGAGCTGGGCAGAGCTGATCTGCCTGGGCAAGGTGTGACCGTCACCTCTGGGGGTTGTGCAGGTGCTGGGTGGGGATGCTCCTGCCCCACTCTGGGGGTCTCTGTGGAAAGGGGGGAATCTCTGCCTGTGCCCATCTGCATCCACATCCAGGGGAGCGACTGCCAGGCTGGGATGATCCCAAACCTGTGCTGGAGGTGCCACTCTCACCTGCTTGTGGGCACAAAGCAAGTTGAGGTGTTGAAGTTTGCATTTTGTAGCATCCCCAGATAATGAGAGAGGAGAAATGCTCTGAGGTGGAACAGAAAGAGAAGAAGTTTTCTTTGTTAGGGAAAAGAGCCTCAGCTTGCCTCTCCCACTGCTGGGAGTGCTGGAAAGCTGATATCCCCCCACCCCCAGGAAATTCTAGCTCATTTATCTTGCTCTGTGCCACGAGCCATTCCCTCTGCAATCAAGAACTTCAGAGGGAAATTAAATTAAAGCTGTGTGCGTTCCTGACAGGGATGGAGGGACAGGAGGGGGCTGTGGGGATGCAGAGGCTGTGGATGTCATGGGATGAGCAGTGAAAGGCTCTGGCATTTCCACTTCTCTTGGCTTTTGTGTCGGGCTGGGGGCAGAGCAGGCTGCTCTATCAGCTCTGCAGTGTGTGCATGGATGTGCCGAGTCCAGAATTTCCCCCCATTCAGAGCCTTGGAGATCCTGCCTGGTTTTCCTGCTCTCCCAGCAACACCTTTGCACTGTGGAGGGGCCGGGCAGCCCTGGAAGCCTCTCTCTCTCCCACAGCGTGTACTTTGGCTAACCCAGCCCATAAATCCCAGCTCCTGAGCAGACCTGGGAGGAATGCAGGGATGGAGGAGCCTCCTGCAGCCGCTCTCAGGAACGTTTCCCCAGCGCTGTGTGGGCTGGAGAGGAGCCAGCCCGGCCCCAGGGCTGCCTGCAAAGGCATCCACGGGAGGGTGGAGGCTGCTCAGGGGAGGGGCTGCTCGTGGGGAGGTCCAGATGAACCCAGGGGTGCCATTAATTAATTAATTATTAATTAATTGGAGGCTGCTCAGGGGAGGGGCTGCTCGTGGGGAGGTCCAGCTAAACCCAGGGGTACCATTAATTAATTAATTATTAATTAATTGGAGGCCGCTCATGGGAAGGTGCTGCTCACAGGAGGGGTGGGCTCAGGTCCAGATAAACCCAGGGGTGCCGTTAATTAATTATTAATTAATTGGAGGCTGCTCACGGAGAGGGGCTGCTCGTGGGGAGGTCCAGATAAACCCAGGGGTGCCCTTAATTAATTAATTATTAATTAATTGGAGGCTGCTCACAGGAAGGTGCCGCTCGCAGGAGGGGTGACGTGAGCTTGGGGAGGTCCAGGGGTGCCATTAATTAATTAATTATTGCATCTTTGCTGGTCAGAAAGGGGCTGTGAGGCTGTCTTTGTGGGGATGAGGCACACAAACCCACGGATATGGATTTTCTTGGGCCAAGGTCGTGGTTGTGGCAGAGTGGTCCCTTCCTCTCTTTGCTCCCTGGAGTCAGTGAAACTGAGACATCTTGCCAAAAGCAGACCCGAGGCACAGTCTGCTGGAGAATTCATTTGGTTTCGTGGTTTCGGTTTCCTGGATCCCTTGGAGATGGATTCAGCTGGGGTGCCAGGGCCTGGTGGTCTGTTTGGGAAGATGCTTGAGTTCAGTGTTATAAAAAGCCTTGGAAGAGGCGAGGGTACAACTGAAAGGTGCCACTGTAACCACTCCAGCCTGGAGCTCTTCCATCTGCACACTGCTGCCTCTCCTGCAGGGCTGGCAGGTGGCTGTGCCCTGCAGAGCTGCTGGGATGCTGCTCCTTGGCTGCTGCCTCCTGGAATTGTTGGCAAAGTTCTGCTGGGCTCCTTCAGCCTGGCGTCTTCCTCCCCGAGGTGCTCATCCCTGCTTTCTCTGCGTGGAGCCTGGGGAAAATTCCTGCTTGAGGGGAAATCTCTCATGGCCTGCACGGAGAAGGGGTTGGAGAGGAGCTGGGGCAGGGCTGGGTTTTTGTGCTGGACTCTGTGGTCAGTGGGCTTGGAAGGAGCTGGGGCAGGGCTGGGTGAGCTGCTGCACTCTCTGCTCACTGCTGTGAAGCTCCCTGGCTGGGTTTGGTGCATTTCTCTGTGCTGGCAGTTGTTGGGAGTTGGTTTTTGTGCCTGCACTGTGAGCTGTGGGGTCTGGGGGTCCCGCCCCTCTCAGGGGAGAGGGCAGAGGCAGGCAGGTGCTGAGGCAGGTGTTGGCACAAGCAGAGTGGCTCTGAGCAGGCAGGGGGAGCACAGCTCATCCCCCAGGAGCCGGGGGAGGCAGCAGCAATGCCAAGAACACGGAATGTGCCAGGCTGAGGTGCCAGCAGCACCCCCATCCCCGGGTCCTGGGAAGCCCAGCCCCTTGGCAGGACTGAGCTGGGGCTGGGAGCCTGAGAGAGGCACCCCTGCCTCCCCTGCAGGGGCTGACAGACACCCTGCACCAGCCAGAGGCTTCCTCTCGGCAGAGATGTGCCCAAAATACCCAGCCTGGCTTTTTGGATTCCCTTCCTCCCATCTGCTGTTGCTACAGCTTGTTCTCCACCGCCTCATTCCTCCCCCCTGCTCTGGGGAGGTTTTCCTTCTCCCTGCTGGCTCCTTGGGCTCGGCTCCTGCCCTCTCTGGGCACCATTTCCTGCCCTCTCTGGGCTCAGCTCCTGCCCTCTGTGGGCTCAGCTCCTGCCCTGTCTGCCCTCAGCTCCTGCTCTCTGTGGGCTCAGCTCCTGCCCTCTCTGGGCACCATTTCCTGCCCTCTGTGGGCTCAGCTCCTCCTCTCTCTGGGCACCTCTCCTGCCCTCTCTGGGCACCATCTCTCTCCTGCTCTCACCCACCCCAACCCTGTGTCCCCTCTCCTCTCTGAAGGCTCTGATGTTCTGATTTTTGCCCTGGCAAGATCCCTCCTCCCTGGTTCCCACCTGGCTGAAGGTGCTGCAGAGCAAAGGCCGAAGGGCTTGCCCTGGTTTAAGCAGTTTGGTTTCAGCAGCAGTCTGGATTTTGAGGGGGCAGCACAAAGCAGCCCCTCTCCAGTGCCAGCACATGTTCTTTTCCTGCCTGGAAATCCCAAACAGCATTTCTAGCAAGGCCTTTGATTTTATTTTTCCTCCCTTGCTGGCAGCGTCTGGGGATGGCAGAGCAGCCAGGAGCTCTGTGCCTCCTGCCTGTTACCTCGGGTTTAAAGTGTCTCTTCCTATCAAATGCAGAGCAGAAGAAAGCAGAGCTTTCATGCATTCTTTCTCCCCCTCCTCCCTTCCCTCTTCTTCCATCCGTTCTAAATTTATTTCCATGCCTTGCCGGTTTCAATCTGCATTTCCTGACCCTCTCACATCTCCAGTCACAGCCTGTGCTCCCAGCCTTCCCCCAGAGCCTGGCTCCAGCCAGGGGGGAGCTCTGCTCCAGCCTGGGGAGGATATGATGGGGTTAAAGTGAAAGGCTTGGTTTTAACAGTATAATGTGTAACCCCGTAATGACTTTAAATATTGATTATTTGAAGGCCATTAGTGCTTATTGTTAAAGAAAAGTCGATACTTTTTAAGCCTTGTGAACCATTTGTCTCCTGTTAAAGGACATATCAAATTTAGCAGCGTGCAGTGCAAATCCCCTAATACCCTGCTCACAAGCCTCCAGCTGGCATTTTAGGGGGGGAAAAGGAAAAGGGGGCAGGGGGAGGAATGTGCAGCAGCACAGAATTGCTCTCTTCCAGGGAAGGACAAGGCTTATCAGATGTAATTGCCAGGGGCTAAATTCACCTCCTCAGAGCAGGGCGCTGCAGTTCTGACTCTGAGCCGTGGAGGAAGAGGAGGAAGGAATTTGATGGGGGATCTGAGGCTGGCAGGTACCTGGGAGAGGATGCAGGATCAGTGTTTGCTGCACACCTGGCTGAAGGCACAGCAGCCTTTGTTGAGGTCTCGGGGGCTTTGTACTCTGGGCTTACCAGTTCTTTTCCCAGCTGGCTGGGAGGGTGCCCAGCCCTGTGCCAGGGCACAGCCTCGTGCTGCTGCCTCCCTCCTGTGCCAGGGATGGGGCAGAGGGGCTGGCAGGGAGCAGGGCAGGCTCCAACAGGTTCTGTTCCCCTTGGCTGGCTCTGTGGGGTGGCACAGAGGGTCTGTCCCTCGTGTCACACAGCTGTGGGGCTCCCCAGGGCTCTGCCCAGCCCAGGAAGGCAGGGAAGCTCTGAGGGAATGAACTGCAGAGTCTGGAGCAGATGTGGATTCCTCAGGGATCAGAGTCATGCCCGTAGCACAACGTGAAAGCATCGAAACAACCTGGGATGGGCACTGGGCTGCCACCAAAGGGAGAACCTCTCCTTTTCCAGCTCCCAGCCCTGATCCCATCCCTCCCTCTGCTTCCTGGGCACAGACTGGCACAAACCAAGGAGCTCCTTTGTTTTGGAGCTCCCACGGGCAGCCTGGATGTCCCGCAGCACCCCGCACATCCCCAAGGCAGGCGGGGGAAGGAGGGCACGGCCACGCGATGGTTAACAGCGACTTGATTTCCTAAATTGCTTCTTATAAAACGACCAGCACGTCTGCCAGGCTCGTCTCGCCGTGATTACAGCTAATTACGATCGAGCGGACACCTCGGAGCCCCCGTCACGCCGCTTTAATTGTCCCTCATTCATCCGCGGGGCCGGCCCGGGTGGCAGCAGCACTTGGCAGCCCGGCGACCGCGGCCCCGGCTAATTGCGAGGCCTCGGGGATTAGGGCAGGTGATTACACACTTCACGGTGTAATTACATAAGCATCGCTTGGCTGCTGCCCCGGCTCGGAGGCGAAGGTCGAGCGCGGCGTTACCTGAGATTAATTGGAGCTGCCAGCGGCGCGCGGGCGGCATTAACATTGCAGCAGCCGCGATCGATCCGCGCCGCGCCTCCAGACACCGCCGGGGCCGCAATTAGGTTAGGGCAGAGCCGGGGAGGAGGGGACGGAGCCGGGAGAGGCCGCGGGGACGGCAGGCAGGCGGGGAGGGGGCTCCGGGAATAGAGGGACTGGGGAGGGGGAGTGCAGCCGCGCCGGTGTGGTGTGGTGGATGCACAGAATGGGGTAAAGCGGAGCTGGGAAGGGCTCTCCTCGCCCGCTTCGTGCCCAGGAGTCCTTGTTTGGCTGTCCGTGAGCTGTCCATAGCCATGAGCTGATCCATTCCTATGAGCTGATCCGTTTCCATGAGCTGATCCCTTTCCATGAGCTATCCATGCCCATGATCTGATCCATTCCCTGGAGCTATCCACTTCCATGAGCTATCCATACCCGCAGGCTGATCTGTTTCTATGATCTGATCCATTTCCACGAGCTGATCCATTTCCATGACCTGATCCATTTCCATGATCTGATCCATTTCCATGATCTGATCCATTTCCATGAGCTGATCCATTTCCATGAGCTATCCATTCCCACAGTCTGATCCATTCCCATGACCTCATCCATTCTCACAATCTGATCCATGCCCATGAGCTGATCCATTCCCATGACCTGATCCATGCCCACAATCTGATCCATTCCCATGAGCTATCCATGCCCATGATCTCTGATCCATTCCCTGGAGCTATCCACTTCCATGAGCTATCCATACCCGCAGGCTGATCTGTTTCTATGATCTGATC
>JAWMRF010000076.1:6511324-6552610 GCA_035221435.1 Sphenopsis melanotis | reverse complement strand
ATCCATAACCGCAGGCTGATCTGTTTCTATGATCTGATCAATTTCCACGAGCTTGGTCCATTTCCATGAGCTTGATCCATTTCCACGAGCTGATCCATTTCCATGACCTGATCAATTTCCATGAGCTATCCATTCCCACAGTCTGATCCATTCCCATGACCTCATCCATTCTCACAATCTGATCCATTTCCATGACCTGATCCATTTCCATGACCTGATCCATTTCCATGACCTGATCCATTTCCACAAGGTGATCCATGCCCATGATCGTGATCCATGAGCTGATCCATTCCCATGACCTGATCCATTCCCACGATCTGATCCATTCCCATGAACTATCCATGCCCATGATCTGATCCATTCCCATGAACTATCCATGCCCATGATCTGATCCATGGCTGGCCAGGATGCTCCCGTTGTTATCCCCCCACAGCAGTGCCTCTGCACGTGCTGTGTCTGTTGCAAAGTCACAGGCACCTTCTGCCTCCCTGTGCCTTGGCCTCCAGCCTCTCCCAGAGCAGATTTTTCCAGGGAGATACTGTAAAATGAAAATAAACGGCCCGGCACTTGGCTGTGCCTCTGGATGCCCTGCTGAAGGTAATAATGTTGTAAGTGGCCATCAAAAGGAATTAAGAGACGTGCAGCCGGAAAGCAGATTTGCTTGCAGGCTCCCAGGGCAGATTTGACTAATGGAAGAGACCTTGGCTCTTATTCCCTTCCTGCCTTTTTTTTTCCCTGCCTTCTCTCCTGCGGCAAGTGCTCCCTGCCTCTTCTCCAGGGTTGTCCCCTTCCCACCGCCCAGTCCTGCCTCTCTGAGTCTCCCCAGCCCCTGGCATCTGCTCTGCCCGTTCTGCCTGGCTTCACCCACCCTTCTCCAGCAGGGTTCCTTCCCCCTGACCCCATTGCCCTTCCTGCTCACATCCCTCTCCTGTCTGTATTTTCCTCTGCCTCACTTCAGCCTTTCTCTCCATGATTAAAGGTCATCCCTTAGCCCAGCTAGGACAGGTTTTTTTTTGCGAGGCAAGCCAGTGATGCTTTCAGATCTTCCCAAACCTATTCCCCAAGCACAGAATTCCTTCTCAGGTGTGAGGCAGTCAAGGCAGAAACTCAAATGTGATGAGGGAGGGGCACATGGAGCATCCTCAGCCCTCCCATTTAAGCTGCCAGGGCAAATCCTTTGGACAGCCTGGTTGAAAGGCCACAGGAGCAAAGGTGGGAAATGTGTGGGACCTGTGGAGTCCTGGCTGCTTTGTTCCCCTTTTGGTTCTGCTCTTTTTGCTTTTTTCTTTCCACTTTAGAAGCTCTGCATGAGGGCGAAGAGGCAGAGAGAGCCTCTGGGGCAGGATGCAGCTCATCTGCAGCCAAGATGTTCTTCCTGAGCCCTTCGGAGCCTCCAGCTTTCCAACAGGGCTTTATTTTGTGATTCCTGCAGGGAGATCTCCCACCCTCCACCTCTGCTGTCGCCCCAGAACGCTCCCCACATCGCCCTGGGGCCCCACTTGAGACCTCCCTTCCTCGGGGTGCCTTCAGCACTGTGCCAGACGCCAGGTGAGCGCTCAGGTGACAGCCGGGGCAGGACAGAGGGGCAGCCTGGGACAGCCACACACCCCACACACATTTCTGTGTCTCCCCATGGCTGCTGGGACAGTCTGTCCTGCAGCCACACACCCCACACACACTTCTGTGTCTCCCCATGGCTGCTGTGCCAACTTCCCCCTGGTTCTGCAGCCAGAGGAGCAGATTCCTTGGCTGCCCTTCCTGGCCCTGTGTTCCTGCCATGGCAGTGAGGCGGATAGCTGGGCTCTGGAATAAAAAGCAGCACTCAGGTGTCCTTTTTCCCTCTGGGGAGCTGGCCCTGAGGCAGCCAGGGATCAGTGCTGACAGGAGTGACCCGCAGTGTTCTCCCTGCCCAGGTTACGGGTTCCTGCAGCCGGCACAGGCAGAGATGTTTGCACGGCAGCAGGAGATGCTACGGAAGCAAAACCTGGCCAGGTAGGAGTGGAAGGGGCTGGGTTTGTCCTGCTGTGGGTGAGCTGGGTGGAGATGGCACAGCAGGGTCCCCGTGAGACCCGTGGAAAGGCTGTGCAGGTGTGGAGGTGACACCTGGCTCCTGCAAAGCTGGGTGGGAGCACTTTCCTCCAACTCCCCACCAAAATCCTCTCTCCCCACACAGGCTGGAGATGCCAACCGGGGCTGTGTGGGACCAAGTTTCTCCAACTCCCCACCAAAATCCTCTCTCCCCATGCATGCTGGAGATGTTGGGCAGGTGTGGAGGTGCCACCTGGCTCCCACCTGGTGGGACCACATTCCTCCAGTCCCACACCAAAATCCTCTCTCCCCACACAGACTGGAGGTGTCAACCAGGTGTGGAGGTCACACCTCACTCCGAAGGGCTGGGTGGGACCACGGTCTTCCAACCCCGCACCAAAATCCGCTCTCCCTATGCAGGCTGGAGATGTCGGCCGAGCTGATCCGCCAGAAGGAGCTGGAGAACCTCCACCGGCAGAGGCTGCTGGCCGCAGACCCGCTGAGCCTGCACCCGGCGCTGCCCCCGGACCACCCCGCGCTGCGCAGCGTGCACGACGTCCCCGAGGGCCAGGCGCTGCGGGACGAGCTGTCCCGCCGCAATGCCATGCTGGTGCTGCGCCACAACAACGCCCCGCTGCTGTCCCTGAGCGCCGGCGGCGCCGCCACCCCGCCCAAGGAGCAGCCGCGGCGGGCGGGCCGCAAGGGCCCCTCGCAGCCCCGCGCCGAGCCGCAGGGCCCCGGCGAGCCGCGGGAGGCCAGGCCGGGCCGCGACGGCGCCCAGGACTGTAACGATGAGGAGATGAAGGACTCGGAGAGCGACGGCGAGGACAAGGCCGAGGGGCTGAAGGGCGAGGGCGGCGCGGCAGCGGAGCCGAAGGAGGGCAAGGACGGCGGCGCGGCCAAGGCGTGTGAGGGGGCGAAGGAGGCGGGCGAGGCGGCCACGGCGCCCGGCACGGTGCCCTGCAGCTCCTCCAGCGCGGAGTCCCCCAGCCACCTGCTGGGGCCCGCCATGGGCAAGGCCGAGGTGAAATACCTGCCTCCGACCTCCCTGCCCGCGCCACAGCCGCTGCCCTTCGGCTTCCCCTACACCATGAGCCCCTACTTCCATGCAGGTGAGGCTGGGGAGGTGCTGGGGCGGGCAGGGATGGGTTTGGCAGGGCTGGAATGGGGGTTCTGCCCTTTGCTCACGGTTGCTTTGTGACGTTCTCTTGGCTTTAAAGGAAGAGTTTGTGCATGGAAAGGGTGGTCGGGCATTGGAAGGGCTGTCCAGGGAGGTGGTGGTGTCACCATCCCTGGAGGTGTTCAAGGGCCCCTACTTCCATGCAGGGGAGGCTGGGGAGGTGCTGGGGTGGGGCAGGGCTGGAATGGGGGCTCTGCCCCCTGCTAGCTGTTGTGGTTGCTTTATGAGGTTCTCTTGTCTCTAAAGGAAGAGTTTGCGCATGGAAAGGGTGGTCGGGCATTGGAAGGGCTGTCCAGGGAGTGGTGGTGTCACCATCCCTGGAGGTGGCCAAGGAAGGATGGATGTGGTGCTTTGAGCTGGGGACAAGGTGGGCAGAGGTTGGATTTGATGGCCTTGGAGGCTTTTCCAGCCTGGTTCCCAGGTGCCCTGTTCCACGGCAGGGGCTCTTCGTGGTGCCTTTCTGTGTCACAGGCACTGGGAGAGCTGGGCTGAATGGGACAGACAGACAGACAGACAGGGAGGTCACTGCCAGCTCTCTGCTCTCACTGCAGAGCCGGGGGTGGCACAAATGGGGTCTCACACCCAGGGAGCCCCTCCAGCCCTGCCAAGAACCCAAATCTGCCCCAGCTAATTACCTGGCAGAGCAATTAGCGGGAGGCAGGGCACACGAGGAGCGAGAGGGGGGCCGTGCCGTGCCGTGCCGTGCCATGCCAGGCTGTGCTGAGCTGTGATGAGGTGTGCTGTGCCGTGCCATGCTGTGCCGTGCCGTGCCGGGCTGTGCTGAGCTGTGCCGTGCTGTGCCGGGCTGTGCCGGGCTGTGCTGAGCCGTGATGAGGTGTGCTGTGCTGTTCCCCACGCCAGGAGCTGCCTGTGAGCAGGCTGCCCATCCCTCATTAGAGCTGCCTCCCAGCCAGCCAGGAGGAAGCGATTTTTCAGCGGCAGGCAGGTGGCCAGGATGATAAATATCCCTGCTGCCTCGGGCTGCCCAGCCTTCCTCGCAGGAGCCTTTTCCTCCCGGCCATTAGAGAGGGCTGGGCTCAGCTCGTGGTGCTCCTGGCTCTGTGGGGAGCCCGGGCTGGGGCTGGCTGCCCTCCCTCCCTCCCCAGCAGTGTGTGAGATGCTGTAATAGCCCATTTATTATCATCACTTTGGATTTATATCACCGGCACATCTCGAGGCCCCGGCACAGCTCCGGGCTGGGTTTCCCTGCTCTCCTCCCCTGGGTTGTGCAGCCTGTGCCAGGGCTGGGGGTCTTTTCCTGAGGGCTCTTTGGCTTCTGGCTGGTTTCACCCAGTGTGGGGCTGCTCTCCCTGTGGGTTTGTGCTGCTCCAGAGCAAATCCTCCCACCTGCAAAGCCTTGGGAGGACAGGGAGGTGTGGAGGATGCAGCACCAGGGCTTGAGGTGGGAGTTCAGCAGCTGAAATATTGAGGGTTGTATTGATCCAGGGGCTGCAGCCATCCTGGGGTGAGTGACAGATGTGTTCTGTGGCTCTGGGGGAGCACAGAGCACCCCGGGGCAGGCAGGCAGGGCTGCACCCACCTCTCCCCCCGTGCCACACAATTCCTGACCCCCTTTTTGCACAGGGACTGCTCCCTCAGGAGGGATGGGAGGTTGTACCCCAGCCTGGAGACTGGAATTGTGAAACACCCACCCAGCCAAGGCAGGGAGAGCTGGAGGGAGGAGAGGAGAGGGGAGAAGCATCCAGCTGAGGAGGATGAGGAGTTTGAGGCACTTGGAGGAGGAGCTGCTCTGTCCCTGCTCTGTCCCTGCAGTGTCCCTGCAGTGCCAGCTCCATTCCCAGAGCTGCTTTCTGGGGCTGTGGCTCGATGACCTCATCTCCTCAAGGTTTCAGCAGCCTCCTCCTCCTCCTCCTCCTCCTCCTCCCAGGGCCCTCTGCAGCCCCGTCCTTTGGAAGAGGTGAAGGATGGAGTGTGCAGGAGGCTAAAATCCTTCTATTGATTGCAGCCTGGAGAGCAATTAACGCAGCCTTGTGCTGCTCCTGAGCCCAGCCCTCAGTGGGGGACACAGGGGGTGTTCAGGGGATGGGCAAGGGGCTGGGAGCAGCGCTGATGGAGCCCAGAGGTGGGCTGGTGCCAGGGTGGCCCTGTGTGCCCAGGCTGTGCCCTGCGGTGCCGGGGTGGCCCTGTGTGCCCAGGCTGTGCCCTGTGTGCCCAGGCTGTGCCCTGCGGTGCCAGGAGCACAGGCTCTGCTCTGCCCGTGCTGCAGGGCCACCCCAGCTCTGCTCTCCATGGCCCCTCCAGCCCCTGGCTTCTGTTTCTGGAGCAGCTGGAGCTCAGGAGGAGGGAGGGGGTTCCAAATGGGCCGTGCCTGTGTGTCTGGGCTGTGCTGGGGACCCCTGTCCTGGCACGGTGGATTCCTCCCAGCCCCACAGGCCAGGCCCCAGCTGCTGGAGCACTCCCCAGTCCATTGCAGCCCCGGAGCATCATTTGTCAGGCAGCCAGGCAGAGCAGGCCCGGCTCTGGCTGCTGCCCTTGGTGGCTCCCGGGAGCTGACAGGTCATTACTGGGATGGAAGGTGTGGTCCTGCAGCCCCTGGCACCCATTTGTTCTCATTGTCTGGGCTGCCAGAGCATGAGGGGGGACACAGGCTGAGCATTGTCCTGCCAGGGGGGCACAGGAGGGAGGGCAGGAGCCCCTCTGCCCCTGGGAGATCAGAGCTGGGCGCTGCTGAGGGCAAGGGACCCTGAGCAGCTCCAGAAACCCCTCCAGGGCCATTGCTGAGGGATGGCAGGGGCACAGCTGGGCACTGACCCTGACTGGGGGAACCAGGGTGGAACTGGGGCAGCTCTGGGGAGGGTCCTGAGGGCTCCGGGTGGGAACAAAGCGCTGGCAAGGGGGGACACAAAGAGATGAGGAGAGGGGAGCAGCCCTGTCCCTACTCCAGAGGCACAGGCAGAGATGGCAGGGGCAGCAGCCACCACAGAACCCCAGGAGGGGTTGGGTTGGAGGGACCACTGAGCTCCTCTGGTCCAACCCCTCTTCCTGAGAGCCCCCTCTGGCTTGTGGGGAGCCTTGGACAGCTCCAAGGGCTCCGGGGCTGCCCCTCCTGAGTTGCTGTGGCTGTGCCAGGGATCACAGGGTGCTGTGACACAGATCACAGGGTGCTGTGGCTGTGCCAGGGATCACAGGGTGCTGTGACAGGGATCACAGGGTGCTGTGGCTGTGCCAGGGATCACAGGGTGCTGTGCCATGGATCACAGGGTGCTGGGGCTGTGACACAGATCACAGGGTGCTGTGACAGGGATCACAGGGTGCTGGGGCTGTGGGTGAGCAGAGCTGTCCCCTGGCCAGCCTGAGGGGTGCAGCTGCAGGAGAGCCAGGGGAGCAGGGAATGGGAAGGGAAATGAGTGGCAATGATTGCAGAGGCTCTGCCTGCTCCCCGGGCAGGCTCTGCTGCTTTACAGCATCTCCCTGGCACCGTCACTTCCCCTGCAGATCCTGAGCTTTTCCTGCTTCCCTGCACGTGCTGGAGGCTCTGCAGGGAGTGTGTGGGGCCCTGTGTGTGGCTCTGCTCCTTTCCCTGCCTCTTCCCTCAGCCCTGGGGCATTCCCCAGGGAATTGGCTGCTCCCTGGCCTGTGCTCCCCTCCGTGGTTTTGTTTTATCCATTTTTCCCTTCCCAGTCCATGTGCTGTCCCACAGCTGTGGGCAGGAGCAAGGGTTATATCCATCTAATCCACCAGGGAAAAGCCCCAAGCCCACAGGACAGATAATTTTGTCATGGCAGGCTCCTGGGAGAAATATTTTTCTCCTGGCAATTCCGTTCTCCATGTGCTGAGCAGAGCAGCTCATACTCCTCATAAACTCTTTCCCTGCCTGAGAATCCTGGATGTTCTCATCCCTATAAATGTCCTGTGCTCTCCTGGTCCAAACACCCCCCAGCAGCCAGTTCCAGGGCTTGATGTTGGCTTTCCCCACCCTAAAGAGACATTCTGTGGCATTTGGTTGGTTCTGTGTCCTTGCCTTTCCCCCACAGCAGCTCTGTGTTCCTGAGTGTTCCTGTTCCCATTTCCACCCCCTGTGCCTCTCGCTGGCTCCTTTTGGGATTTCTCTGAGTGTTGTGTCAGGCTGCAGGGCCGGGGGGCTGCCCCAGCCCCTGGGAGCCTGTCACACGCTCTGTGTGCCCGTGACAGGGCTGGCAGGGACAGCACAGCCCCAGGCAGGGCACAGCTCAGGCTGGGCAGGGTGGAACTCGAGCTCTGGGAAGGAGCAGGAGCTGCCCAGTGATCCCTGCTGGCATTCCAAAGGAGCAGGAGCTGCCCAGTGATCCCCGGTTCCATTCCAGCCCTGGGAGGAGCAGGAGCAGGAGCTCCCCGGTGATCCCTGGTTCCAGTCCAGCCCTGGGAAGGAGCAGGAGCTCCCCAGTGATCCTGTTGTCATTCCAGCCCTGGGGAGGAGCAGGAGCAGGAGCTCCCCGGTGATCCCTGGTTCCATTCCAGCCCTGGGGAGGAGCAGGAGCTCCCCGGTGATGCTGTTGTCATTCCTGGCACGTCCCAGGAGCGGGGCTGGCCCAGGAGCCCCGGGGCAGGCAGAGCTCTGTGCTCTGTGTGCACAAACTCCTGCAGGCTCCGTGCTGCCCTGCCCTCCCCTGCTTCCCCCGCAGCTGAGGAGCATTAAACACATGAAATGCATTAGCTGGGATTTTTCCTTCCCTCCCCCAGCCAGGGACCTCCAGGAGGAAGAGGCCTATGAATTGACCCTGCCCAGCGCTTTAATTGACAGGTCATTAAAGATGAATGTGTGGCTAGAGAGAAATATTCAGATTGCAGGCTGCTTGTTGTCCGTGTGGGATTTTAATGATTTATGTTCCTTTCTCCTGCCCTCCTTCCCACAACCCAGGCACCATGGGAGGTCTGTTTCTGGATGGGGAGGAGAGCCCAGCGCTGGAGGACATCAGCAAATGGACGGTGGAGGACGTCTGCAGCTTCGTGTCCAACCTGTCTGGCTGCACTGAGTACACTCAGGTAAATCCTGAGCCCCAGAAGGTCCTGGGAGGAGCATCCTCCTTCCCTGGGGTCCTGTTCCCTCCCAGCTGGGCTTGTCGCTCCTGGGAGCTCCATCTCAGAGCCCTGAGGGGCTGTCCTGGGTTTTATCCTCATGGATTGCTGAACTTGCTGCCAGCCAAGGTGTGGGATGGGGCCGTGAGCTTCCCTGGAATGCTCCACATCCAGAACCAGGAGAGTCCTGTAAAATTCCCTGGAATGCTGTGGTTCCAGAACCAGGGGAATCCTGCAGAATTCCCAGGAATGCTGTAATTCCAGAATCACATCTCAGGGAACTCCAGCACAACTCAAAGTTGCCCCAGCCTGGCTGGGATTCAGCTTTGTCTCTGCACTAGAGCTGGGGGACACCCCAGGGGATGCTTTTCCCAAGTCCAGGCTTTTTGTGGAGCGTTTCAGGGAGGGTTTTGGCTCCTGCAGAGGAGGGGAAGGGAACGGGGATGGGTGCAGGGAGTTGTGCTGGGTGCAGGAGCAGCAGCTCTTTGCAATAAAAATCCCCTTGGCTCCAGAGGGATGGCTCCAGGCCGTGGGTGCAGGGCTGCAAACACCCCTGGGGGATAAATGCAGGCTCTGAGGGTTTCTGAGTTCACCTTTTCCAGGGTGCCAGGGCAGCACAGGTGGCTCAGGTGTGTCCCTGTGTGTCCCCTCAGGTATTCCGAGAGCAGGCCATCGATGGGGAGACCCTGCCCCTCCTGACAGAAGAGCACTTACTGAACAACATGGGGCTCAAGCTGGGACCTGCCCTGAAGATCAGGTCACAGGTAGGAAAATCTCCTCTCCCAGAACAGGTGAAGCTGTCCCTGGGGCGTCCAGAAACGTGGTTTGTGGAATATCATTTCTTAAGCAATAATTCAGTTGCAATTCTGTTTCAAGAACGCTTTATTTGTCCTTGAAAATGTTCCATAGCCTCACCTGAAAGCTGTCACAGCTGTTTCAGCGAGAAACCACTGACAGAATTCCGTGCCCAGGGGCAGAAGTAAATATTAGTCCAGGATGAGTGGTGGCAGGGAGTAACAGGGATGCAGTGAGAGAATAACAGGGATGCAATGGGAAGCTCTAAATGGGCTGGTTCCAGCCACAGCAGTTCCATTCCTCCTCCCCTCGGTGGGACTCAAACCCAGAGCATCTCTGCTGGATCCTTCCCCTCTGAGTGCTGGGAAGATCCCTGCTGCCAGTGTTGTGCTGTGCTGTCCCCTGGGATTGTGTCCTGCAGGGGCTGGGGCAGTGCCAGCCCTGGCACAGCTCCCCAGGCCCACGCTGCTCGTGCTGCCTTGGAACAAACAATAAGAGACTTTACTGCTTTCCCTGCAGCCCTCCCTGTTTATGAGGGGGCTCGTAAAAAGGGTCTGTGGGCAATTGTTCCCCGTGGGTCAATTCAGGAGGAAATAAAACTCTTATGTTCCTTAAAAAACAAGAGAGCCCTGAACAGCTCAGAGATGGGGCTTGGGGCGGGGGGAATGTGAGATACGAGCTTGAAAAATTCCTTCAATTTCATCAATAGTGTTTAAAGTTGTATAAGCAGGCAGGGCTGGGGGTTGGATGGGGGGGAGCAGAGCCCTGATGCTGCTCTCTGAATAATGTCCCACTTGTCTGGGTCCAGCAGCAGCCCCTGGTTTTGTTTAAGCTCAAATGGGAAGCAGCTGTGGAGGTGCTGGGAGGGAGGCAGGAGCTGCTGCACGAGGGAGAGGTTCAGCAGTTTTATTTTCCCTCCCTGCCTTGGCCTTTTGAAGAGCAATTCCTGCCGTGCTGTGCCCTCGGCAGAGGGAGAGCAGGGCCCTGTTGAAGTGTCCATGGGTAAGAGGGCAGGAATGAGCCAGGGCCCCTCAGCTGGGCTGTCCCAGCACACCCGGAGCTGGGACAGGGGGACCCAGGGCAGACCTGGGGCTCCAGCAGTGCCCAGGAACAGGAGCAGGACTGCAGGACAAAATCCTGAGGAAAGGAGAGGAGGAAACCTTCCCTGCTCTGGTTTTCAGGTGCACTGGGAATGGGATTGCTCCATTCCAGTGATGTTCCATAGAACATCAGTCCCATCCAGTGCCAGCCCTGCCATGGGCAGGGACACTTTCCCCTGTCCCAGGGTGCTCCAAGCCCTGGCCAGGCTGGCTTTGAACACATGCAGGGATGGGAGAACTTTTCTGTCAGCAGCCCTTGGGATTGAGCCCAAACCTGGCATTCTGCACAGCCCCTGGGTGATCCCTCGCTCCCATTCCGCCCCTCCTGCCCTCACCCATCCCTCAGCTGTGTTTTTTTCCCGTTTTTCCCGCAGGTGGCCAAGCGGCTGGGCCGGGTGCTGTACATGGCCGGGTTCCCGCTGGCGCTGCCGCTGCAGCCGCCGGGGCTGCGGCCCCCGGAGCGGGAGGCGGCCCCGGGCGAGCTCCGCCCGGCCTCCACCGGCAGCGTGGCCTCGCCCTTCGGCGGCGCCGTCCCGCCCAGCCGGGGCTCCCCGAAGCAGGAGAACGGGAACCCTGCCCTGCTCAGCGACACCACCAAACCCCCGTCCTAACGGGGCCAGGGAAACAGCTCAGTGCCCCCCACCGCAGGAAGGTTCTCTTTTTGGGTTGTTTTTTTTTATTTTGGATGCGTTTGCTTTTTTTTATTTGTTTGGGGAAAATAAAAGAAGAACCACGGAGATTTCTGAACTGTAAAAAAAAAAAAAAAAAAAACAAAACAGATTGAAAGGGAAGGAAGGAAAATGATCCAAAGATGTTGTCGTGGGACGACGCCAAGTGAAGAGAAGGATGCTGGAGGATGGAGGCAGCATTCCTGTTCCCTTCCACACTGCTCAGTGGAGCTGGAGAGCCCTGCACAGGAAGCATGGACAGGCTGCTCTTTGCCTTCAGGACCTCCGGGCTGTGCCTCCACAGGGAGGGGAAGGGGCTCTGCTGCTCCCGCCGGTACCTCGAGCAAAAATTCCCATCCACAGCCACCCCAGCCAAGCTGTCCTCCTCCCTGCAAACTGGGCTCACTTCCTCATTCAGGTGTTCTATGCATCTCTAGCAACTTTGAAAACAATACCAAAGACAGACAAAAAGGATAAAAAGACAAAAAAAAAACGGACAAAAAAAAAAAGACAAAAGGCAAGTTCCCGTCCATGTTTACTTTGTGCGGATGGTACAGAGCCACCCTGCCCTGGCACAGGGGCCTGACAGTGCCCAGAGAGGGGACTGTGCCCGTGCCCCAGCCCCGCGGGGCTGGATTGATTTCCCCGTGGGATGTTTGGTTCCGAGAGCAGCAGGTGCTCTGGGGGAGGAGGCTCCGGGCCCGGCTGCCCCAGGCTCCTCCTGCAGCTCGGGGGGTTTGTTTGCAGCCTTGCTCCAGAGAGTGCACATCTGGCTGCTTGCTCCAGAGCTGGATGAGTGCACATCTGGCTGCTGTGGACCACCAGACAGAGCCCTGGCCCCCCCAGCCCTGGCTGCAGGGGAGGGGGCCAGGCTGAAGCAATGGGCAGAGTTTTTACTACTGTGAATGAGCTGGGAACTCCTGGGGGTGACCTCCTGTGACTTGTACAGTTGTGAGCAACAATCACATGTGGTACTTTTCTCTCTCCTTCCCCCCCATCCCCTTTTTATTTTTGGGTTTGTTTTTTGTTTAAACGTTGCACGTGCTGCCGTTTTTCTTACAGAATAGCTTTGGTGGTACTTTAGCTTCTTTATATTGTAAAAAAAGGAAAAAAAAATTCATTATCCATCACATCACGATAAAAATGCTTTCCAGCAATCAATTTAAATAAAAAAGAGAAACACTTAATTTACAGATGGTACCTGGCTTTACCCGAGCAGTCTCTGTCTTTCCTTTTTCCTGGGTGCCCACCTGGGCCAGGTGCCTCCCCAGAGGTGCAGCAGAGCTGCCACATTCCTGCCTGGAATCCCATCCAGGGTTGGCTCCCAGCTGGCAGAAGGCAGCCAGCACCTTGCCCAGCTAAGTTAGAGCCAGGAAAAAAAGGGAATTCCTTTCTCTTTGGGAAGAACAGGTAAGTTTTCCAAAGTGAAAATCTTTTCTTTACAGTTTAAGTGGTGCAGTTCTCACCTGGGCTGTGTTTCCTACATTAATAATTTTGCATTTCCTTATTCCTTCATGCCTGCACGTCCCCAACCCAAGAAACTTTAATTCAGCACACTTGGGGCACCTTGAACTGATCAAGGCTTCCAGGGAAGCTGCAAAGCTCTGGCAGAGTCTCTGCAGCCCCTCAGTTCTTCTGGGCACCAGGAGGGTTTGGTGAGGGGTGGCTGCTGGGGCAGGGAGGAGGAACCTTGGACAAAACCCTCACCCTGCCCTTGCTCAGCCCACTCAGCAGGAGCTGGAAGGGAACCCTGTGCTATTGAAAGCAGATTTTAATGGGTTTTTATTCCCTCTGCTGAGCAGTTTGTACTGGCCTTGACTCGGCCTCGGGTTTTATTGGTACCAAAAGCAGAACTGGTACAAAAAGCTGGAGAAGTCCAAGTTGAGTTGAAAAGTCCAAGCTGTGGCTCTGGGGCCGGTCCCAGCTGTGCTCCTGGCTCTGACAGCAGCCCCAGGTGCTGCAGGGCTCAGGCTGGACAGGGCTGGGGTGCTCAGTCCTCATCAGAGAACTCCAGGTCCTGCACGAGGTCGTCCCCTCCCTGTGCCAGCTGCTGCAGGTCCGAGCGGGACAGGCCCTGGGGGCAGCTCCTCCTCTGCTGGGCACGCTGGGCTCCTTCCCTGCCTTCCTCTGCTGGGGAGAGGGACAGGGTCAGCAATCCTGCCTGCCAGGGCAGTCACTAATTAATGCCAGGCACTCATTAATTCATCCCGGAGAGCCCTGCAGGGCTGGGCACAGCAGCCGTGCCTGGGGGGGGCACAGGAGCCCAAAGTGGAACAGGAGCCCAAAGTGCCCCCCTGGGGCAGGAACAGGAGCCCAAAGTGCCCCCCTGGGGCAGGAACAGGAGCCCAAAGTGGAACAGGAGCCCAAAGTGGAACAGGAGCCCAAAGTGGAACAGGAGCCCAAAGTGCCCCCCTGGGGCTGCTGGGCCGTTTGGGGGCACGGGCCAGGCAGTGCTTCCACTCCAGCAGGGTCTGGGCACACGTGAGACCCCAGAGCAGGCAGGGCTTGGGAGCTCTCCAGCAAGGAGAGGGTTACCCCGTGCCCCTGTGCCCCAGGTGAAGGGTGAGGGCACCCTGAGTGGCACCTGCAGGGTCTGTGTGCCCCTGGCTGGGCTGAGGCTCCTGCAGGAGGGCCCAGAGAAGAGATGACAGGGGCTGTGAGAGCTGGGAGCACTTTAACCCTTTGCTCTCTGCAGCTCAGGGCTGCCAGCTCTCCCCTCAGGGTCTGTGGAGCCCCTCCTGGCACTCTGGCAGGACAAAAAGCCCTGGTGCTGTCAGGAATTCCCCACTCACCCTCTGACTCGCTGTCCTCTGCCAGTTCTTCCTCCTCGTCCTCCTCCACTTCGTAATTTCCTTCTTCATCATCATCCTCCTCCCCAAACTCCTTGCTGCTGGCTTCTGAGCTGTCATCTGAGGCTCTGCCCGTGCCTGGAGGGGTTTCAGGGTGTGGGTGAACAGGAACAGCAGCACACGTGAGGGGAGGGAGCTCAGGAGTGCCAGACTCACCCAAGGGGAGATTTCTCCTCATTTCTCACTGATACCCCCCAGAGCCACTTCCCTTTGCTGCAGGGGCCCAGCACCTCTTCCTGAGCCATTCCTAATTCCCAGCTTTCCCTTTCTGCCAGAAATCCAGCTGGAAAACAGGAGAGGTTCCAGGAGAGCAGGAGCCTCCCCAGCTCCTGGTGCTTTCCTGCCCAGAGATTTCCAGAGGGGATTTTCTCCCCTCCTCAGCCCTTGCAGAGATCCCCTTCCTGCTGCACACACCCAGGACATCCCAAACACCCCAAATCCCAGAGGAACTCCAGATTTATCCCAAACTCTGCTGAACTTCCCAGGCAGGCTGCACAATTTACTGTGGCCCTCTCGTGGTCACAGCCCAGGTGACATCAGCCCCTGCCCTCCGGGATTTTGGGGCTCCTTGGGAACATCAGTCAGGATAAAATGAATAATAAAATAAAATAAAAGAAATCAGAAGTGCAGCAAGGACAGGATCAAAGGTCCCCGTGCTGGTGGGAGCCCCTGCCATGCACAGAACCTGCTCAGGGAATGTGAACAGGGAAAATGGGACTGTGGAAAGGGAAAATGGGGCTGTGGAAAGGGAAAATGGGGCTGTGGACAAGGAAAAGGCGAGCCCAGCCCCAGCCCTGTACCTTTCACAGAGAATCCACCATTCTCCTCCTCAGAGCCACTGTCCAGCTCAAAGAGATCCTTGAATTCCTTCTTATCCTCCTCCTTCCTCTCATCTGGCCTCCTGCGTTTGATTTCTGGGAAGTTCAAGTCTTCAAGCTGGAAAGAAAACAAACCCCACAGTAAGAGCAGCCCTCATTTGTGCTTTTGCATGTCAAGGGCTGTGTTTAAAGGCAGGAACTTGGCTTTGCCCAGGCAGCTGGGGCTGTCTGCTGCCAGCCACAGATTTGTGAGGGGTCCCAGGGGTGAGGGAGGCTCACAGAGCTCTGCTGCTGCCTTGATCTTGCCCATAGAAACTGCTTTTGCTCATGGAACATGCAGGGCTGGCAGCCCAGCAGGGATGAGGATGAGGATGCCCATGGGGGAGCTCTGCAGCTGGGCTGGGCACTCTGGAGCAGCAGCTCCTGAGCCACTCCCTGGTTTTGGGTGCAGATTTCAGGGTTTCAGGTGCTGAGGATGCCCAAGGGCTGCCTCCATCCCCTGCCCTGCTGGAGATCAATGGGCCAGGAGCCCCCGGAGCAGGCAGCCATTATCAATGCCATTGAAGTCCCCTCAACTGACACCACCTCAGTGCTCTTGACACCTCTCCGGAGGGGGATTAGGGGGAGGATTTACTTGCAAGGGCTCAGGCCAGCAGGGCAAAGATAATCAGAATGCAAATGAAATCCCAGGTGCTCTCTGAGCTCGGCCGCCCTGCCCTGCCCTGCCTGGCTGCTCACCCCTCCTGGGAGGCACTCGGGCATCAGCACACATCAGGGCTTGCTTGGAAACACTCAGTGCTCATCTGCTGCCCCTGCCACCCCTCAGAGCACCCCAAACGCCTCTCCAGCCTGAGCAGAGCCACCCTGCCCGCAGCCAGGAACAGCCTGAGGGGGAAGCAGAGACACAGAGGCAGGATGGGGCTGGGGAGCAGGAGATGGAGCTGTGGCTTTGCTCCTGCAGCCAATTCCAGCAATTTCCCCCAGCCTGTTCCAGGGTTATGGTCCCCAGCTGGGCCATATTGATCCTGGAGCTGAGCACTGCCCAGCAGGGAGGGGCAGGGAAGGGAACAAATCACCCTCCACCATTTCAGGGGCCTCATTTTAAATCATCATCTGCCACAGGGGGAGAGGCCTCTGCTCCCCCCTGGCTGTGCTGGGGAGCAGCTCAGGGCTGGCTTTAAAAACCAGCCCAGAGGTGCCAGGGAAGAGATTTGGGGAGCAAAATGCAGCAGGGGCACTGCCAAGCTGCTGCCTCAGCTGGTACCCACCCCAGGCTGGTCAGAGGGTCCCAGAATGGTCTGGGTAGGAAAGGACCCCAAATCTCCTCCAGGTCCATGGGCAGGGACCCCTTCCACTGCTCAGAGCCTCTTCCAGCCTGGCCCTGGACACTTCAGGGATGGGGCAGCCCCAGCCTGGTTTTGCTCCAGCCCCACCACGGGCTGAAAGCATTTGCCACAATTCCCATTCCCATAATTTCCATCATTCCCACCATTTCTGGGGCACAAGGCAGGCTCCTGTCCTGGCAGCAGGGGTTTGGTAGCTGGGGTTCCACATTCCCACAGGGAGACATCCCCATTTCCAAAGGCAGCTCTGGGTGACATCAACCAGGAGCACATCAGCCAGGAGCTGGTGCTGGATCAGCTGTGCCACCTCCCCCCTTCTGAGACCCCTCAGGACCCTCAGGACGGGCACCTCAAACCCCAACGTGCTGTGCAGTGGCCCCAAAGGACCGAGACTTGCACTGGCACAGCCCACAGCCCCTGTGCTCATCACACACAAGCACTAATTAGCTAATTTGGGGGCCAGCCTTTTAATCCCCAGCTAGAGGGCTCCTATCTGCAGGGTCTCACCAAGCTGATTAGTCCCCATCCCATTAAAAACCATTGGGAAAAGCAAATGGAACGGGCAGGAAGGGTCAGAGCTGTTGTCTAAGGCAGGCTGCAGCTCCCAGCCAGGCTGGCTTTCTTTTTTCCCTGTTATTACCTTTTTCCCCCCAATGGCTGCTAATGGGACATGGATTTTCCCAGCCCTAATGGGCCTCATGGTGTTCCCTCTCCTGCTGGGGCTCACAAAGCTGCATCATTAAACCACCAGTCCCCACCGAGCCACACAACGGCCCCATTCAGCAGCAGGGCTGCAGGGCAGCCTCCAGGACAGCAAACCCCAAATCTGCTTCTGTCTGAACACAGCAAACCCCAAATCTGCCTCTGTGCTGAGAGCAAACCCCAAATCTGCTTCTGTCTGAACACAGCAAACCCCAAATCTGCTTCTCTCTGAACACAGCAAACCCCAAATCTGCTTCTGTCTGAACAGAGCAAACCCCAAATCTGTCTCTGTCTGAACAGAGCAAACCCCAAATCTGCTTCTCTCTGAACACAGCAAACCCCAAATCTGCCCCTGTCTGAACAGAGCAAACCCCAAATCTGCCTCTGTCTAAACAGAGCAAACCCCAAATCTGCCTCTGTCTGAACAGAGCAAACCCCAAATCTGCCTCTCCGCATTGCAAACCCCAAATCTGCCCTTTCTCTACAGAAAAAACCCCAAATCTGCCCCTCTCTGCAGAGAGCTGCTCCAGCAGCAGGGCAATGTCCCACCACAGCAGCAGGGCCAGTCTGGGGCAGGAGCTTGGCCCCACTCTGGGCTGTCCCTGTCCCCATTCCCTGGCTGTCCCCCTGTCCCCTGTCCCCATCCCCTGGCTGTCCCCAGGCCGTGGCTCTGCTGTCCCCAGGGTCACACCCAGGCTTTGCTGCTCACCCTTTCCTTGCCACTGATCTCCAGCTGGATCTCCTTCTCCCTCAGCTTCTTCCACTGGCTGTAGTACCTGCTCAGGGGCGTCCCCTCCTCCTGCACCTGCTTCTGCCACTGCTCCTGTGGACAAAGGGACACACACACATCCCAAGGTTTTCCAGGCAGTTTCCAGCCAGCACAGGCAGCCAAGGGCACAAGGTGAGGACCCTTTCCCAAAGGCACTTTCCCAGCTCCTGGGCAATTTGGGGGCCAGCAGGACCCAGGGGATTTGTGAATTTAGCCTCAGCTACTGAGGCAGCTGCTGAGTCAGGAGTGGTGGCACTGAGAACTGTCCCCAGGCCTGGGGACTGCAGGAAACACACAGGGAGCCAAAAGCTGAAGTGGAAAAGTGTCTGTCCCTTGTCCCCATGTCCCCAGGCTGTCCCCATGTCTGTCCATGTCCCCAGGCCATCCCCAGGCTGTCCCCATGTCTGTCCCCAGGCTGTCCCTGTGTCCCCATGTCTGTCCCCATGTCTGTCCCATGTCCCCAGGCCATCCCCATGCTCACCACAGCAGCCGTGCTGGCCACTCCAAAGGTCACTCTCTGCCTCCTGCTGCAGATGTGGGCTGAGTTCTCCTGCAGCTTCTCCAGCAGCTGCCTCATGGGCCTGCAGTAGTTGGCCACCTTGCACTCCTTCAGGAAGGACTTCAGCTGCAGGAGGAAAGGGAGAGGAAGAACAAAAGCCATGGGAGGGAGCCCTGTCCCTCTCCCTCCAGCACATCCCAGCTGCCATCACAGCACCAGCGCAGAAAAAATGGGAATTCAGACCCAGACCTTCCCTGCCTCCCCCAAAGCACAAAGAAACCATCAGCACAACAATTCCTCTGCTGCTGAAGCCTGTCCTGCCCTCACCCCCCCTTCCTAAAATATTTATTTTTTATAGGTGCTGCATATTTATCTCCACTGAGAGAGGCATTTGTCATTGGATTTATCTCACTTGATCCCCCAGCTGCAGCCCCAGATCCATTCCATCCGCTGCCACATCCATTATCATTTTTCTTCCCTTGCACAAGTGTCACCAGAAATCCTGCAGCATCCTGGGCTCTGCCAGTGCAGTCTGGAGCTGTGTGCTCCCCCACACAGCCCCTGCTCCATTCCTGCTCCCCTCACAGCCCCAGCCCTGGCTGCCACAGAAATTAATGAAACCTAATGAGATCCCAGCCCTGGCTGGAGAGGCAGGGACACAACCAGGGGAGTAAAAGAGGATAAAGGACAGAGAGAGGAAAATCAGGGTCTGTGCGTGCTTTTCCCTGCTCTGCCAAACGGAACAACGGGATCTGAGCAGAGTGAAAGCACTCAGCACACCAACGTGTGTCTGTGGACATGGCAGTGAGGGCTCCCAGCCCAGCCCTGTCATTACTGGGGCTGGTTCTGTCCCACTGCCAGCCTGAAACACCACAGAGCCAAACCCCAGCTGCTCTTACTGGAAGTGCTGCAGGGGAGCCAAACCCTGCCCAGCTCCCTGCTCACAGCAGGGACATTTCCCTGGGGACAGGGCTGGGAGCAGCAGCAGGAGAGCTGCTGGCAGGGCAGGGCAGGGCAGGGCAGGGCAGGGCAGGGCAGGGCAGGGCAGGGCAGGGCAGGGCAGCACCTCCTGCCCTTCTGGCTCCTGCCAGCTCCTGCCTCAGTGCCAGCTTTTGCCCTCCAAGCTCCCAGCCCTGCTCTGTGCTGCCTGCCAGGGCTCTGCGGGAGGGAAGGGGCTCTTCCCCCCCAGCCCCTGCAGGCAGAGACCCCCACGGGTCAGCCCTGGGGCAGCAGCAGCAGCTTTGAAGTGCCTCCCATCCCCACTGGCCCTCCTTTCATCTGCCAGTGCTTCCTGCCTTGCAGGGAGCAAATTTGGGAAGCTGAGGCTGGGAAGCTCAGCCCAGCTTCCCCCAGAGCAGGAGGAGGAGGAAGAGGAGGAGGAGGGACACAGCCCCTGCCAGCTGGAGCAGCCCAGCAGGGAGGGAGGGAGGCTGAGCACACCCGGATGGAAGCAGGGCAGGGCTGGAAGCTCTCCAGGAGAAAATCCTCTCCCCACGCAGCTTTTGGGAAGCCAAGGGCAGCCCCAGCCCGGCAGACGCCTCGAGGCTGTGGGCAGAGCAGCCAGGCAGGAATGCAGCAACGCAGGAATGCAGCAAAGCCCTGCACAGCTCCTGCTGCAGCCAAACCCAGCTCCCAGAGCTCCCAGAGCTGCAGGCTGCAGCACAGAGCTGCCAGCAGGGGGGACAGGGACAGCCACAGGCTCAGGAGCTGCTCTGGCTGCTCACACAGGGGCTGCCAGCTCCCAGCAGCCAAGGCAGCCCCTGTGCCAGCCCGGGGCACACAGCCAAGGGCCTGGCAGATGCCAGCCCCTGACAGATGCCAGCCCTGAGCAGGGATACAGAGTTCTGCTTCCCAAACAGCCTGTGGGGCACAGCCAGGGCTCCCCCAGCAGCCAGGGACACCCCAAGGCGTGCAGGGGCTGGTGGCACACACCAGGACAAGCAGAGGTTCGTGTCCTCACAGAGGATGTGACAGCAGCCAGTCCTGAGTTAGAAGCACAGGGGATGAGGGAACACATTCCAACAGTGGCACACTGAGCTGGGCTGGCTGCAGCTCCAGGGGATGGAGCTGAGAAGGGAGGGAAGACTGGGGAAGGGAAGATTGGGAAGGGAAAACTGGAAGAGAAGATTGGGAAGGGAAGATTGGGAAGGCCAGAGTGGCAGGGAAGATTGCCATCTTGTGGAGAGCACCTCGGGGAGGCTGAGCACAAGGAAAAGCTGGGGCTCAGAGCACAGGTTCTGCTCCAAGACCTCACAGCAACAGCTCTGAATCCCCAAGAACTCAGCTGAGTTCACCATCCCAGCCCCATCTCAGAGCAGTTGTGCAGCCTCTGCTGCACTTTGGCTCCCAACAGATGGCAAACTCCAGAGCACCTTCCCCTGCCTCCAGCCTAATTAGATGTGATGCCTCTGTTCCTCTCCAAAACACAAATAAAAATTAAAATTAAGCAGAGGTAAATGGCTCTCCCCTCATTCTGAGGGCCATCCTGAGGTCACTGTTAGTTTAAATCACTTTACCCCACTCTGTGCACATCCATGGCACCCCCAGAAGTGCCTGCCCCCTTACCTGGATGACAGTGGGCAGAACCAGCTCTGGGAAGCCAATGCTGTGGGCTTGGCCATGCAGATATTCCAGCAACAGGTCATAGAGCTGGTCAATGAGCCCATCCTGAGCAGGAGAAACACAAATCAAGGGACTGGGTACGACCTGAACCCCACAGATTTCCTACAGCACCCAAACCCAGAGTGGGAAAGGTGTGTCCAGCCTTTGGGGACAGGGACATGGGGCACATTCCTTTGGGGACAGGGACATGGGGCACATTCCCTGTCACAGGGAGCCCAGGTCCCACTCACCCTGAAGGCCTTTTCCTGCAGGTTGGCATTGGAGAGCTTCAGGATCACAGCAAAGTTGATGGGCTTGGAACTCATCCGTCCTGGCTTCTTGTTGAAATCCACTTGTTGGAAAACCTGGAAGAGAAAAAAAAAAAAAAAAAAAAAGAGTTTAAAGGTGATCACAGCACAAATCAACCAGCACACAACACAGCCAAGGGCAGGCAGGGGGTGGCAGAGCCAAGAGAACAACCCAGGAACCCCAATTCCTGATCACAGCTTTCCCAAATATCCCAGGCAGGGACAGGGAGGGAGCAAACAAAACGCCACCTGAGGCTGTGGAGCCCTGGGTGTGCAAGGAGCTGAGGTGTGAAGAGGAAACCAACACAAGCAAGGGCACAAGAAGCTGAGGTTTGCTCCTCAGCCCCAGCTTTCTCATGGTCACAGGCTGTACCCCAGAGCTGGAGTGGGGTTTGGAGCTGTCCCTGAAAGTGAGGAGAGTTCCAAAGCAAGACTAAGTGATGCTCACCCCAAATTCACTATTGTCACTGAAATCACTGTCCCAGGACACCTGCTCCAACCACTGGCTCTGAGGCAGGTCCCATGTGGCCATCAAGGGAGGCTTCAATCTCATTTAAACATAAAAAAAGCCACCAGCTGATGACATCTGCACATCTGATGGCACCCAGAGAGGGGTGAGGAGCACCTCCTGCTCACCCACACTCTGCAGCAGCCCCAGCTCCTCTCTGCAGTGCCCAAACACTCTGGGATTGCCCTCCAGAGCAGGAAATCATTTCTCTTCCCTGTGAGCAGCAGCGGCACATCCATCAGCAGCCCCCGTGGTGGGGATGCAGCACAGGGCAGGCTGAGAGGAGGGAGAGGCAGCTCAGGTCACAGCAGTGCCCCCAGGCCACAGGAGCAGGAGGCTGCTATTGATTTCTGACATTTTATTTGTCAATCCAGGTTCTTTGGAAGGGAGGCACAAGAGTGCAAACAAAGAGCCCCTGCCTGGGGGATCGATGCCACAAACCTCGTTATGCACAGTTATTTCTGTGGCCCAAACACAGCCATTGATCCCCAGGGCAGACTCTGGGGCTCCCTGGCACCCTCCCAGGCCCCCAGGCAGGCAGGGAAGGGTGCCAGGGGCTCTGGCAGTGGCCCAGGAGGCGGCAGGGCAGGGAGGAAGCGTGGCTCCCACGCTGAGGGCTGGCAGCCAGGCTGGGCACGGCCTCACTGATGTCCAGGAACCCTTGGGGCAGGCTGGGAGGGGATAATGAGGGACCAGGGGGCCACAAAACCTCACCAGGAAAACCACTGGCAGACAGAGGGGAGGACAGGCAGGAAGGAGAGGGATTTAGGGATCTCTGGCACTCCCAAGCTCCCAGTTGCCACGTGGGGAGTGGGCAGGGAGCTGGGATGCAGCAATTCCATTTTCTCAGCTCCCAGGCCTCCTTCAGGAAGATATGTGTACGTTTTTTTCATTCCTGAAGTGTTTTTTTTCTTCCATTTCCTGCTGTCTGCAGTCAGAAACCACTCTGCCTTCACCAAGAGATGACCACAGCAGCAGGATGGGGCTGGGGAATTCCTGCAGCTCTGAATTCCCCCTCTGCCTGCTCCAGCTCAGCCCCCCGGCAGGGCATCCTGCACCCAGCTGCTCCAGGCACAGCTCCCACACAGCAAAAGCTGAATTCCAGTTCCTATTTTCTATTTTCTCAGCAATTCTGGTGCTGCCTGCCAGGGACCTGAGGGAGGGAGCACAGTGGGACCCCAGGAGCTGCTGGTGAGGGTGTGGAGCAGGGACCAACCCACCTCCAGGATGAAGGGCAGCACGGGGATGAAGGTCCTGGTGCTCTGGGACAGCAGTGTGAGGGCACGGATGCAGTGCATGCGCAGGGGGTAGAACCGAGACGTTGGCACCAGCCTGGGCACGGAAAACAGATCAATAAAAAGAAATAAAAATAAAAAAAATCTTAAATAAAAATTAAAATAATTAAAATATTAAATAAGAATAAATCTGAACATATTAAATAAATAAAAATAAATAGATGAAATAAAAATAAATAAAATATTAAATAAAATTAAATAAAAATATTAAATAAAAATAAATATATGAAATAAAAATAAATATATGAAATAAAAGAAAAATGAGTATATTAAAAATAAAAATAATGAATATATTAAATGAAAATAAATTTTAAAGTATTAATAAAATAAATAAAAATAAATATATTAAACAAAAATAAAAAGAATAAAAATATTAAATAAAAAGAAAGATAAATATATTGAATAAAACTATACGAAATATTAAATAAAAATATTAAATAAAAAGAAATAATATTAAATATATTAAATAAAAATAAATTAACATAAAATATTTAAAGTATTAAATAAAAACACAGTGCCTGTCCCATGGAGCCACAGCCCCCCAGAGCTGCCACTCTGCCTCCTTCACAGCCCAGCCTGGCTCAGAGGGGATCCAGGTGGGATCTGACTCTGTCTTCCCAATGCTGGAATCACAGAATCATGGAATGGTTTGGGTTGGAAGGGACTTCAAGCTCATCCAGTGCCATGGCAGGGACACCTTGCACTGCCCCAGGCTGCTCCAAGCCCTGTCCAGCCTGGCCTTGGACACTTCCAGGGGTGGGACAGCCACAGCTGCTCTGGGACATCCATTCCAGGGCCTCCCCACCCTTAGCAGGAGGAATTTTTTCCTGCTATCTCATCTGAAGCCTCCCTCTCTCAGTTTGGAGCCATTCCCTGTGTCCTGCCCCTCCATCCTTTGGAAATCCTCCCTCCATCTTCCTTGTAGCTCCTTCAGCTCCTGGAAGGGCACAGTGAGGTCACCCCAAACCCACCTGGGGGGTTCCCAAACCTCCAAAGCCTCGCCAGGCAGTTCCTGCAGCTCATGCCAAGCTGCTCAAACCCTGCTGGGCCTCACCCCATTCCCTGTGCCCAGCCCCAGCCCCTGATTGATCTGCTGGACAGGGAGGAAGGTGCCTGGATCCATCCCAGAGCAGGGGGGTGCCAGGGGGATGTTTGCATCCTCTTATCTGATCGTTTAAATCTGCTTATCTCCATCACCGTGGGGAGCTCCTCCAGAGCTGGCTTTAAAGCTGAGAATCTGGTTAGCAGAGCTAACAGGATTTGGGAGATCACCAGAGATCCCCAAATTCCCTCAATGCTAATGTTAACAGGCACCTCAGAGCACAAACATTTCATCCATCTGAGCTGACGTGAGGAGGGAATTCTCAGCAGACATCCTGAAAATAACAACTGTGGCCCACTTCTTCCAGTCCCAACAAACAGGCACCAAAAATGCAGCTTCTAAATGCATTTACAGAGCTGCAGGTGAGGATTTTCTGAAGCAAGGCAGAGCATTTTCCTTGCAGTTACAAGGATAATCTGCCCAGGTTATTCAGCCTGAGACTTTTCTTGTATAAAGAAGAAAGAATAACCCACACCACAACTCTGTCACCCCCCAAACAGCTGCTCACACACATCTTGGGCTGGAAAATTTCAATTGAAAGCAGCTTGAGACCATTCACGGTTCAATCCAAATCACACAACTGTAAAATAACACACCAAAGCAGAGCAAAAAGAATAAGGAACTCCACTCACTTGATGCAGCCAATGATGACCTGTGTCAAGGGGTAGATGAGGGGCTCCATGACCTCACTGGGGTGGATGGTGCTGAGAACTCGACACCAGAAGTACAGGCAGTGGATGTACTGCCAGTTATAGACTGACTGGAAGTTCTCCTGCAGGAAAGGGGGGAAAAATAAAGGCAGAAATGTGAAAATGTGGCATTTGACAGGTGCTCACTCTGCTCCCTGCCCAGGCTCATTTTATCCAGGACATTGCAATGCCCAGGGAGGAATAACAACACTGGAGCTGCCATTCCCAGGGCAGCAAGTTCACTGGTACCAGTGCCTGGAGGAAATAAAGTGAATAACACCAGGCTGCTGTGCTCAAGTGGGGCTGCTCTGAGAAGGAAAAGTTCCCAGCCCCACTCACAGCAGGGACTGGGATGTGGCCAGGGACAGGGAACCCTGAGCTGAGCATTGGAGCAAATATCAGCTCAGAACTTTTGGGGAACCCTGAGCTGAGCACTGGAGCAGAGGATCAGCCCAGAACTTTTGGGGAATCCTGAGCTGAGCACTGGAGCAGAGGATCAGCCCAGCCCTTTTGGGGAAGGCAGCAGCCAGGACAGCTTCATTTTTTGTAACTGCAGGGTGGAAGTGCCAGGCAGCAGAGCAGAGAGCAAACCTGCAGCTCGGTTAGCAGCAGAACCACTGCAGCAGGCCAGCAGGGACACAGTGATAGCAGGGACACAGTGACAGCAGGGACACAGTGACAGCAGGGACACTGTGACCCAGCCTGGCTCAGCAGCACGGCCAGGAGTGGCCCAAGGCTTGCACCAGGCCAGGACACTGTTTTCAAGACTCTGGGGAGGTGCTGCAGCAGCTCTTAGTGCCACACTATAAAATAATAAAATAATAAAAATATAAAAGCCCAGCTGGAGCAGGAGTCCCTGAAGGAAACCATTCCCTCAGTCCTGCAGCTCTGCAGGTATTGCCCAAAACCACAGCAGACTGCACTCACAAGGTGCCTCAGCCCCTGCTTGTGGATTTTTTTCCAGATTTCCAAGGCCCAGCTCATCTCTCCTGCATGGAAAAGCAGGATGCACAAGTCCTGAGACAGGCACAGAATCTTTAACTGCAGCCACAGGGCCAAACCTTGCAGCAGGGCCCTGAGCCAAGGCACAGCTGGACGTGGCAGGGCTGTGCCAGCTCTCCCCAGGTCACTGAGATGCACCAGAAAGATTTTCTCAGCTTCCCCTGCACAGTGCAGACGAGCAATCTGCTCTGCTAATCACCTTCCAGCACCATCCCCTGCCCATTCAGACAGGCTTAGTGCTTGCATTTGGACATTTTGGTGGTGCCATGCCCATCTGAAGGGCCACGAGCCCCCCCAGCTGTGAAATCAAATGGATTTACTCCTTGTCTGGGCCACAACTGAGGGTGTAAGGAGCCAGTGCAATCCAATTAGGGGATCTGCAGCCCAGACTTCATTTATCTCTGCTTATTTATCCCCATGTCTGACAGGCCAGGAGATTTAGCTGGGCACCAAACCTGCCCTGTTTGGGGGCAGCTCAACAATTAATCTGTGGGGTCTGTTTTGCTAAACAGGACAAAATCCAGGATTAGCAATCTGACTCAGATTTCCCAGGTCACACTGGAGGTGGCTGAAACCAGGGCTGTTCCCCAAGCTCTGAGCTGCTTTGTAAAGCCCATTAAATGCCCCAGAATTTGCTGGCGAGCTGCAACACCCCAGGGTGGCCTAGGAAGAGCAGTAACACCAGCCTAGGGCTAAGGCTGCTCCCAAGAAAAATGCAGGGGAGGAAGACATGTTGTGGCACTTTTGTGTTCCCCTTGGTAGGACTTTTGCAGCTGAAGTGTTCTTGGGGCCCTGGGCATTGTAGTTTTCAAAACCATAACCCTAAGTGTAACCCTAATCCCAGGCAGGTAAATCAGCCTAGGGTGAGGGATGGTGCCAAGGAAAAAGCCACAGTGGCAGCCATGCTGTGGCAGTTTTGGGCTCCCCTTGGGATGCCTTTCACAGCTGCAGTGTGCCTGGAGCTTGGGGCTTTGTGGTTTTCAGAACCCTAACCATAGGTGCTTTACCTGCTTGTTTCATACCTGAGGCTGGTACACATTGTGACATATTCTGCTGAATGTGTGCCATTGCTTCCTCCACACTAACAGAGCCTCCCTCAGGCTCCTGTCCTGCCCGTGGTGTATCCTGCCAAGGCCATGCAATAAATCCCCTCTTTACGCCTGTGACTGTGCCCAGCCCCGCTGCAGGGAGCCCCAGGAGGATGAGGAGGGTGCCCACCTTCTTCCTGAGGGTCATGGCGCTGCGCAGGTGGATGGCCAGCTGGCGGATGTAGATGAAGCTGTGCTGGTAGGAGGTGGGGCTGTCCAGGGCCAGCATCTCCGTCAGCGTTCTCTGCATGAAGTTGATCATGGGCAGCACGTTGGGAGAGGTGAACCTGGAGTTCTTCACAAAGGCAATGTACATTTGCTGGGAGGGGAAGAGGATGAGAAAGCAGTGTGTAAAATAAGAGTAAAAAGCATTCTGGGACTCCTCTGCCCCTCCCAGTGTGACCAAACTGTCACTGTGAGCTCAGGTTAGAGATTAATGAGGCACACTCTTCTTCAAGCAGTGAAAGAAGTGAACTAATTACAAATTAAGAAGTAAATGAATTATAAATATTTAATGTATTAATATAAATAATATAGATATTATTATTTAATATAAATAATAAACATAAAGCAGTGAATTAATCATAGCCTGAATTTACAGACTTTTCTATAAGTATTGTTCCTAATTCTAATTGGTTGGTAACTAGCTGTTACCTTGTCTGATTGCTTACTTCACTAGAGGTGGTTGCATGCTTGTGTCTCTTTCTAGATATTGTTTGCATTTTTCTTTTAATGATTCAGGATAGTTTTTACAGGTGCTGTTAACAGTTACTGCCTTGGAATTCTTTCTCAGGAGAATAAGCAGATTTTCACTGTTATAGGATTTTATTCTTATTGGAACTCGTCAGGCTAGCTTAGCTAGGTAAGTTCCCATCAAAATACTCATACTCTCTTAGTAAGGCCTAAACTATGTTTTACAAGGCCTTTCTTCTGTAAGGTTTTGTTTATATTTAACACCAAACCAGGGCTGAAGTGTTGCTCTGATGACAGAAAGGAATAACCCAGCCTGCCCCTTCTCCAGGGGTGTGTTTGGCTTGGCCATGTGCCCAGCACTGCTTGGCAGCAAGGGGACCAGGCTGCAGGAGGGGCTGAACACGTGGGGATGGCTGGGCACAGCTCTCCTGCTCAGGTGCCACTGTGGCAGGCAGGAAAATACACCTGGGCACTCAGCTGAAAGGCCAGGGCAGCTCAGGAGGATGGCAGCACCCAGGAATCCGGGGGATGAAGATTCATCAGGCACCAGAGACCTCCCTGCTCAGTCTCTGTGCCCCCAGCAGCAAGGGCAGCAGTGGGAAGCAGGAATCACCCTGAGCTCACAGAATTTCTGCCCTGTTTGGTCTTCTGGAAGCTGCCAGCATCACCTCCTGCACCTGCTCAGCTGCAGCTCAAGGCTCTGAGGTATTTGCACACAACCTGAGGAAGAAAAGGTGCAGATCTCAGCAAAGCCAGGCTTACCTTGAGCAGGGGGCTGAGGTAAACCTCCTTCTTGTACCTGCAGATCTTGTTCAGCACCAGGAAGGCCAGGACCCTGACTGTCTCCTCCCCTGTGCTCCACAGAGTGACCGTTTGCTGGGACAAAACACAGAGACAGGTGAGTGAAGGCACAAAGAGCTCCTGGCTGGCCACACACAGGCCTGAACCTCCCTCCTTGCCAGCAGAGGTGACACAGAGGTGACACACTGTGCTGTCAGTCAGTCACTGGCAGCCCTTCTGTCCTCACACTCTCACTGGGACACCACACAACAGCCCAGGCTGATGTTTCCATGATCAATAAAGGAACCTGTCCAAAACCAGCACCTCTAAAAAATATACAACTTTTATTTGTGTGGTTAAATGCACATTTGAACTCTCCTGAGTGACTCCATCTCCCCCAGGAGCACCTGGTGCCCCCCAAAGCCAGTCAGCTCAGCTGCACCAGTGACGAGCCCAGCACAGAGAGGGGGCTCAGTGCAGAGCTGGAAAAGCCCTCTCAGAAACGCCTGCAGCACCTGTGAGGTGTGCCAGCCTCCAGCCCTGCATGACTCCAGCCATCTGCACCACCAAAGGCTTCCCTGGCTCCTTGCAGAGCTGCAGTTTGCAGTCAGATGCTGCCCTGCTGCCCTGGGTGTCTCCCCACACCTCCTGTGTTGCTGCTCACGCTCAGCAGTTGAGACTGAGCTGCCACAGAAATATTCCACCCCCAGCTCCCCGAGTGGAGAGGCAGCACAGACATTCCCAGGGCCTGGCAGCAATTCCTCCATCTGGGAGGAGGAAGCAGCTTCCCAAAACACCTCCCTGGGGAGCAGCAGCTACAAACAGAGCCACCCCCACACTCCCCTCAGCCTGGCATCACCTCGTGGCACCTGGAGAGAGGCAGGAATCCCCTCCAGGAACAGCAGCAAAGCAAGGGAACACTACAAGGGACTGCCTGCCAGGGGATGCAGCCCAAACACCACAAATGCTCAGCTGAAAGGGGGGGAAAAGCACCTCAGATGCCAATGGCACATCCCAGCTGTCCCCTTACCTTGAGCAGGGCCCGGCACTGCTTGGGGAAGGACAGGTAGTATGGGACTGTGGAGTTCACGTGCTGCAGGACTGCTGCTCCCACTGAGGCCTCTGTCAGGCAGGACAGCAGCTGTGGAGGAGAGAAAAGCACCCCAGTTGGCAGGCAGGGCTGTCACCCTCCCTGTGCCAGCTGCATTTCCCTGGTTCCAAACACTGCTCAGGCAGGAAGGAGCTCACACAAACCAAACAGCTGGATCAGGGCAGGAGCAGAGGGTAAAGAGCTGCCCTGCAGGTCCCTCAGCCTGGAATGGGGGCTCAGGGTGCTGTCCCTGCATGGCTCATGGCCCCTGAGCTCATCACACAGCACCTCCCTTGTGGACACTGCAAAATCCCAGTTTATCTGCAGTGCAGGACACCAAAATGGCCCAACTCCCCCTCAGTCTGCACAAGGAAACATCACCTGAGCTGCCTGACAGCACGCTGGATTTCTCCAGGATTTCTGGGTGGGAAGCTGGAAGTCTTTGGGTATTTGGGTCAAGTCTCCCTCAAGGAAAGGCTTTGACAAAATGTGAACAACCAAATCTCTGTGTGTGCAGCCTGCCCAGCTCAGCTCACTGCAGACAAACCCAGATTCCAGTCTGAAGTCAAGGTGAGCTCCAGGTGACTCTGAGATGCTCTGCCTGATGCAGTCCCAGCTGCTGGAAGCAGCACAGGCATTTTGTCCACATTTAATTTGCCTCCTCACCCTCCTCCTTGCTCTGCAAGGATTCTGGACTGAGCAGACTTGGCCAAGGACATCAAAAGGAGAAGATTTTGTTCAGAAACGGTGCCAGGAAACCCACAGTGGTGAAAGCTGGGGATGAGGGCTCTCAGGAGGCAGCCCAGGAGCAGGGATTGCTCCCAGGACTGCATTCCCAGGGACTGCATTGCCAGCTTTTCCTTGTCTGCAATGCTCTGCTGCTGGAGAGAGGCACCACAGCTTGAGGGAAAAAAAAAAAAAAGAAAAGAAAAAAGCTCTCCTGATCCAATTGCTCTTTCTGCTAAGTCATTGTGCCAGCTCCCAGCTGAGGCACAGCAGCTCCTGGGCTGTCACTCCTGGCATCCCTTCCCTCAGCTGCTGAAGAATCAGTGTTGGTTTGGTTTTAATATTCCAATTTGGGGATGCTAACAAAGCAATCTCAAAAACAAAAAAAAAGTGGGGGCAGGAGTTTCCTTCAGAAATAATTCATAAATCATCTCTGAAACACCAGAAATTTTGCATGGGTGGGATGGAACATTATCATAGTCAGAGATGCCTCATGTGAGGTCACCAAGAGAACATCTCAGTGTCTGCCTCAAGTGCAGAGATCACAGCACCAAAAACTGAATTAATGATGCAGAATGCAGGCTCCTTTAAAGCCTATTAAATATTAATCTGCCAGACAAATTAAAACAGAGAGAGCTGCCAGAATGTTAATTCAACCCTTCTTTACTGCCTTACCTATTCTGACCCAAGCATCCTCTGAAGCTCCAAATTGTTAATTGGACCAAATAATCCCAAAACAATCCAGGGAAAAAATGAACACAAATCTCAGAGGGGCAAATCCCACCTGCCTCACCCCAAGATAGCCCAGCAAGGCACAGAGTGACCCCACAAACAGAAAATGATGGTGTTTCTTACTTGTATGGTGCAGCCAAGATAAACTTTGATGTCCAGTCGTAGCTTTCCCCAGAGGGGGCTGGTGGAAGGGAGAACCATTCTGGAAAGGAGCAGGAGTTGGGTTTAGCTTTAAAAAAAACCTAAATAAATCAGATTTCAGGAGCAAAATGAGCAGTGAGATCAATTCCTTGCTTCCTTCTTCCTTGGGAGGAAGAAAAGGAGAGTCCTGTGAGCACCAGCAGGCACTCAGTGTTTGGGAAGAGCTGGCAGCCCTCTCCCAGGTCCAAAGGCAGCTCTGGAAATCCCCCCAGCTTTCCTGAACATCCCAAACCCCCCCCAGACTTACTTGAGCTTGTTCTTGGGGGCTTTGGGGAGCAGCAGCTTGTGCAGGTGGTGGAACAGGTCCCGGATACAGAAGGACACCAGGGCATTGAACACTGGGTGAAACAAGGCAGGAAAGCATTTTCAAGTGATTTTCCATGTACTCCTGGTTTTCCTCATGGGAAAAGGGGTCCCTGAGGAACTGAAGTGATTTCCATGGCAGAACTCCTGCATTTCCTTCTAGAAACCCCCAGTCTGCCTCATATTCCACTTTTTATCAAAGATCAGAAGGCACAGGGGCCACCTCCCCGAGGAAACAGCACCAAACCCCACCCTTGAAAGACAAGCTCCCAGAGCAGCAGAGCAAGACAAGCTCCTGGATGCAGTGAAAGGGTGAATTAACTCCTGCCATGGCTCATCCCCCCTCTCCCACAGCTCAAACCCTCTCCAGATGATTTCCCTTCCCTCACCTGCAGTGTCAGTCACCTGGAACTTGCTGGGGTCACCACCACTGTCCCCTTTGGTGGTGGCCACAGCTGCCTTGTAGGCTTGGGTGATCTCATGGAAGAGTTTTGGGGTGAGATTCCTCTGGGGAAAGAAGAAAAGGGGCTGTTGAGGGAAGTAAGGGATCTCCTGGAGCTCCTGACTGGGACAGGGGGACTGGAATTCACTGGGAATTTGATGGCAAAAAGAGCTTCATCCTCAGGCATCAGGGCAGGGTTAAAAACTCACTGACCTCCCCTGAAATTGGCTTTTAATTGCCGAGGCTGGTGAAGGAATGAATGAATCAGCTGCAAGCAGCTTCCAGTGTGAGCTTCATCCCCCTCAGCTATTCCATCACTGCTAAATATGGGACTAAGAAAGCTCCTGGAGCTGCCAGAGGGTAAAAAACCCAAATTTGATCATTCTGGCCTCGTCTGAGCCACATTTCTGCAGCTTCCCCCTCATACGGGATGGCAGTACTTGAATTTTACAGCCCAAAGTCAAGCTGAAGGCACAAGAGCTTTGGGGGCTTGGGACATAAATTTTGTAGCAGATGAACAAACAAATAAATAAATTAATTAATTTTGTCCCAGATAAACAATCAACCAACCAACCAACCAACCAAATAAATAAATAAATAAATTTTACGCCAGATGGACAAATAAATAAATTAATAGATTTTGTGCCTGATGAACAAATAAATAAATAAATTGTGTGCCAGATGAACAAACAAACAAACAAATAAATAAATTTTGTGCCGGATGAACAATAAATAAATAAATAAATAAATAAATAAATAAATTTTGTGCCAAATTAAGAAACAAATAAATAAATAAATTTTGTGCAAGGTGAACAAACAAATAAATAAACTTTGTGCCACATGAACAAACCCCAAGCCGGCCCTTTTCCAGGCAGGGAGGAGAACCCTCCAGTGCTGTGTGCCCCAACTCCCTGCTCACCTGGGCAGCTTTCTTCCACTCCTCCACCATCTTCAAGCTCACATGGATGAGGGAAACTTTCTTCCTTTTGACTTTTTCTTGCTCTTCGTCTTCATCATCTTCATCCTCATCACTGGCTTCCTAGAGAGACCAGCAGGAGGGACTGAGGAAGGGTTTCTACAACCTCTGGCTGGCCCCAGCTCTTTTTCTGAGCACTGGTGAGGAGGGAGACAGGCAGGGCTGATTTGTGAGTGCTGCTCCCAGCACTCTGTGCAAAGCAGGAATGGTTCAGATGGGAATAAACACCTGATGGAATAACAACCCAGGATATTGGGAATAAATCCTCCCTGTGAGGCTGGCACAGGGCAGCTGGGGCTGCTCCACCCCTGGAGGTGCCCAAGGCCAGGCTGGACAGGGCTTGGAGCAGCTTGGGGTTGGAGCTGGATGAGTTTCAAGTCCCTTTCCAACCTAAATCACTCAGGGCTGGCACTGGAACACAAACACTGCCCATGGAACTGAGGTGTGTGATGGCAGCAGGTACCTCCAGGGTGTCAGGGGGTCTGTGCAGAGCCTCCTCCTCCTCGGAGCTGTCTGAGGCATCAAAATCCAGCAGCTTGCGATCGTTCTCCTGCAGGAACTTGTAAAACTCGGGGTCTCTGTCCTTCAGCCTGGAGAGCTGATCTTTGTGCTCTGATGCCTTTCCCTTCTTCCTGCTGGGACAGAATGAATTGTTCATTCGCTGCTCAGAGCTCTGCTGAGGCTGTGACAAAAACGTTTCGTTAAGGATTAAGGAATTTTGACAGCAAGATACCAGACTGCACTGGGATCGATGGAAACACATGGAAAAACCATCACAAATCTGTTCCTCAATCCCTCAGAATAGCTGCAGAGATGGGCACCACATAATTTCCGTGGGCAGCCCCTGCCAAGGCCTGACCATCCTTTCCATGGAGAAATTCCTCCTGATGCCCACCCTGAGCCTGCCCTGGTGACACTGAGGCCGTTCCCTGGGAGCAGAGCCCCGCCTGGGGCTGTCCCCTCCTGTCAGGGACTTGTGGAAAGCAAAAAAATCTCCTTTTCTCCAGGCTGAGCGCCTCTCACCTGCCCGGCCGTGCCTGCAGCCCCTGGGCCGCCTTCCCGCTCGGCCGTCTCTGCCTCGCAGCCCCGTTAAGGGCCCGGCCACCTTCCTCCTCCTCCTCCTCCTCCTCCCAGCCGCCGTCATGCTCCGAGTCCGAGCCGGCAGCGAGGAACTCGTCCAGGCTCAGCTCCTCCAGCTTCCTGCGGGGGGACAGGAGTGTGAGAGGGGAAAGCAGCGTGTGAGGGGGGAAAAAGGAGCGTGTGAGGGGAGAAAGGAATGTGTGAGGGGGAGAAAGGAGCGTGTGAGGGGAGAAAGGAGCGTGTGAGGGGGGAAAGGAGTGTGTGAGAAGGAAAAGGAGCGTGTGAGGGGAAGGCTCATCCCGGCGTGTCCGGGATCCTCCGGGACGCTCCTGGATCCCCTCCGGGACGCTCCTGTCCCCCCTCTGGTGCGGCGCTCACCTCCTCCCGGGGGCCGCCATGTTGCCTCCGCCACGCGGCCGCCGCTTCCGGTCCCGGCGTGTAGTGCGGCCAGGGCGGGGTGATTAGACCACGCCCACAAATATGTAAATTTAGCTCGTTTTCATGTTTAGCCACGCCCCATAACAACACTGGCTCCGCCCCGCTGCTTTGGCCCCTCCCCGCCCGGTGATGCCTCTGTCCCGGGCATTCCCGGGCAGGATCGGGGCCAGCGAGGGAAGGGAAGGGATGGGATTGTCTCCCTTCTCGGCACTGCAGAGCCCGTGCCTCGAGTGCCCTGACCAGTTCTGGGCCTCTCAGATCGAGAGGGACGTTGAGGGTGCTGCAGTGTGTCCACTGGAACGGCATTGGGGTGCTGTGTGTCTACTGGAATGGTATCAGGGTGCTGTGTGTCCACTGGAAGGACACTGAGGGGCTGCAGTGTGTCCGAGGAAGGGGAATGGAGCTGGGGAAGCGTCTGCACCACACGTTCTATGAAGGAGTTGAGCCTGGAGAAAAGGAGGCACAGGGGGGACCTTCTCACCCTCCACACCAACCTGACAGGAGGCTGTAGCCACATAGTGGTCACTCTCTTCTTCCATGTAAGAGGATGGTGGTCACTCTCTTTGTCCACGCAACAAGCGACAGGACACAAGAACGGAGTTTTAAGCTGCACCAGGACTGGTTTGAGGCCGGACACCAGGAGGAATGTCTGCGTGGGAAGGGCTGACCAGGCCTTGGCAGGGTCTGCACAGCGAGGCCTTGGAGTCCCCATCCCTGGAGGTGTCCCAGGAGCTCCTGGAGGGGGCACTCAGTACTTTGGGCGGTGACAAGATGCTGATGGGCCCATGACCCAAAACTCTTTCCCTGCATAAATTATTTTGGTTGGCCTCCATGACCCCAAAACTCTTTCCCTGCATAAATTATTTCGGGACACGCCTTCAGGCCACGCCCACCAAACATTAACCACGCCCCTCATTAACCCCGCCCCCTCGCCCTTTGTGCGGCCCTCGGCAGCAGGGGCGTGGCCTCTCCTCATCGCCCCGCCTCATTCCCCGTTTAGCCCCGCCCCCGCCCGCTGGCCCCGCCCCCGGTGCCGGTGCCGGTGCCGGGCCCGCAGCGGGGCCGGTGCCGCTCGGTTCGGAGCGCTGGGCCCGCGCGCGGACACACGGACACACGTGCGGGGCCGGGCCGCCGCGGGGTTATTCCGGGTGACGGAGGAAGCCGCAGCCCCGGAGCCGCCGCCGCACCTGCCCGCCCCCGGCCCGCCCCGAATCCCCGGCGCGGGGCCGCTGCGGGTGGAGCGGGACCCGCAGCATCCCCCGGCTTGGGCCGTGGCCGCCCCGGAGCCGTGAGTACCGCCGGGGCACGGCCCTGCCGCCCGCACCTCCTCTTCTCTTCCTCTCCGCCTGCCTCTTCCTCTCCCTCTTCTTCCTCCTCGCTCTCTCTCTCCCGCTGTCCCTCTTCCCGCAGGGCCGGGCCGCTCGGACCCGCGGGGAGCGGAGGGGTAACGGGATGGGGGCACACCGGAGGGATCACCGGGGATGATGGGGCACACCGGAGGGGTCACCGGGAATGATGGGGCACACCGGAGGGGTCACCGGGAATGATGGGGCACACCAGAGCAGTCACCGAGGATGGGGCACACCGGAGGGGTCACCGGGGATGATGGGGGACCCCCGGAGGAGCCCCCGCTCCATCACTGCCGGCGCTGCCCCTGTGCATCCCTCCTCGGAGAGCAAGTTTGCTTTCGGGGTACCCCGCCGCACGGCCGGGGGGAGCAGCGGCGCCGCTTCCAAAGGTTTTGGCACAACCGGTGTGGTTCCCAAATATCTGCAGGGGTTTGGAGCAGCCGATGCCCTTCGCAGGCCGTGTGGCCGCTGTCTCTGCACCGCGGCATCACCCCCGGGGCGGGCAGCATCCCTGTGCCCTCCTCCCCTGTCCTCTGCCAAGTGCTGCCGAATCCCGTTGGAAATGGAGAAAGCCGCAGCTCCGGGGTGTCCCCTGCCCTCGGGGGCTCGGGGCTGGCAGCTGAAGGGCACAGGGAGAGGCGTTTTCCCTCCTGGAAACTTGTGGGATGCAGCTTTTTGGTGGCCTCTGCAGTGGCTGCCAGGGCAGAGGGCTCTCCTTGAGCCTCAGCATCGCTGTGCTGCTGGAGCTGGAGCTGGAGCTGGTCCTGCAGCTCAGGCCAGGCTGGCAGCTGGGCTGGTTCTGCTGGCTGAGCAAAACCTCCCTCTCCGGGGAGCAAAACCCTGCAGCTCGGCAGGGAAGGAGAGGGTGGCTGTCCCTGGCTGTCCCTGGCTGTCCCTGGCTGTCCCTGCGCTGTGCCAGCCCGCAGGAGCTGTGGCCTTGCTTTGGTGGCTCTCTGTGCAGGGTGCCAGCTCTCCTGTCACTTCCTGCTGTCCCACAGCATTATTCTGGGGGGCTCTGCATTGCTGGAGGTGATTCTGGGGTGATTCAGCAACACATGGATGTCTCTGGGTGCCTTTAGTGTTTGGTGCTGGTTTTGTTACAGGTTTGGTGTTCTGGCGTTCACTGGTGCTGGTTTTGTTACAGGTTTGGTGTTCTGGCGTTCACTGGTGCTGGTTTATTACAGGTTTGGTGTTTTGGGGTTCACTGGTGCTGGTTTTGTTACAGGTCTGGTGTTTTGGGGTTCACTGACCCCTCAGGAATGAAAACCTTTTGGTTTCCATCCCTGCAGCCAAAGCAAACCCCTTCCCTCTGCACCCCGAGTTTCTCCCCCGGCCCGTGAACATCTGCTGGAAATCCTTTATTCAGCAGAGCAGTGAGTAAGACCCGGGGAGATGTTGGGTGTAGAGATCCGAGTTTCCTTCCTGAGCACTGAGTGATTAATGAATCACAGCAGAGAGCAGCTAATTCAGAGCACACCAGGAGCTGGCAGGCGGATCAGGCACCTGCTCCCTTGGCTTGGGAGCCCAGCATCCAAAGGGAGCAGCTCCCGAGCATCTCGGGGGGCTGGGGTGCTCCCTGGGCCTGCTGCCAGCCCAGGGCAGCTCGCTGGGGGTGGCACTGGGAGGGCTTTGTTCTGCCAGCACAGACAGTGACCATCTGCCCTGCTCCCTTGTGCCATCCTGGCTCTCTGGAGACAGCCTGGAAATCAGAGCAGGCGTCCTCTGAAGGCTGCAGAGCTGCTGGGGAGCTGCTCTGGGCCCATTCTTTGCTCCATGTCAGGAACAGCCATGTGCAGAGCTGCTGGGGAGCCGCTCTGGGCCCATTCTTTGCTCCATTTCATGAACAGCCATGTGCAGAGCTGCTGGGGAGCTGCTCTGGGCCCATTCTTTGCTCCATGTCAGGCTCAGCAGCTCCGGAACTCGGGCAGCCCCACTGAAGCCCCAGTGCTGCCTCCTGGATCTGGGCACAGCCTGGGTTTGGGAGGCCTGAGAGGCTCCATCTGCTCTGCCTGGGCTGCTGCAACCATCCCTGAAGGATGTGGCTCCTCAGGGACAGGAATTTGAGCTCCTCCAGCTGCAGTTCCCAAGGGCTGGGCCCTGCTGGCCTTGGCAGGCTCTCGTTGTGCCAGCGAGCTCAAGGCCGTGGTGTCACATAGCTCCGTGTTTGGGGATGCGGCCTGTGCTGCTGCTGGCCAGGAGATGGGAGGGAAGCCTTTTGTTTCCTGGCTTGGAAAGACTTTCCCACTGCTCCACAGAAGCTCAGAGCTGGTTCAGAGCAGGAGGTGCAGAGCTGGGCTGGTCTGTGTTGGCAGAGAGGGGCTGGAGGAGGCTTTGGGAACCATCCCTGCCCGTGGTGTGAGAGGGCTGAGCCAGCAATGCCCACTGCTGACCTCCTGGTTTGGAGAGGCAGCAGAATTTCATGTCTGTAAAATTCAGAATTATTTCATGTCTGTAAAATTCAGAATTATTTCATTCTGTAAAATTCAGAATTATTTCATTCTGTAAAAGATCTCCCTGCCTGTTTGCAGCCAGCAGATCCGAGTGCTTTTTCCTGCTTTCCCTGCTGCTGCCTCATGTCATGGAGTTATCCCTCCCTTTAGAGGCCAAGTGGTGTCTGCTGCTGAGCCTCCCCAAACTCATCCCTGTCCTGTGACACCAGGGCACTGCTGGGCAGTGCTGGTGACCCGCTCTGAGCTGGCCCACTGTCACCTGGCACAGCAGAGGGCACGGTCCCTGCAGGCAGCGAGGATGCTGCAGAGAGGGGGATCCAGGGCAGGCAGTGTGGCTGTGCCCAGCTCAGGCTCCCTGAGCGCTCTCCTCTCGTGTTTACCTGTCTGAAAACCAGCTGGGGACAGAGATTGTGTCCCAGTGCACCTGGGCTGGGCCTGGCCCTGCTGCCTGGGCAGGGCTCCTGCTGTGTGTGCCCAGGTTGGCACTGCCTGTGCCACAAACCAGCAGGGCATGAGACACAGGCTGCTCTGCTGCTGGGGACGCTGGGCAGGGGAATCAGGACATGACCCACATTTCCAGCTCCTCTCAGAGCCACAGGGCTCCTTCTGCTCAGCTTTTGGTGTGCTTTGTGCTGGACTGTGGCAGCTGCAGTCTAACCCAGTGCAGCTGGGGACCTGCGCCTTTTGGCAGGAATCCATTTCCATTCCTTGTTCCTCCCCAACCCGGGAGTTCAGCATTCCCAAACCTCCTCCAGTCCTGACCCTCACCACCAATTACTTGAAAATGACCCAAATATTGGCGCAGATGCCTCGGAATCCCTCAAGCATGGAGCCTTGCTTGGAGCTGCAAGACAAAACTGAGTTTGGAGGTGGCTGAAGGAAGAGCTGCTGCCTGGGGGAGGTGAGGACAAGGTTGTGGGCATTGACATGAGGATGGTGAGGATGCCCCTCATCCCTCTGATATGTGAGACTGTCCCAGGGCATCGAGCCTCTGCCTCCTGCTCCCTCCTGTCACTTTTTGGGGTGACTGAGAGCAGCTTGGAGCTTCTCAACAAAACTCCCCAGGGAATAACGAGGAGCTAGGCTTTAATTAGGAGAGACTGGTGATTGCACCAGGGCCCAGGGAGGGGCTGAGAGGCCGTGCCCAGGTCAGTGTGCTGAGAGCCCCTCTTGCCTGGAGCCAGCAGTGTCTCTGTGCCTGGAGCTGGCAGCTGAGTGCAGCTTTTCCCTGTCCTCCCCACCCCCTTGCTGAGGCTCCACATCCTCCCTGGCAGCTTGTCACTTCTCTGCAGATGTCTAGACAGGAGGATTCAGTGCGTGTCAGTTATGCCTAATTCATTTAAAAAAATATATAAAAAAAATAAAAAAAGCCCCAGCCCTCCTGGGAGCTGGGGATTCTCAGTCCTGCAGACTCAGCGCTGTCTGTGCTGCCCTGCCCTGCCTTGAGGCAGCACATCCGTGCCAGGGAGCTGCAGGAACAGCAGGGGATGGAGGATATGAGGCTTGGAGGGGTTTTTAGGGCCGGGCTGTGCTCCTTGTCCCTGCTGCTCACCCCATTTGCGTGTTCTCGTGTCCCCACCGAGGGCTTCCAGCTTCCCTGGCACTGCCAGCTCCCCAGTTCCTGCTCCCTCCCAAAGGCAGGGCTGGTTCCAGGAGGGACAGCTCCCTTGCTGCCACTTCCATCCAAAATCTCAGCCCTGACCTCTGCACAGGTGCAAAACTCTGCCCTGGGGAGCAGTGAGGACCTGCAGCTCAGAGCAGCTCAGAGCATCCCCTTGCTGCCAGAGCAGCTCCCTCCCTGTGCTCCTTGCCAGCCCTGGCTCTCCCAGCCCTGGCTCTCCCAGCCCTGGCTCTCCCAGGCCGAGCTCTCCCAGGCCGAGCTCTCCCAGGCCGAGCTCTCCCAGGCTGAGCTCACAATGAGCTGGGGCTGCTGCTGCTGTCAGTGCCTGCTGGAGCTCCCTGGGTGCAGGCTGAAGAAGGACTGAGCCCCAGAGCGTTTCGTTTTCTGTGTCAGTGGCACTGGTGTGACACATCCTGCTGGGGACAGCTGCCTGGATTCAGTGCCTGCTTGGCATCTGGCTCCTGGACAGGCACAGCTGAATGGTTCCCATCCTCTCTGCTTGGGTTTATTGTGGGCAAGGGAGCAGGAAAGGTGGCAATGCAATTTTGTAATAAATTTATTTTGTAATAAATAATTTATTATTTTGTAATAAATTTATTACAAAATAATAAATTTATTTTGCAATAAATTGCAAAATAGAAATTATTTTTATAATTGCAAAATAGAAATTATTATTATTTCCCTCTGGAAGAAGGAATAATTTGGGATATCCCAGTTTGAGGGGTAAGGGCAGTGCAGATCTGCTGTGGCTGTGCAAACAGCCCTGGCACTTGATTATCGATGGAAAAACGCTGCTGCACTGTGATCCTCTCCCTCCCCAGGGATCCAAGCTTCTGCTCCATCCCAGGGGGGGTTTGGCTGTGCCATTTTGGAGGACCCTGCCCCGGCTGCAGCCCTGGAGGGGGGCCTGGCCCCACGGTGCCACCTGGCAGAGCTGTTTGTGCTGCTGTGCCATGCTGGGCTCCAGCTGGGTGCCACCGAGGGCACTGAGTGCCACCGAGGGCTTTGTGCCTTCCCCAGAGGCAGCCCTCGTGTGGGAGCTGCAGGGCTGTGCACAAGCAGCCGATTTTCCAGCAGGGATGAGGCACAAAGGGATGGGCACACACGGAGGGGATGGGATGGAGCCTGGCTGCACGTCAGGCCAAGGGGCTGTGCCCTGATCCCTGTCCCCACCATGGGAGCAGCTGCACAGGATGTGGCCCTGCTGCCTCCCAGCCCTGCTGCCAGACACAGAATCCCCAGCCAGGCTGCCGACAAAAAGCCATTCTGCAGGGCCTTCCTGGGGCAAGGGCAGCCTCGGAGCCTCTCCCTGGAGGATGCTCTGTTTATTGCTCGGCACACTTCTTTTCACTCCCAGCAAAATATGGTGTTTTTGTGTGCAGAGAACAGGCCTCCCTTTGGGCAGGGATCATTTGCATTAATTAACAGAGCTGTTATGCGCGGCCACGCTCTGGCGCAGAGGAGCCAAACAAACGCCTCCTTTTCTTGGTTTTTTGGGGTTTTTTTTTGTGCCACAAGCTCAGAGTTATTCCAGGGGAGGCAGCACATCCGTCCCAGCCCGTGGGGACACGTGCAGTGCTGCTGCTGCTGCCCACAGAATGGGTTTGTGCTGCCTTCCCCCTGTGCAGCCCTGGCACTGCTGCTCTGTCCCTGTGCTGTTCCCCATTAGTGACACCCGCAGACCCTCATTTCCTGGGAACGGGGTTTTACCAGGGAAATGAGGGATGTTTGGTGCTGCCAGCGAGCTGGCACAGGGCACAGGGAGCAGTCTCAGGGTCTCTAGCTGCTCAGAGTGACCCTGAGAAATGTTAAAAGTTTTTTTTCCCAGCCTGAGCGCTTGAAGAATGAGTTGGAACTCTTCAGTTCTCGGTCTCAAGGTTGTTTATTGTTTCTTATCTGTAGAAAATTTTTCTCCTGCCCTGCCGAGGTCCATCCAGCAGGACAGTTCCAGGCACTCTGCCTGCCCCCGGGGCAGTGTTATGTCTTTATACTAAAAACTACGTGTACAATGTTTACAATTACTTTCCAATACCTATCACCTATGT
>JAWMRF010000076.1:6471142-6488721 GCA_035221435.1 Sphenopsis melanotis | reverse complement strand
TGCACTTCCTGCAAGCCAGACACACTTCAAAGGCTCGGTGAAACCTTGTTTATAAATAATGCAGGAATGAGGGCACTGAAGATACCACAGAAGGGCAAAGTCCCCCCCGTTTTTCCGGGCTTATCTGGGCACCTCCAAGCCCACAGAGGCAGATCCTTGTGAGCCTGCAGCAATGGAGATGTCCCCAAGTCCCTTCCCGGGGATGCCAAACCCCAGAAGGTAATTTTGTCCCAAAGCCTGTCCCCAGAGCAGCTCAGGGTCACCTGGGCCAGGGGTGGGAGGTGACCCGGAGCCACCTTTGTGCTGAGCACAGGCACGGGGAACTGAGCCTTGGGAAACACCAAATCCCCTGGCTTGGTGCCCATGGGGGTCTCCATGTGCAGGATGGGCTTTTCCAACGTTAATTATTCTGTGGGAGAAGGGGGGAAGAGAAAGCTGAGCCTCAGGGAGCTCTGCTGGCAAACCACTCATGAATCTTTTAACCTGGCGGTGCTGGGGAGCTGCAAATAATGAATGAAGTGCTCTGCACCACAGCCAAACAGCGGTGAAACAGCAGCCCCCGAGTGTTCTCTTCCTCCACACAACTGGGGAACCAAAACTGAGCATGTCTGGGAGGTGAGTTCCTCTTAGAAATGATTAATTAGCCTTCAGGTGACTTGAGGTTGATGTAAAACATCAGGAAAACCTCTCCAGTCACCCCCGAGGCAGCCTTCAACTGGAAATTCCCATGTCAGGGGAAAAACAACGTCTCAAACTCTCCCGACTCCTTTGGAAACAGCTCCTGAGTTTATTAATTGTGGAGGAATTAACGAGGAATTAATGAGCCCCAAGGCATTAGAGCCATTGGCATCTTTTGTGGAGGCTGTTTAGGGAGGGCAGGAGAGAGAGGACAAAGCTGTCACCTGTCCTGGGCTTTGGCAGAGCGGGAATCTGAACGTGCGGGCTCTGGGAACGGGACAGCTCCAATCTCCTTCAGGGCCAATCCCATTTCTGCCCTTCTCCTGTAAAATCACCATTGTTTAGAATGGAAAGAGAAAAAAACCTGTGGAATATAAAGGTATTCCTCAGCCTTTCTCCTGTAAAATCACCATTGTTTTGCTGTGGTTTAGAATGGAAAGAGAAAAATATAAAGATCCTCCTCAGCCTTTCTCCTGTAATATAAAATATAGAAAAATATAAATATACATATTCTTTTCTATATAAAAAATATAGAAAAATATAAAGATCCTCCTCAGCCTTTCTCCTGTAATATAAAATATAGGAAAATATAAATACATATTTTTCTATATATAAAATATTGAAAATATAATTTTTTTCTATACATATAAAATATAGAAAAATATAAAGATCCTCCTCAGCCTTTCTCCTGTAAAATCACCATTGTTTTGCTGAGGTTTAGAATGGAAAGAGGGAAAATCCTGTGGAATATTTGGGTATTCCTCAGCGTGGCAGAGGATTGCTGCAGGACAGAGCCCCAGGTAACCCCTGCTCTCCCTCCCCAGGGGCTGCTGCCTCTGAAGGAGCTGCAGGTGCAGGAGCTGGGGGCTGGCCAGAGCCCGGGGCAGCAGGACCACGCTTTGCACATCTCAGGTGGGTCTGGGGGCTGCAGGACCACGCTTTGCACATCTCAGGTGGGTCCAGGACCACACTTTGCACATCTCAGGTGGGTTTTTTGGGGCAGCAGGACCACGCTTTGCACATCTCAGGTGGGTCTGGGGGCTGCAGGACCACACTTTGCACATCTCAGGTGGGTTTTTTAGGGCAGCAGGACCACGCTTTGCACATCTCAGGTGGGTCCAGGACCACGCTTTGCACATCTCAGGTGGGTCCAGGACCACGCTTTGCACATCTCAGGTGGGTCTGGGGGCTGCAGGGCTCAGGGGAGGGCACAGGGGTGGGTCTGTCCCTGTGCCAGCCCCTGGGCACACACAGGGCACCCACTGCAGCAGTGCCAGGCGTGTCCTGAGTTCCTTTCCTCATTTTCTCTTCCTCCTGGGCCCTTTTTCAGATGTGGCAATGGGTGCTGCCCTCGGGGTGTGCCCGGGGGTGAGGGTCGTGCCCTGGCAGCAGGATTCCTGCTGGCTTTAATTTGCATTTATCATTGGTGTGAGCAGCTGGATGCCGGGGGAATGCCCCGAGAGCAGCATCACGAGAGCAGCATCACACAGGGAAACCAGGGGAGGAGGAGACAGGGAAAACAAGGGAGGAGGAGACAGGAGAGCCCCAGAGCCACGTGGATGGGCAGAAAATGCTCAACACCAAATTGCTGTCATGGGTTTGGAGTCACTCAGTGCCCCCATTCCCCACCTGAGCTCTGCTCACCCTGCACTTCCTGCAAGCCAGACACACTTCAAAGGCTCGGTGAAACCTTGTTTATAAATAATGCAGGAATGAGGGCACTAAAGATAGCACAGAAGGGCAAAGTCCCCCCGGTTATCCGGCCTTATCTGGGCACCTCCAGGTCCCACAGAGGCAGATCCTTGCGAGCCTGCAGCAGGCAGGGTTTGATATGGGCTCAGAGGTAAATTATTAATCACAACATCCACTCTGCATCCTGCCAGGATGGTTATTGCCCTCAGCAGGCAGCGCAGGGTGTGGGAGGCTGTGCTCATGCCCTGAGATCAGTGGGAGCTGCAAACTCTAAAACCAACAACGGCAGGGCTGTCCCTGCCTCCCGGGGGATGTCTGCAGTCATCCTCAGCTCGGCTGGCACGGGTTGGACTCGGTGAGGCAATGAACCAACAAACAGTGCCAGAAAGCTGCTGGTGTTGTACATCTGCAGAGCCAGGGTGAAACTGGGAGAGAACACAGGGGGGAGCAGCACCCTGGGACGGTCCCTGCCCACACTGAGCCTTCCCAAAGGCTGCTGGGGGGCTTGGAAAGCTGAGATCCACCTCTGGAGGTCAGGCTTGGCTTTTGGGCTGACTTTGGGCTTTGCTCTTGGCCTGGTTTGGGGTTAAACAGTGTCTGGTGGTCAGGGCTTGGTGTGTCTGAGAAGGCTGATGTGACAAAAGGGTGGCAGGGAGGGCTGGAGCGGGTGGCAGCAGAGCCCTGGTGTCCCCACAGCCTTTGGATGATGGATGGATGGATGATGGATGGATCCATGGATGGATGGATGGATGGATGGATGGATGGATGGATGGATCCACGGATGGATGGATGGAGCCATGGATGGATGGATCCATGGGTGGATGGATGATGGATGGGTGGATGGAATCCATGGATGGATGGATGGATGGATGGATGGATGGATGGATCCATGGATGGATGATGGAGGGATGGATCCATGGATGGATGGATGGATCGATGGATGGATGGATGGAGCCATGGATGGAGTGACTGCTGCAGGCTCCATCTCCCAGTGTGCCAGCTGTGCCCTGAGAGCTGGAGGGGTGGCAGCAGAGCTCTGGTGTCCCCACACCCCAAGGAGGGATGGGCAGAGTGTGCCAGCTGTGCCAGCTGTGCCAGCTGCTCCCGATGGACACTGCCATCCCTGCCCAGCCCTGCTCAGCCCGGCTCTCCCGCCCCCAGGGCCCCTGCTGAACCCCCTGGTGGTGTTCTGCCAGTCCGAGGCCGAGCTGAAGCAGTGGCTGTACCACCTGGAGAAGCAGATCCAGCTCTGTGGAGGGAGCCTGGCCCTGCCCCTGCTGTCCCAGGTGGGTGTCCCATGTCCCACTGCTGGCTCCCAGCGGGGACACGGGGGTGGATTCCCTTTGGGGGGCTTTCCTGGGGAAAAAAGGGTGCAAAAGGAGCTTGCAGGAGGGGTCTGAGAGGCACCGTGCTGGGAGGAAGAGCTGCCACCCACGGGTGCCACCAGCAGCACAAACTCTGTGCGGTCAGAGCTTGGGTCAGCCTCAGAGAAGCTCTTGTGCTTTTGGGTGCTTGTGCAACCACCCAGAGCTTGCAAAACATCAGCAGGAGGAGGCTGAAGCCTAGAAAACAGAGAGGAATTGTTTCTCTCATCTCTGAGGGCGCTTTAATTCCCTCCCCACTGGTCAAACAGAAATATCCCCTTGGAAAGGCATTCCCAGGTGATGCTCAGTGTGGAGGATACCAATCCACTCCCAGCTGGAGAACTGCCCCCTGCCCACATTTACCTGTCCTCTCCTGCTCCTGCCACACCAAAAAGGCATCCCCAGGTGGGGCAGGGCTGGCTGAGGGCACGGGTGGTCCGTGTGTCTGTCCCCAGGGCCCCGGGGACAAGGAGGAGCTGCGCTGGTCCGTGCAGAACCTGCCCGTGCAGGACTGGAGGGGAAGCCAGCGGGAATCCCTGGGAGAAATCCTCTGCCTGTCCAAGGTGAAGCTCCAGCACCTGCCCTTCCAGGTAGGACACGGCTCTGGGGATGGATGGAGGGATGGATGGATCCATGGATGGATGGATGGATGGATGGATGGATGGATGGATGATAGATGGATGATAGATGGATCCATGGATGGAGTCACTGGTGCAGGCTCCATCTCCCAGCACAGGGAAGCAGCCTGGCCCTTCCCAAATCCAATTCCCACTCAGGGAAGCAGCCTGGCCCTTCCCAAAGCTGTTTCTCAGCTCAGCTGAGCTGTTCCCAGGGCCCTTGCCCCAGGCTGCTGCCAGGAGGACAAAGCCCGGGGTCCAGCTCTGAGCCAGGCTGTTCCAGGGCTCCAGCCCTCTCCCTTTGTGCTCCCCCAGGAGCAGCACGAGCGGCTGCTGGTGCTCTACCCCTCCACGCTGGTGATCGTGTCCGAGGAGCCCAGCGGCCTCTGCTTCAAGGTGAGCTCCCCTCGGAGCATCCTGCTGCTCCCCACCTGCCATCCCGAGCTCCTGGCCCCCCTCCCGTGCCAGCTGGCAGGGAGCAGGCACTGGGGTGGTGCAAGATCCCTTCCCATGAGAAACACCTTGCCCTGCTCCTGCAGCCCAGGGGGAAGGAGCTGCCTGCCAAGGAATGAGGAGGAGGAGGAGGAGGAGGAGGGAGGCTGTGCTGGCAGGGAGCTGCTGCAGACAGGAGCTGGCACGGCCCCAGAGAGCCCCTCAGGGGGCTTTTGCCCCAGGCTCTGTGCCACTCTGGAGCTGGGAGCAGCCTGGCAGCAGAGCTGAGGCTGTGGGGAAGGGCACAGGAGGGCAGGGGAGGGTTGGCTGCTGCTGGTGCAGCGCTGGCACCGGTCTCCCTCTGCAGGAGCAGAAGGGACAGCAGGGACAGGGAGCATCCCAAGGGATGCCAGAGCAGCTTCTGTGCCGTGCCTGCCTGCGGGAGCAGTGCTGGAGCCTCAGCACAGGCAGGCAGAGGCACCGAGCAGTCAGAATGGCCCTGAAATCATCCGGTGACATCCCCGGTGGCACTTGGGGACACGGCTGAGCGGGAGCAGGGCTGTGCTGGTTAATGGCTGGTGCTCGAGGGCCTCTCTGCCCTTCCCTCCCTGTGATTCTGTGATCTCAGCATCGTTTGATGGCTCACTCAGAGCTCTCTGCTCCTCCTGTGCTGGAACAAATGCGCCAGAAGGAGCAGTGACCTGTCTGTGACCCCGGAGCTGCTGCTCTGCTGCATCCCTGAGTCACTGAGCCGGGCACAAACAGCCCTGCAGGGCTGCAGGGCTGTGAAATGCACCGAGAACCCCCTGGGGACAAACAGCCCTGCAGGGCTGCGAAATGCACCGAGAACCCCCCGCGCCCTGCTCCTCATCCTGCAGAATCACACTCCCCCCACACACCACAAACCACATAAAACAATGACGTACCAGCAAACCAACCAGCATTGCAATGGCCATCTTCACCACCATGTCCGTCATCCTCCTTCCTATCTCCCCTATAATCCTTACCATGGTCTAAGAAATTTAGGATTGCCTAAACCGAAGGCCTTCAAAGCCTTAAACAACAGCTAAACCCTCTTAGGTTCTGCTGAAGTCTGCAGGCCATTACCCTGCATCCCCTAAATGCAACTCAGGCACTTTAATTAAGCAAGGACCTTCCAATTCACTGGGCAGATGGGCTTTGATGCCATGATACCGTAGTTAACAGCTACATGCCTAACCAACAGGCCTCTGCCTGAGGCTCCGGTGCATAACCAATGCACATCAATGAGCTTGCAACTCACTGTGAACTTCACTAGAGAGCCGATGAGAAGAGGAATTGAACCTCTGTACAAAGGACTGCAGCCTGATGCTTCCACACTCGGCCATCTTACCTGTGACATTCATTAACCGATGATTATTCTCAGCTAATCACAAAGAGAGTTGTGATTAGCTGAGAATAATCGTCATCCCTGGGAAGAGCATCCCCGGGGAGAGCAGGGCCAGGAGCAGGCAGAGCTCTGCCCGTCCCAGAGCGGCTCTGGACACGCCCCAGCACAGCCTGGTTTTGGGAATGTGCTGTTTGCAGCTCCTGGGAACGGGGCACCCCGCAAGGCGGCCTGGGCTGGGCTCTCCCATGAGCTCATCTCTTTTGAAACCCTAAACCTGCCCCCGTTCCCTTCCCAGGGATGCTCCCTTCCCACGGTGCTGATTCACCAGCCCGGGACAGGAACCTGCTTTTCCAGAGGCGTGTCGGGGCACGGGGCTGCTGCACTTGCCCTGCCCGCAGCTCTGCTCTGTGAACTCACAGCCACGGCAGGAGCTGCCCCTGCAGGGCTCTGGGGCAGGGAAGGGGCACCCATGGGGCCCACCCCAGTCCTCTGATGGGAAAAGGCCCTGGGAGAGGTGGGACCCAGCGAGGGGGAGCTGCTGGAGTTATCTGTGGGATGTTGGTGAGCTCCCCGAGGTGGGAATTTATCCAGAGGGTGGCTCAGCACCAGGAGGCAGCAGGAATCTCACTGGGATGGGCAGGAGGTGAGGAAATCTGCTGGGATGTGCAGGAAGCAACAGGAATCCCACTGGGATGTGCAGGAATCTCACTGGGGTGTGCAGGAATCTCACTGGGATGTGCAGGAAGCAACAGGAATCCCACTGGGGTGTGCAGGAATCCCACTGGGGTGTGCAGGAATCCCACTGGGGTGTGCAGGAATCTCACTAGGATGTGCAGAAAGCAGCAGGAATCCCACTGGGATGTGCAGGAGGCAGGAATCTCGCTGGGATTACCCCTGTGGGAGCAGAGTTGGGCTGCCCAGGTGCCCCAGAGCTGTGCCCCACGGCACGGACAGGAGCTCTGCAGGCTCCCTGATGCCAGCCCTGCCCCTCTCTCCGCAGGGAGAGCTGCCCCTCAACGCCATCCAGGTGCTTTTTGAGGAGAACGACAAAAGCTCCTTCCTGATCGAAGGTGGGTGTCCGGCACGGGCTGGGGAGGGAGGGCAGCAGGAATCTCACTGGGATGAGCAGGAATCTCACTGGGATGAGCAGGGGGTGAGGAAACCTCACTGGGATGAGCAGGAACCTCACTGGGATGAGCAGGAATCTCACTGGGATGTGCAGGAATCTCACTGGGATGTGCAGGACAGCACATCCACGGGGGGCTCGGGGCTGTGCCCACCCTCCTGCTGGGCAGCCAGGGAAATTTGGGATGCTCTGCGTCCCGGCAGGAGGGCAGAGCATTCCCAGCACCTCCCCAGCCTGTGGAATGCAGGGCGGGATGGAGCACGGGGGTTTTTGAGGGGGAGATCAGCAGTGGGCGATGTTTTCCCAGGCCGGCTGATAAACTCCATCCGGGTGACCTGCGCCAGCTACCAGGACTACCAGGAGTGGCTCTACTGCCTGAAAACCGCGCAGTTCCGAAACGCCGACTCCTCCCTCTCGGGCTCCGAGAGCTTCTCGGCGGGGCCAAAGCCGCCACAGCCCAACCAGGTACGGGATGCTGCAGTTTGGGGTGGGAACCCATCTCTGTGACACTCCGGTGACACAGCAGGCTCTGCTCGAAGCTGCCAGCAAGCTGCTGATCCTTCGGGAGTATTGAAATAATTATTTTTTTAAAGTATTCTTTTCATTTATTTTATTCTTATTTTCATTTTATTATTTTATATAATTTTTATTATTATTTTCATTTATTTTATTCTTATTTTCATTTTATTATTTAATTATTTTTATTTTAATTTATTTTCTTATTTAATTTTATTATTTTAATTATTTTTGTTATTATTTTAATTTATTTTATTATTGTTTTCATTTTATTACTTCTATATTATTTTTATTATTTATTTTAATTTATTTTATATTATTATAAAATATTTATTTTATATTATTTTACATTATTTAAATTATGAATACAGGGCATTATACAGGGAAAAAATGACATTGAATTCCTTCAAAGGCAGAGGCTGGACATGGCCTGTGACTGGCACAAGGACAGGGATGGGTTTTGGACTCCTTGATCCCTGTGGGTCCCTTCCAAGTTGGGATATTCTGTTTTTCCTGCCAGGAATGGGAACCAAGCTGGGATGGGGCTGGCTGCCTGGCACCCCTTTCCTGCTGGGCACCCCTCATAGCCCTCACTCACCCCAAAACCGGCACGTCCCACACCCCACTGCTGGCTATGGGGACACAGCCCCATGGGACACGAGGGCCATGTCCCCAGGGCTGTCCTTGTCCTCAGGGCTGTGTCCCCAGCGCTGTGTCCCCAGGGCTGTCCTTGTCCCCAGGACTGTCCTTGTCCCCGTGCAGTTCCCCAGCGCTGTCCTTGTCCCCGTGCAGTTCCCCAGCAGTGCGAGGGGGTCCCTCAGCTCTGACGGCCGGACCAACTCGTGGGCGTCCGGGGGCAGAGCGCCCGCGCTGCCCCAGCTGTCCCTGCCCGACGGCGCCTCCTTCCTGCTGAGCCCCGAGGGCCGCCTGCTGCAGGAGCCCCCCTGCCCTGGCTACTGCCAGCCTCTCCATGTGAGTGAGCCCCAAACCTGCCTGGGGTGCCTGAGGGATGCTGAGGGATCCCAGATCCAGTCCCAGTCCTATTCCCAGCCCCTGTCCCAGTCCCATCCCTGTCCCAGTCCCATCCCAGTCCCATCCCAGTCCTGGTTCCAGCCCCAGTCCCATCCCAGTCCTGGTTCCAGTCCCATCCCAGTCCTGGTTCCAGTCCCATCCCAGTCCCATTCCAGTCCCATCCCAGTTCCATTCCCACTCCCATTCCCAGTCCCATCCCAGTCCTCTCCCCTGTACTAGAGCTTTTGGGGATTACAAAAGATCACAGAAGGGCAAACAGGAGTTTCCAAGGCTGTGAAACCCCAAACCAAAAGCTGCAGGGGGGTGGAGGTGATGGCCAGGCAGGGTTTTTGCTGTGCCCAGGGCAGGAATCCCAGTCCCACCCCAGGGATGGCAGAGCTGCGGGGCAGGGCCCAGGGCAGGACCTTGGCCATCCCCGAGCGATGCCCACGATGTCCCTGTGCATTCCCAGCCCAGCAGAGGCAGCTCCAGCCCTGTGCTGTCCCTGCAGAGCCTGGCCCAGCCCGGCTGGCCCAGCCCAGGGCTGCCCACGCGGGAGCTGCGCAGGGGGAACAGCGCCAGGAAATGCCAGGGCAGGGGCAGCGGGCAGGCGGTGCCCAGGCAGGAGCAGGAGAGGAGCGTCTGCGGCCTCATCCCCGAGCAGCCCCCGGCAGAGACGCAGTCCCCGGTGTACCAGGAGCCCTACTCAGCACAGGGAGCCCTGCAGCACCCCCTGGCACCGCTGGAGATGGGCAGGGTGAGGGATGGATGTGGGATGGGGGTGGGATGGAGATGGGGGTGGATTGGGATGGATGTGGGATCAGGATGGATGTGGAATAGGGATGGATGAGGGTGGGTATGGATGTGGGATGAATGTAGGATGGGGATGGATTGGGGATGGAAATGGAGGTGGGAAGGGGCTGGATATGGGATCAGGAGGGATGTGGGATGAGGATGGAAATGGAGGTGGGAAGGGGCTGGATGTGGGATGGGGATGGGATGGGATGGATTGGGGATGGGATGGGGATGGAGATAGGAAGGGGCTGGATGTGGGGTCAGGATGGATGTGGGATGGGGATGAGATGGGGATGGAAATGGAGGTGGGATGGGGATGGACGTGGGATCAGGAGGGATGTGGGATGGGGATGTGGGATGGGGTTGAGATGGGGATGGAAATGGAGGTGGGAAGGGGCTGCATGTGGGATGGGGATGGGATGGAAATGGAAGTAGGAAGGGGCTGGATCTGGGGTCAGGATGGATGTAGGATCAGGATGGGTGTGGGATGGGGCTGGATGCAGGATGGGGATGGAGATGGGATGGGGCTGGATGCAGGATGGGGATGGAAGTGGGATGGGCCGGGATGCAGGACGGGGCTGGATCCTCCTGCCTGGGAAGAGCAAGGTTCACCTTTCCCTGCTGGTGCTGCTGGCAGGGACGGGGGCCTGGCAGGTGCTTCAGAGCAGGTGTGAAATCATTGCCGTGGGAAACGGGGCCGTGGGAGGGAGGTTGCAATGGCAGATGGAGCAATGGCTTCCCTGGGATGTGGGCACCAGCTCCTGAGGCAACCCATGAGTGGGAGGTTATTGCCTCATGGGACACAGCCTCCTCTCCCAAGGCATTTCCAGCATGTCTCCATCGGGTTTTTAGTGTGCTGCCACTTTCCCACCCCCTCAGTGACTGTTCCTTTAGGAATTCCCCTCCTTGGCCCAGCCAGGAGTCAGCCCCATCACCCCACAGGGATGAGCAGCATTTGGGATTTTATTTACAGGGCCATTCCCCACTCCAGCCCCTCCTGGGGATGAGCTGTGAGTGCCCTGTCCCCGTTTCCATCCTGCCTCGGGGCTGAACAGACAGAGCTGGGTGGGAGTTCAGCTCCCAGCATCTCCCAGCTGCTCCCCTTTGCACTGGTCCCTGCAGTCCCAGTGCTCCCAGTGCTCCCAGTGGGGCCTCCTGCTGCCTCCAGCTGGCCCTGACTCAGCAGCCAGGCTCCAGCCTCCAGCAGTTGTGCCCGGGGCTATTCCTTTCCTGCCATCTGAGCAGGGATGGAAACTTCAGAGCTGCATTTTTTGGGCTGGGGCAGGGCCCAGCAGAGCTCCGTGCTCCCTCCAGGCAGGGCAGGGCAGAGGGGAGCAGGTTTGCCCTGCCCGAGCAGCCACCAGACAAAGGCAGGGACAGAGACGTGAGCCAGGCTCCCGAAACGGGAGATGAGTCAGAGCCACCCCAGAAATCCCAGCTGAGATAAGGCAGTGCCTGGCAAAGGCCACATTTCTGCTCCTGAGAACCTGATAGGGAAAGGCTTCCTGAGTCATCCCCACCCTGCGGGGACCCCCTTCCCTCCAGGGTCCTTCCTGGCTCCCCCTGCCCTTCTGCACCCCCTGAGCTGCTTCCACCCTCCTGCCTTCCCCTCTGGCCACTCCCAGCACGGCTGTGGCTCACGGGGATGAGCTCTGGCCTCTCTGTCCCACCCGGGCAGAGCCAGCGAGCCTTGCTTGGCCTCAGTGTGCTGCCAGCAGGGCTGGATCTGGGGTGGGCAGCACCAGGTGGGCACTGGAGGCAGCACCAGGTGGGCATTTCCCAGTTCTCCATAGCCAGGATCCAGCCTGGGGCTGGATCTGGGGTGGGCAGCACCAGGTGGGCACTGGAGGCAGCACCAGGTGGGCATTTCCCAGCTCTGCACAGCCAGGATCCAACCTGGGGCTGGATTTGGGGTGGGCACCAGGTGGACTCTGCACAGCCAGGCTCCAACGTGTTTCTGGTTTTGTTGCAGTTCCTGCAGTGCCACGGGCAGCCAGGAGCAGCCCAGGGGACAGTGCCAGGTGCCCAGCAGCTGTCCCTGGAGCAGTGGCACTGCCAGCCCCTGCCAGGGCACTGCAGGGAGGTGCCCACGGTCCCCACCTACAGCACCCCGGGCACCTCGCGGCGGCTGCAGCTGCGGGCACCTGCCCAGGGCTCCTACCTGGGGGAGGTGAGCTGGGAACTGCCCTGCGGGGTAATGGGGACACTTGGGGGGTGCAGGGGACACTCAGAGGGTGCAGGGGACACTCAGGGGATGCAGGGGGACATTCAGAGAATGCAGGGGGACATTCGGGGGTGCAGGGGGACACTCGAGGTGCAGGGGGACACTCGGGGGTTCAGGGGAACACTCAGGGGGTGCAGGGGACATTCAGAGAATGCAGGGGACTTTTGAGGTGGAGGGGGACACTCGGGGGGTGCTGGGGACACTCGGGATGCTGGGGGCACTTGGGGAATGCAGGGGACACTCAGGGGGTGCAGGGGAACAAAGCTGGGGTCCCGCCTTGCTCAGGGTGGTCCCTGCAGGGCTCTGGGCCCTCTGCTCAGCAGGGATGAGGCCGGTGCCCCACCGGGCGGGGTCCCAGGCTGGCAGTGCCACCCTCACCAGGCTGTCCCTCTGTCCCCAGATCTGCTCCCTGCCACAGGAACACCTGGGCCCTGAGCTGCATCCCCCAGGTGAGGCCCCATCCTGCTCTGCCCTGCCTCTGGCACCGGGCACCTGGCCTGCCTCCCCTGGCACCCCCAGCACTGGCACCTTGCTTAATGAGGATTTGGGAATTTCTCTGTTAACAGACACTGACTTTTAACAGAGAGCACCGCCTTTGACCTGAGGCCAGAGAGAAAACTTTTAAAATTAAATAATGAAACTAAGAGATTAAATATGATTATAAATATATTTAATTATATAAATTTATTATATATAAATTATATAATTTATATATTATATATTTCTATATAATTATATATAAATATACATAAAATATATAAATATTATCTACCTAAAACATATAAATATTATTTTGATATATATAAAAGAATTATAAATATAAATATTCCTTCCCATTTCCCTGCAGATGGCACCTGCCCCTGCCAGGACTCCATGTCCTACCACAATAATTATAATTATATTATATTATATTATATATTTTTAATGTATATATGTATATAAAAACTATATATTATATGTTACATATAAATATATATATTTGTAATTGTAGAAATAATATATTTATATATTCAATATAATATAATCTAATCTATAAACACACAATTGTAAATATACAATCCTGTGTCCTGGCAGATGGCACCTGCCCCTGCCAGGACTCCACATCCTACCACAATAACTATAATCATATTATATTTTTTTTTAATATATATATATATATATATATATATATATATAAAAATTATATGTTGTATATTACATATAAATATATATATATTTACAAGAGGATAATTTATATATATTTATACATCTATTTAATATTATAATATTTATTTTTATATTTTTATACATAAGTATTATATCTAAATAAATACATTTTTGAAAATATAAATAAAATATATATAAACACACAATTGTAACTACACAATCCCGTTTCCCTGCAGATGGCACCTATGACCTGGCAGATGCCAGCTGTCCCTGCCGGGACTCCACATCCTACTACAATAATTATAATTATATTATGTATAATTAGAATTTTTAAATGTGTGTACATACATATATATATATATATATATATATATATATATATATATGTATGTCTGTATGTATATGTGTATGTGTATGTATATATATATATGTATATATATGTATATATGTGTATATGTATATATTATATTACATATAAATATGTATATATTATATTACATATATATATTTATAATAGTAGGAATAATATATTTGTATATTATATATTTAATATTATAATTAAACATACACATATACACAACTGTAACTCTACAATCCCGTTTCCCTGCAGATGGCACCTATGACCTGGCAAATGCCAGCTGTCCCTGCCGGGACTCCACATCCTACTACAATAATTATAATTATATTATGTATAATTAAAATTTTTAAATGTATGTGTATATATACATATGTATATATTATATTACATATAAATATATATATTTATAATAGTAGTAATCATATATTTGTATATTATATATTTAATATTATAATTACACACACACACACAGAGAACTATAACTCCACGATCCCGTTTCCCCGCAGATGGCACCTATGCCCTGGCCGATGCCAGCTGCCCCTGCCGGGACTCCACGCTGTACCACGACTACGCGGAGCTGCAGAGCTTCCAGAGCGACCGCAGCTACGACAACCTGTGGGAGGCGGAGGGGCAGGAGCCGGGCAGCCCGCACGTCTTCCAGGTCTGAGGCTGCTCCCTGCGGCAGGAAAAGCCCCGGCACGGAGAGCCCCGAGCTCTGCCCCAGCCCTGCCGGCTGCAGGGCTCATTCCCTGCCCCAAACCCCAGCGCGGGGCTCAGCAGGGCAGCCCCGGGCTCTGTGGGGCTGCAGGAGCAGCTGTGCCCAGGAGGCTGCTCAAAAAATCCAGCTGTGCCCAGGAGGATGCTCAAAATAACCAGCTGTGCCCAGGAGGATGCTCAAAATAACCAGCTGTGCCCAGGAGGCTGCTCAAAAAATCCAGCTGTGCCCAGGAGGCTGCTCCAAAAAAACAGCTGTGCCCCCTAAAAATCCCAGAGCAAAAAGGGTCAGGCTGCCTCGGGTGAAGGGGACTCGGTGTTCAGAGGGAGAACCCCAAAGGTGCCTGGGTTAGTTGGATTCCTTCACACCAGAGCCCTCAGCTGGTCCCTGTGAGGATCCCCTGGAACAGCCAGAGCTCCCCCAGCTCTGCAGGCTGCCACGGTGCCCAGGGCATTGCCCATCCTGGCAGCCTTGTCCTCCTGTGAGAGCAGAGGCAGCAGACACAAGATGGAGGGGAAAAAAACCCAAAACGCCAAGACCCCAAAATTCCAACCAGGTCTGAGCACAGTGGGGTTTACTTTCCACCTCCAAACCTGATTCCAGCAAAAATGCCAGGTGATCTGTGCTCCCTGAGGTCTTCCCTGCAGAGGAAACCCCAAATCCCCCCAAATCTGGGGATCCCTCTTTTCCTCCCTGCCCTGGGCTCACCCCAAATGCTGCCTGTGGCTGTCCAGGCAAGGAGGGGAGAAAATCCCCCCCAGGAGAAACTCCAGGGCAGTGCCAGGGGGGCTGGGGTGTCCCTGATGTCCCCCCAGAGCCAGGACAGGACACAAACAGGGGACAGAGTCTCAGGGTTGTTATTTTCCAGCCTCTTAGGCCAGATCCTTTTGGAAGGTCAGCAGCAAACCCAAATGTTTTCACCTGAGGCTCTGAATTCTTGACCTTTGCTCCCTGCAGAGGCTGCAGCTCCAACACAGCAGCTAAACCTCTGGTTTGGTTCTTTCCACAACCATTTGTACTTGAATATCTCTGGTTGTATTTTCGGGTTTTTTGGGAGGTTCCCAACAAAGTTTACATGTAAAGGCTGAGTGGGTTCTTGTATTTAGATGTAAATGTGGCTGGTTGAAGAGATGTTGAATTTTCCAGCTGTGGCTGGTGCTCAGTTCTGTGAAACACCTTCAGGAGTGGGTGGGTTCAGGTCTTGGAGCTGTTGTTGTTTTCTCTCAGCTTTGCTCTGTTTTGGGGAGGATTTGTGTCTAAAAAGCCCCAAAACATCGATTTCTTCTGAACAAAATGTGCTAGGGGACATCCCAAATGTACTGGGAGTGAACACTTTGAGGGTCACCATCATATTTTAACTGACTTGCAACAGCAAAACCTGCAATGATCATAAGGGGGAGATCCCCCCCTGCTGATAATAAAGTTCCCTGTGGATTTCTGAGATTGGACAATCCCAATGTGCATCCCCTGGGATCACCTCCCTCTCTTTGCCATCCTCTGCTTTGATGGAGGTGAATTTTTGCCCATCCCGGAGCAACTCCCCCGGGTGCCCTGTGGGTGGGAGAATCCACCAAAATGTGCAAGGGTTGGAGCAATGGGAGCTTCTGCCCCTTGTGCCTCTGCTCTGCCGGGGCTGGCACAGCACCAACCCCCCAAAACCCCTCTGGAGGGCAGTAAAAATTCCACAGGAATTCCCACGGGGAGGCTCTGCTCTGCTTTCAGCAGCGAGAGCTGAAGGGAAAGTCAGAGTGAAGGAAAAATCCGAGTGGAAAAAAATCGGAGTGAAAAAAAATCGGAGTGAAAAAAGTCTGGGTGAAAAGAAATCTGGGTGAAAAAAAAAATCCGAGGGAAAGAAAAATCAGAGTGAAGGAAAAATCAGAATGAAGGAAAAATCAGAGTGAAGGAAAATCTGAGTGGAAAAAAAAAATCTGAGTGAAAAGCATCTGAGGGAAGGAAGATTCAGAGTGAAGGAAAAATCAGAGTGAAGGAAAAATCAAAGTTAAAGAAAAATCCAAGGGAAGGAAAAATCTGAGGGGAGGAAAACTCAGAGGGAAGGAAAAATCAGAATGAAGAAACAGTCAGAGTGAAGGAAAAATCAGAGTGAAGAAAAACTCAGAGGGAAGGAAAAATCAGAATTAAAGAAAAATCCGAGGGAAGGAAAAATTCGAGGGAAGGCAAAAAAAATCAGAGGGAAGGAAAAATCAGAATTAAAGAAAAATCCGAGGGAAGGAAAAATTCGAGGGAAGGCAAATTCAGAGTGAAGAAAAAAATCAGAGGGAAGAAAAAATCAGGGAAGGAAAAATTCGAGGGGAGGCAAATTCAGAGGGAAGGAAAACTCAGAGTAAAGGCAAATCCAGAGAGAAGGAGCTGCTGCAGCCAAAGCCATTCCCAGGAGAAGGGGCAGAGGCATCCCTGGGTGTCCGGGCAGGATGAAATACGGGGCAGCTCCCCGGGCAGCACCTGCCTGACTTTTTCATGCGCCTGGCACTGCCGCGGTGTCAGCTGAGGGGCTACGTGCGGGCAGGGATGGCACCAGGGCTGCAGGATGCTCACAAAGGTCCCCGGGATTGCGCTGGGTGAGGCTCGAGCTCCTGGCCTCCCCCTCGTCCCTCCCTCCTGGCAGCTTTGGTCTGGGAGAAATCCTTGGGTACATTGAATTTGCGAGGTTTAATCTCCATTCTGGCCGTGGATAAAAACCCCAGGCGTGCCTGGCCTTGCTGTGAGGCGGAGAGGAGAGAGCTGGAAAGGTCAGAGAATAAACCAAGCGTTAAAATTCCAGGCTGCTCTGCTCCCTGGTGGAGCTGTGGCAGAGGCTCCCAAATCCCCTGGGACCAGCAGGACCTTTCAGTGATTCCTTGCACTCCTGCAGCCAGCTGAGAGCCTCCAGCTCCTGAAATATTCATCACATCCTCCCCTTCCAGGAGAGGCTTCAGGGCAGCACCTTCAATTCCTGCTTCTGTTTGCACCAAGAGGACAACAAGAAAAATACTTTTTTCTTCACTCTGAATTTTCCTTCCCTCGGATTCTTCCTTCACTCTGATTTTTCCTTCCCTCTGAATTTTCCTTCCCTCAGATTTTTCCTTCCCTCGGATTTTTCCTTCCCTCTGATTTTCCCTTCCCTCTGATTTTCCTTTAACTCTGATTTTTCCTTCCCTCTGAATCTTCCTTCCCTTTTTTTCATTTTTTTTTCATTCAGATTTTTTTTCCCCTCAGATCTTTTTCACTCTGATTTTTTTTTTCCACTGGGGATTTTCTGGGAATTTTCCAGCTCCAGAGGAGTGTGGTTTTGGCCAGAAAAACCCCAGGTTCAGTGAAATCTTCAATCCCTGGGACAGCCATAAATAAATCACTTAGGCCAGGGTTAAACCCAATGGTATCCAGCCCAGCTAGCCATAAACCACTTGGGCCAGGCTTAAACCCAGTGGTGTGGTGGTGTTCACAGAGGTCCCAGGAAGAGGGAAGAGATGAGGATCTTGACTCCATGTTTCAGAAGGCTGATTTATTATTTTATGATATATATTATATTAATATATAAT
>JAWMRF010000076.1:6451682-6471042 GCA_035221435.1 Sphenopsis melanotis | reverse complement strand
AATATAATATAATATAATATAATATAATATAATATAATATAATATAATATAATATAATATAATATAATACAATATAAAACATAATTAAAAATAATTCATATGAACTGTAACATAAATTTTATGTAGAATATACTTCTTGATGAAGCTTTCTAAAATTATATTGGATTTTTCCATCCAAAGTAGTATTTTCAAGGAAAATGAAACCAGTCTGTACTAATGAAAATCTAATTTAGTTGAAATTTATGTGTATAAATGAAATGGAGTGAAATGCAGAATTACATTCTTTTGTGTAACTCTGACCAAGTTTTCTGGGATGAGAAAGTGAAAAAACTAGCTAAACCATTTTGTCATATTCCTGCATTTTAGCACATCCCCTGCAATCTTAAAAATCATGCAAGTATTTTTTTCTAGAATGCTTTTATGAGTTTTAATAATTCTCATGTGTAAAATAAAAGATCTGTTCTAGCTGCATGCTAGGTGCTTTCACTGGAAACTGCTTCCAACCAAATTTTACAGGGGGGTTTAGGGTTTTTGTTTTAAGGATTACAGAATATTTTAGGGGCTTTTTTTTCAGAACTATTCAACACCATTTCTGTCTAAAAATGTGTATGCATAGGTGGGAGCTGATTAATGGTGCTAAAAACACTTTGTGTAGGATCTTATGCTAATTATCCTTTATACCCCAACCTGTGTCAGTTTTAACAATCTAAATTAGCATTTTCTCTTAGGACTAGAGGAATGTGAGAATTGTGAAATTGGCTCAGTAAGCTGAATTAACAGTGCGAAAATTGAGATGTTCTGTCTTTCCATATTAGCATCTGCTTCTTGTACTAAATGTGATGTTATAATCTAAGTGATGGAGACAAAAAAAAAAAAGACAAAAAGAAAGAGGAAGAAGAGATGGAGTGGGGAAAGAGAAATGAAAATCTTGCTACATTGTGAAAAAGTGTAATTGGTGACAATTGTTATTGGCAGTTCCAGGTAATCATGTCTGGAATAATGGATTTTTGACATGCAAGTCTTGAAAATTGGTTGCATTATTGTTGATGCAAATAGTTTAGTTTCTTTCCTATTACTCTGCAATATAATGGAACACAATCTTACAGGCAGTGGGTGATACAGACAGAACATTGCTCAGATAAAATCCTGATTACAAATGGTTCCATTTGGTTTATTTTATATTCTAATAGGAACATAAGTCTTTCTGGGCTCATTACATTATTAAAATAAAACCCTACAATTCTGAAGAAAAAAGGAAGCTTTTGTTATTGTTTCTTCTTCTAAAATTGTGTGAGGATTATTCAGATTTTAGGTCTTAGTGAGCTGATAAACTGCACTAATCAATGGCAGTGAGAAGGAATTAGCATTTTCAAAATATAAAGATCATTCCCAGTCCCATGTATTGCCCATTGTTACTCCTGATTATCATAATCAATACTGTCTAAAGTGTTTCTGGGCTGCCAGGATGGCATCTGTGCAAGAAGCAGCTCCTGGGCAGCAGCAGCTCGCTCCAGATGAGTGCAAGTCAAACTGCAATGTCACAGACACATTTTCTGAAAAATCCTTTCCTTAGGATTTTTTCTCCTGAGAAGCTGAGAGGCCTCAGGAACAAAATGTAAACAATGATTATCTGCTGCTGTGGAATGCAACAGGTGCAGCTGTGATTGGTCTCATGTTGGTTGTTTCTAATTAATGGCCAAGCACAGTCAGCTGGCTCAGACTCTGTCTGAGACAGAAGCCTTTGTTATCATTCTTTCTATTCTATTCTTAGCTAGCCTTCTAATGAAATCCTTTCTTCTATTCTTTTAGTATAGTTTTAATACAATATATATCATAAAATAATAAATCAAACCTTCTGAAACATGGAGTCAGATGCTTGTCTCTTCCCGCATTCTCAGGCCCCTGTGAACACAGTCACACTGCAACACCCTACAGGCTCTGCTCACCAGTCCTGGGAGCACGGGGCTGGAATGAAAAATGCCAAAATCCAGTCAATGCTGGACGTGGGAGCTCTGTTCACAGAGTTCAGAGAAAAGGAAGGAAGTGGCGGAAGGAAGTGGCGGAAGGAAGTGGCGGAAGGAAGTGGCGGAAGGAAGGAAGGGACAAAGACATAAGCAACTCCTGAAAGGACGTTGGGACAGAGAGAGAGGTGCAAGCGGCGCCAGGTGGCTGATGTCCCATTAATCCAGTCTGAATGGAGCCGAGGGTGGTGATGGTTCTCTGGAAAAGCTGCTTCCACAGGGCTCCAAGCCCTCTATGCTCTGCCTAGGCAGGAGGATATGGGAGCACCAGGTTTTAGTTCCAGAGGTGCTTCCAGCTCCCAGGTTTTCATAAAGCTGATGGCCTGAGCTCTTGGAGCAAGCTCAGAGGTTGGAGGGAGCTGGTTCAAGGCTCAGTTCTCATCCTTCCCTGTTTGGCAGGAAGAAAAGAGGGGAAAGAGTTTCCCACTTCTATCTTCCTTAAGGATTTTTCTCAGACTTGTAAGAAAGATAGAAATAATGAGCTTGGCCCCTAGTCATCACTTCATTAAAATAAAAGCCCTTCCTGACAGCCCAAATGTTATCTTTAAAATCTTATTACTTGTCAGAATACACTTTTGTCCTATTCCTAGCCAAGAACATTTTAAACGATTTATTTTCTTTTTTTTTATCCCTGCAGCATTGCCATATACAGCCCTTCAGAAACATTGTATTGCTTTTCAAGAATTCAGTTCAAATTAAATCTCCAGCTCTTAAAGGGACTCCTGGCAAAAGAGATTACAAGTACAAAACCACAGAGGGCAGCATAGATACCCCAATTATGGTATTTACATTCATACTTCGTAAACTAGCACAATCCAAGGGATTAATAAAATAGTTTTGAAAGATCCAGCTGAGTAAAACTGTAAATGAGCTCCCATCCCACTGGCATTTTGGGGTTAAGCATCCACTCCCCTTAGGCAACTGTGACGGTGTTCGCAGGGGTCTCAGGCTGAAGGAAGAGACGAGGATTTGACTCCATGTTTCAGAAGGTTTGATTTATTATCTTATGGTATATATTACATTAAAACTATACTAAAAGAATAGAAGAAAGGATTTCATCAGAAGGCCAGCTAAGAATAGAATAAGAAGGAATGATAACAAAGGTTTGTGGCTGGGCTCTCTGTCCGAGTCAGCTGACTGTGATTGGCCATTAATTAGAAACAAGCACATGAGACCAATCACAGATGCACCTGTTGCATCCCACAGCAGCAGATAACCAATGTTTACATTTTGTTCCTGAGGCCTCTCAGCTTCTCAGGAGGAAAACTCCGGGCAAAGGGGTTTTTCATCAAACATGTCTGTGGCCCAGTGGTTTCCAGCGCAGCTGAGGATGCAGCTCTGGGAGTTGCTGGGTGCAGAGGGATGGGGAGCAGGGAGGGATGCAGACTGTGCTCAGGGATGTGTTCAGGGCAGCCCAGAGCTCCTGAGCCAGGAGGGACCCGTGGAAGGGGCTGCTGGTGCCAGGCTGTGCCCCAGAGGGACAGGACAGGGACGCAGGGGACACTGCCCATGGCCCTGCCTGCTCTGTGCCCCAAACCCCCCAGCTCCTGCAGCTCTGGCTCCCCACACACACACACACACACACATTGATTTATCCTCCTGCAGAGCCCAGCGCTCCCTTAACGCCTCCCCGCAGACAGAGGGATGGACACAGGAGTAGTAAACGAGACAGAACTTTATTAGAAGCTTCCAGCACGTTCCATCTGCTCTCCTCCTGCACAGAAGCCCTCTCGGTGGGTGTTGAGCTGCTCCAGGCCCTGCAGAGCCTGTCCAGCCCCAAATCCCAGCCCCAGATCTCTCAGCAGAGCCCGCGGCCTCCAGCCCAGCCCTGCGGCCCTCACAGCCTTTCAGCACAGGGAAAGGAACCTCCCCTCTCTGCTGCCACCCCACAAACGCCGTGGATCTCAATCCCAACCCCTCCCTGGTGCTGTCACCCCACAAACGCCGCGGATCTCAATCCCAACCCCTCCCTGGTGCTGTCACCAGGCTGGTGAGGGGAGGAAACTCCTCCCGAATAACGCCCCGGGGTGCAGGGGGAGGCACTGGGGACAGGGGGAACGGAACCATTTCATTTCCCACTTTCCATGCCACGCTCCCCTCACCCCACGTCTCCCTTGGCCTCTCTGGGACGGGAGGCACAAAAGGAAATAAATCCAATATCCAGAGCCTTTCCCTGCTGCTTGGCACAGCCAAACCTGCCCACCTCCCCCTCCCGCCTCTCCAACATCCTCCTGTTCCCTTTGCTGACCCTCCCCGAGCTCAGCCCCTGTCCCTGCTGCCCTTCCCAGGCCGTGCAGTCCCTCAGTCCCTTCCCCCGAGTGACCCCTGCCCGCCCTCTGCTGCAGGATGGGGACGTGTCCCTGTCCCAGCTGTCCCCAGGGACAGAGCCACGGCGGCAGAAACCTCATCCCCGAGCTGGGGCTTCTTGGGAGTGAAACCCAAGAGGGATTTGATCCTCCTGGAGCGATCATGGGAGCGCTTGGCAGCGAGCCCTGCATCCCTCCGGGAGCTGCTGCCCAGCCCAGGCTCTGCCAAGCTCTTCCCAGAGCTCCTCCAGAGACATCCCGGCTCTTCTGTCGGGGTGAAACACTTCCCTGCTTCCTCCGTGCGTCCCTGTGCCACCTCTGTGCATCCCTGTGCCACCTCTGTGCATCCCTGTGCCACCTCCGAGCGTCCCTGTGCCACCTCCGAGCGTCCCTGTGCCACCTCCAGGTGACTCCAGCGGGGAGGAGGGACCAGCGGGGCACTGCCAGCCCCTGTCCTGTCCTGTCCTACCGTCAGTTCCCGTGCCCGGGAGGCTCCCGCTCCCTGTGCCATCCTGTCCGGTCGGGGATGGGGCCGGGGAAGCTCTCGGGGCTGGCTCCAGGCTTCTCCCACTGTCCAGAACAAAGCCCCGGCCCCGGGCGGCGGCTCCGGCGCGGCAGGGGTTAAGTCCGGGGGTGCCCTTCCCTGACCGTCCTTCGGAAGTAGCGGATGGCCGAGAGGGTGCCAAAGCTCGCCAGGAACACTGGAAAAGAGCCCAGGACATTCCCACTGTCACTCCGGTCCCAAAGTGCTCGGGGGGACACGCGGGGGTCGCTCCTCTCCCTTCCCCTGTCCCCTCCTGCCCGGGGTTTGCATTCCCAGCACACGGAATTTGCTCCCAGAGCGTTCCCAGATGCTCACAGCCTGACTGGGCACACCCAGGGCCGGAGTTTGGGGCGCACGGAGACACCCCCATGCCATAAAAAGGGCTGGTTTAGGGGAAATGCTCAGCAGGGTCCCTCGGTGGTGGGCTCTGGTTGGATACAGAGGTCCAGGGCGAGGTTTAATGGAGGGGGTGGATACCCAGATCCAGGTGGGGATTTTGTGGATTGCCTGGAGTCACAGGTTCAGGTGGAGATTTGATCTTGGAGGAGAGAAAGACACACAAGGAAAACCCCACCTGGGTTCAGGACAGCACCTCCATTTCCTGCTTGTGTTTGCACCAAGAGGACACCAAGAAAAATCCCATTTTGGGGATTTTCTGGCCCCAGCCAAAAGCAGAAAATATTCGAAACTCCAAATCAAAAGATGAAGAGACACAAGAAATAACTAATGGGGATGAAACCCAAACCAAGCTCTGCTCTGTCCCTGCACCCAAAGTTTTTCATTTGGTTTATAAGGGACATTAAGCTCCCTTGAGCAAAACCAGGAATCCAAACCATGGTTTTAGACCCCACACTTTAAATTCAGACTTGATTTTGATTTATGAGCTAGAGGAACACAAATTCAGGTTGTTGGAAGCCCATAGAGAGAGAGCTGCTGCTCCGGGCTCTGGAGCCGCTCCTGCCTCCCTCCTCTCCAGGTTATTCCACCCCGGGGCACCAGGAGCTTATCCCCCTTTCCACCCCTTTCCCGGGGGCATTTCCTCCATCCCAAACCCTCAGCAGGAGGGGGAGCAGGCCAGGAGCTGCTGGGGATGATGGCAGGGAGCAGCCTTAGCTCAGGAGCTATTCCCAGCCCGCGGTGTCGGCTTCCTGCTGACCTTAGCAGGGAACATTCCTCGCCTGCAAGAGCAGCAGAAAGCCTCGATCCTGGCATTTCTTCCCGTGGAAGGGGCTCTGTGGGGCAGGGATCAGGAATGCTGCTCTGGAAGGGCTCTCCAGGCTGTATCTCCAGGGCAGGAATCAGGAATGCTGCTCTGGAAGGGCTCTCCAAGGATTCCAGGGCAGGACTAAGCAATGCTGCTTTCCCTGAGTCCTCCTCATCCAGACATCCCCACTCCTGTGGGATTCTATGAATTTCTGTTTCCTCACTTTCCTCTCTCCTCACCAGCTTCCAAGAGCTGGGTTTGGAGAGGAGAGGATCCCACAGATCCCCAGGGAACTGCAGGACTCAGTGCAGGGGGATGATGGGGAGAACATTAAACTTCCTCCTCCTCTTTGGGGGGAAGATTAAACCTTCCGAGCACCTCAGAAAAACACGGGAATTTTGGTGCTGGATGAGGGTTTAATCTCAACTTTGGTCATGACAAAAAACCCCAGGCAGGCTTGGCCTTGCTGCTAGGCCAGTTGTGTTGGGAATTTTGTTCCTGCTGGGATGAGGGAACCTAAGGAGGTCCTAAGGAAGTCCTGCCAAGCTGAGCCCTGTCAGGGATCCTGGATGGAGCAGGTCCAAGGCTGTGGAGCCAGCTCAGCTCCAGCCAGCAGCTGCTCTGTGGGGAAAGCACAAAAGACACGAGCAGCAATCGGGATCAGAGGGGAGAGAAAAGGCACGGAAACGGCTTTGGAACACCAGGAAAAGGCTGCACTTCCCCAGAGGCAGCTGCAGGTATAAATATCCCAATTTTCCTCCCTGCCAATGCCCCCAGAGCCCTTCCCAGCCCTCTCCAGGCGGGCACTGTACGTACTGGTCTTCCAGGCATCCGGAGCCTGCAGGTCAGATGTCTTCACAGCCCAGGAGGCGAAGGCACAGAACACCAGGCACATGTCCTTGTGGCTCAGCACCCGGGGCTCCTCCTCTGCTGCTCCTGCCACGAGAGGAGCACGAGGTGCTGGGGGCTCTGTGCCACCCCCTCTGCCCCCCCTGCCCTCCCTCTGCCACAGCAAAGCCCTGGGAAATCATCCCTGGAGGTCTCTTGGCACCAGGGGGGACCTCAGAGGGCTCTGTGTGTTCCCAAGGGACAGTGGCACATTTGTCACCCCTCCCCTCAGTCCTGCACTTTGTCAAAAACCCCCAAGGAAATGGGGTTTGTACCCCTCCCCTCAGTCCTACACTCTGTTAAAACCCCAAGGCTCTGTGCGTTCCCAGAGGACAGTGGCACATTTGTCACCCCTCCTCAGTCCTGCACTTTTTATAAAACCCCAAGGAAATGGGGTTTGTCACCCCTCCTCAGTCCTGCACTCTGTTTAAAACCCCAAGGAAATGTTTGCTGAAGCCGCCCCAGGCTGCCTCAGCGCCTCCCTGAGCTCTCCCAGCTCTCTGTGGTGGCTGCAATTGGGTCTGGGGGGCAGATTGGGGACACAGCAATTCCCGGGGACACAGGCAAGGTCCCCTTGCTGTCCCCAGTGTCCCCGGGCACAGCCAGCTCCAGGACAACATCTGAGAGTGCTCAGTGTCCCTGTGGGCATCCCAGCCCACTCCTGCCTCCTCCAGGGATGGAGACATCCCTGAGTGCTCTGCATTCCCTGAGCCAGCCTGCAACAGCTTCAGATCAGGTTCTTATTCATTTGATCAGGCTTTTAATTAAAGCTGGCTTATTAATTAGCTGTGGCCAGCTCAAAGGGGTTTTTTTCAGACTGGAAGCCCCATGTTGAGGCTCCCTTTGGGATGGCTCCCTCGGTGTTTGGGTTTAGGATTAACTCTGAGCATCATTTAAGCTCAAAGACAAACCCCTGCCTGTCCTGGTGGATCAAACCTCCCCTTTATTGCCATTTCTCCCACCTGCCCCCAGGAGCAGGCAATGCTCAGGTGACCTCTGAGGTCTCCAGAGGGTGTTTTTCTGCTCAGGGTGGGTTTTGCAGTCCCACATTCCCTGCCCATGCTGGGGGACCTGGCCAGGAGCACTGGCTTGGCACAGGGGACGGAGAGAGGAACATCCCAAGGGAGAGCCCGAGGAACAGAAGGAACATCCCAAGGGAGAGCCAGGGTGACACAGCCTGGGACATGTCCCTACAGGAGACAACAGGATTTACCTCTCAGTGCCAGGGCCCTGTCCTCATCTTCTGGCCACCCCTGGGCTCCTCCCAGCGGGACCAGGGCGAGCTCCTCTCCGGATCTCCTGGGCACCAGGGCCTGGGAGCTCGGGGCTTGGCCTCCTCGCAGCTGCCCCTGCCTCTGCAGCAGGGACCTCAGAGCCCCCACAGCTTTCTTCACCTCTGAGGCCGGGGCCATGGAGAAAATCCCTCTCCAGCCCATCCTGTTGGGGGCTGGCTCTGGGAAGAAGCGTTCATGCACATCAGGGACTGAGATAACCACGGTGTCCTTGTCTGGAGCAGAGCTGGGAGCCTCCTTGTGCAGCCCAGGGTGCTCCGAGCCTCTGAACTTCTTTCTTTTCCTGTCCTTAGCTTTGCCTTTTTTCCTGCTTCCTTCTGGCTCGGCGAAGAAGTACTCGTACAGCTCAGGCCAGGAGATTTCCCTCTGCAGGGGCGACTTCCGCCCCTCCAGGGAGCTGCCCAGCTCCTCCTCCTCCTGGGAATCGCAGAACAGGTACTCGTACATCTCGGGCCAGGTCACATCCAGGGAGCTGGGCTTGCCAGGGGCTCCATCAGCAAAGCACAGGGGGCTCACGGCCCTGGGGAGCTCAGCTGCAGCTTCCCAGGGGAGCCCAGCTGCAGGATCACACGGGATCTCGATGGCAGGGATCCTGGGGAGCTCAGCTGCGGGGATCCTGGGGATCTCCATGGCAGGACTCCTGGGGATCTCCATGGCAGGACTCCTGGGCACCACAGCTGCAGGAATCCTGGGCATCCCAGCTGCAGGCTCCCAAGGGATCCCAGCTGCAGGCTCCCAAGGGATCCCCACTGTAGCACTCCTGGGGATCCCAGCTGCAGGCTCCCAAGGGATTTCAGGTGCAGGTTTCCTGGGAATCACAGCTGCAGGCTCCCAGGGGATCCCAGCTGCAGGAACCTCAGGGATCTCTGAGGGTTTCCTGGGAATCTCTGCTGCAGGAATTCCAGGGATCTCTGAGGGCTTTCTGGGAAGGTCAGCAGCAGGAACTGCAGGGATCTCAGCAGCAGCAGAAATTCCAGGGATCTCAGGAGAAGGAATGCCAGGGGTCTCAGCAGCAGAAATTCTAGGGATCTCTGCGGCAGGAATTCCAGGGATCTTCACAGCAGGAATTCCAGGGGTCTCAGCAGCGGCAGGAATTCCAGGGATCTTCACAGCAGGAATTCCAGGGGTCTCAGCAGCAGCAGGAATTCTAGGGATCTCAGCAGCAGGAATTCCAGGGGTCTCAGCAGCAGGAACCGCAGGTATCTCAGCAGCATTCCCTCCAGGTATCTCAGCAGCAGGCTCCCCCCCAGCCCCCTCAGCAGCATTCCCCCCAAACGCTGCAGCACTCCCGGGCTGGAGAGGCTTCCCTGGCATCTCCTGGCTCTCCTCTCCTGGGCCGTCTCCAGGGACGGCGGGGACGCTGTCACGTCCGCCCAAAGCCCCGGCCTGCCCTGCCTTCGGGGGCTTGGTGCCCTTTGTCCTGCCCGGGGGCTGCGGCTCCTTGCCCCGGGGCTTTGGGGTCCCGGCATCGCCGCCGTCCACCCGCCTGCTCTCCGCAGCCTCCTCGCTGCCCAGCCTCGCCAGCGCTCCCTTGGCCGCCCTGTCCTTGGCTCTGCCCTTCCGAGGGGACCCCGGCGAGCCCGGCGGAGCCTTCCCGGGGGGCGCCGCGCTCAGGGGGTCCCTGTCCCCCTCGGTGCCGCCGGCCCCGCGCTGCTTGCGGCTCTTCCTGGGCTGCGCCGGCACCTTGGGCCTCACCACGCTGGGGGACGCCGCTCCCGGCTCCGTGCCCGCCTTGTCCTGCTCCGCGGCCACCCTGGGCACCGTCCCCGGGGGCGGGTCCCCCGCGGGCTCCGAGGGGACGGAGGCTGCCGGAGCTCCCGGCTGTGCCAGCGGGGCTTGTCCCGCTCCCGCATCCCCGCCGTGCCCGGGGGGCTCCGTGCCCGCGGGCGCTGCCCCCGCCGTGTCCTGCGCGGTGCCCCCGGCCGGGGCGGCCCTCGGGGGCTGCCTCCTCTGGGCGCTGGGCATGGCAGCGGCTGCCGGGCAGCCGGGCTGGCGGCTGTGGCACAGGAACCTGCCCACAGAGCCCAGCTCCGCTTCGTCCTCGCTGCCCGACAGCAGCTCCGGCACGCAGCGCTGCCCGCGCTCCGGGCGGGTGGCACCGGCGCTGTCACCACGTGGGACAGGGCTGGCAGTGCCAGGCGATGCTGGCTCGCTGCCCGGCCTGGCTGTGACCACCCTGCCGCGTCCCGCGGTGTCCCCTTGCTCAATGTCACTGAGGCTCTGCTCCTCGGCCGTGGCCAGCGAGGCCGGCGCCAGGCTGCACTCCTCGGAGGCCCGCAGGAACTCGGCCCACTCGCGGTCGTTCAGCTGGATGCTGTACTCGAAGTTATCCATGCCTGCGGCAGGGGAGCGGCGACACGTCAGGCACGACGGGGTGGCTGTGTGCCCCCAAAATCCAGCTGTGTGCCCCAAAAGACCAGCTGTGTGCCCCTAAGGGACAGCTGTGCGCCCCCAAAGGCCAGCTGTGTGCCCCAAAATCTAGCTGTGTGCCCCCAAAATCCAGCTGTGTGTCCCCAAAGGCCAGCTGTGTGTCCCCAAAGGCCAGCTGTATGCCCCAAAATCCAGCTGTGTGCCCCACAGCTGCACAGGTTTGGGATTCTCCCCACAGCTGCACAGAAGGTTTGGGATTCTTCCCAGAGCTCCACAGGAGCTTTGGGATGCTCCCCACCGCTACAAAGAAGGTTTGGGATTCTCCCCACAGCACCATCACACCCCACATCCCCCTCTCCCACCCATTCTGCCTCCCATTCACCTTAAACCCAGCACTGATGACCCCGAGCATTCCTGAGGCCAAGAGCAGCCACGGCAGCAGCCCCGGCCTTGCAGGGGCCCTGGGCAGGGAGGAGCAGCACAGCTGGACAGCAGGACACACAGCTGGACAGCAGGGCACACAGCTGGACAGCAGGACACACAGCCGGACAGAAGGACACACAGGGAGGGGACAAGGGCCGCCCTACCTGTCCCCCAGCCCCGGGCGGGGACGGAGCCATGCGGGAGCCGCAGCTGAGCCCTCCCAGCCCCGCATGGTGCCGTGCCCTGGCCGGGGACACAGAGCCCGGCTCCAGCCCTGATCCATTCAGGGACTAAAAATAAACCCTCTGTCCCTCCCCGGTGTCACCTGAGAGCCCAGTGCCACCGGCCCATATTTAGAACTGCTGGGGGACGTGCCAGGGTGGCTGTGACCGTGTCACAGGGCTCTCAGGCTGAGGGAACAGACGAGGATCTGACTCCATGGTTCAGAAGGCTTGATTTATTATTTTATCATATATATTACATTAAAACCATACTAAAAGAATAGAAGAAAAAGTTTCATCAGAAGGTTGGCTAAGAATAGAATAGGAAGGAATGATAACAAAGGCTTGTGGCTCAGCTCTCTGTCCGAGCCAGCTCACTGTGATTGGCCATTAATTAGAAACAACCACATGAGACCAATCACAGATGCACCTGTTGCATTCCACAGCAGCAGATAATCAACATTTACATTTTGTTCCTGAGGCCTCTTAGCTTCTCAGGAGGAAAAATCCTAAGGAAAGGATTTTTCAGAAAAGATGTCTACGACAAACATGTAGAGAAGTTTGGTTTTGGTGTTTTTTTTTTTTTCCAGCACACTTCCCTCATTCATGGCATGAAAAAGGACTTCACAAATAATTCAGAGTTTTTTTGTAGAAGGTGTCCCCACCCAAGGCAGGGGGTTGGAGTGAGATGAGTGTTGAGGTCCCTTCCAGCCCTAAGCTGGGGTTCTGTTCCTCAGCTCTGTAACCTCTGGTGCCTGTAAAACAGCTTTTCCTCCCTCAGGGGTGTATTTCCCTCACTGCAGCACCCATCCCCCTTGCCACAACCATTTTTATCCCTTCAGCCCTTTGCAACTGGATTGCTCCAATCTTTTCAGCTGTCAGCACATCCTAGCAGTGCCTCCCTTAACCCAGCTATTCCTACCCAGACAGATGTGTTTGTGTGACCCCACCAGAGGTAAATAACTCTAAGAAGAGGTTAGGTGAGAAAAGCAGGATGGGTTTAAATTGCTGCCTGAGTCACAGACTTGGAGAAATGCCTTGTACTCAGCACAGGAGGACAAACCCTTGAGCCTGTGCAGAGATTTGCACAGGAGTCACGGAGTGGCATTGCCTCTGATCATCTACTTGAAGGTGTTGACAGACAGAAATGCTTTTAAACTCAAATGCCTTTAAGACTTTATGAAACAAATCCTACCTGGGGTTGTCCCCAGGGTTAAGGACCGGGATACTAATGGTGTGTCACCTTCAGCATTTCCTTCAAATTTGTCTTCCTTCAAGGAGTAGCAAAGTGCAGCCTGCAGCTCTCCATCTGTCCCCTCCTGAGGGCAGGAGGACACTGGGGATGCTCTGGCCCCCCTCAGCCACTGCAGGTTTCCTTCCTGAGTATTCAGAGCACAGAAACAGCAGTGATGTGGTCACATTCTGGGCAGCAAAGCTGAGTGATTCCCAGACTCTCTTGACAGGTCTGTCCTTAAAAATCCTTCCTGCTTGGCTTTTGTGATATTTATGAGATAAACAGTGTTGTTGGTCCAAAGAACTCAAAAACCCTGAGTCAGAAGCTAACCCTCTCCCCACTGTGTATTCATGGACTCTCATGAAATGTGGTCTGGTTTTTTTTGTGTTTTTAAACTTCATGTTGTTTTTCCTTTCATGAGGAAGTGTCAGGCACACATCACTCATTCATTCTCCATGCAAAACTGCAGGCACTGACCCCCTGCAGTTCCAGGCTGCTGTCTGTGTTCTCCTGTCTGCTGCATCCCTCCTCCTCAGCATGGAAAACCTTTCTGGAGTGGCAAAGCTGGCAGCTTTCCCTGTTACACCCTGGCACAGGGAAATGGGAGTTTATTTTAGCTGTGTGGTGGCTCCACGTCTACTTCAGGCACCAAGGAGATGAAGGTGGAGGCAGGTTGCTTAAACAACTCTGTGGGATCTGTTCCTTGTTCTCCCTCATGCCCAGCTCCAAGAGAGTCAGCAGAGAGTGGAATGTGGAGCCAGAGCTGTGAGGTTGGCTGAGAACTTGCCTGGAAGTGCTTTCTCCAGGCTCAAAAAGTTGCTGAAGACGAAGCTGCTCTCACTGCCTGCATTTACTCTCTTTGCTGTGCTGCAGGGGAGGTGGAAGAAGCTCTGGTGCCTCTTCCAGAGGTGCCCATGGAGCACCAGGAATGCCTTTGCTGCCGCAGGAAACATGCAGCTCCTTCTGATCACACTTAGCTCAAACAGTTCCTCTGAGCTTCCTGGGTTTCTTTCAGAGGTACCCACCAAATTATACAGCTTGCTATAATTTTAGCTTTGCTTACACTAAAATACCACTCCAGACTATCTAGGGAGCCCTGCTCTGTGTTGTCTGCTGGAAGGGAAGCGTGGGAGCCTCAGGATCTGTGCCAGTCTGTGTGATGTGCAGAGCTTTACATGTCCTACACTGCTGAGGATGTGCCATGCTGGAGACATCCACCAGGGAGGTTTGACAGGACTTCCAGCAAGCACTGCTCTTTGGCAGCCAGTATTTTTGGTGTATGGGGGTTTTTTTGGGGGTTTTTAATGTGAACAGCTCGATTTAGAGGGGAGCAGCAGTGGATGTTGGGAATGCTGTCAAGATCACTGTGGATATAGCAGTGCTGGGTTGAGTGCTGTTCAACTTTTACTTTATCATCTCTCACTTCTGTTTCCTGTATTTTCTTTAAATTTTATTATCTCTCATCTGGTGAAAAAGCAGTGTTTGAATTTCAGAGCTGAGCTGGTGCTCTGTCCTGTGGGAATAAGAGCTCAGCTTCTCCTCCCTCAAAGCACAGTCTCAGATCTCTGTTTCCTTTAAGTTCTGTCCCAGCTTTCAGCTGTCGAGTGCCTGTTTGCTTTGGACTGGTGTGTGAGGTGGGTGGTGAGTCCTGCTGCCTTCAGATTCTAGGAATTGTCCTAGGAGGATGAGGCGCTGTGGAATAGGATATTTTTCATCCCATAAATGGTGTTGTCTGGGTAAGACTTGTAATTAATGTTTTTAGAAACTTGCATGGTGAGTCAAACAAGCCATTTTCAAACAAGAACTCAGCCATTATATCATTCCTTAGACACAATTTCTTCACTGGGGGGAAAATGGCCTGAAGATGTACATTTGAAAAGTTGTTTGTAAGGAGAGGGAAGTAACCTCTGAGTAAAATGCATGGCAATTATATCACTAAGTCGGGTCACTTGCTTAGAAGTATCTTTGGGGAGGGATTCATGATTTTATCCCATCTAATGTATCTTTTATAATAATGTAAGTTGTTGACATTTTGTCTCTGCAGTACCTTGCAGGATGGTTTTAAAATGAAGGGCAGATTTAGTTTAGATGCTAGGGAGAAATTCTTCCCTGGAAGTGTCCAAGGCCAAGTTGGACAGGGATTGGAGCAATTTGGGATTGTCCCTGCCCCTGGCAGGGGGTGGAATGAGATGGTCTTTGAGGTCCCTTCCAACCCAAACCATCCTGTGGTTCTATGATTCTAAAGAGGCATTAAACGTTTAAGATCATTGTTTTGTCATTGCATTAAAATCTGCAGGAGAAGATCCAAGCCCCACATATCACAGTTCACTTCAGTTGCATTTCTAACCCCAGCTTCCTCAGAGAATCACTGTCAAATTCATACAGACACTGTGTAAATATTTATTTATTTATGCACTGAAATTGCCACCTAAAACTGAAGTGTGAAGATGGTTACTGTGTTCAGTGTGGCTGAGGCTGAAGTGGCAGATGAAAGAGGAGGAATCACCTAATTATTGCCTAATTCTGAGCACTGGTGTTCAAGTGGGAAGTGCTACTGTAATTAAAGTGTAGAAGAAGCAGTGAACTTTCCTATTTTCAAAATGTTCAGCTCGACACACAACGTGGAAAACAGAGGAACTTCTTTAAGCTTTCAAGTTAATCAGTGCTGAGGAGCTGTTTTCTTCCTAATACCATCTGCAAGTCTCCATCAATACTGTGCAAGTGTTGATTGTGTGTTACAATACTTCATTTTAATTAGGCTCCATAGGAGACAGTTAAAGAGCTGATGGGGGAAGATATTGCAGCAGTAAATATTATGGCACATTTGGAAATGGAGAGGGGAAGAAGAACGTGTTGGCTCCAGTGTTGACATAAGTGACGCTCTGCACTCGGGGACACACTTGTCACTGCTGGGGACTGCAGGTGCTCAGTGATATATTGCATTTCAGTCTGGCAGACCTTCCTCAGGGGGCTGGTTTGTCACTGCTGGTTTGTCTCCGTGGGGAGATGCAGCAGCCGTGGCTGTGGGAATCAGCAATGGCTGGGTCACCATGGCAGGGAAGGGACAGCCATAGCAGGTGAACGATGGCCCTCGAAGGTGAAAAATGGCCATGGCAGGTGAGGGGTGGCCATGGCAGGTGAAGTAGGGCCATGGCAGCTGAGTGGTGGCCATGACAGGTCAGTGGTGACCCTGGCAGGTAAGGGGTGGGCATGGCAGGTGGCTGATGGCAAGTGAGGGAGGACCATGGCAGGGAAAGTGTGGCCATGGCAGGTGAACAATGGCCATGGCAGGTAAGGGGTGGGCATGGCAGGTGGCTGATGGCACTGGCATGTGAGATGTGGCTATGGCAGGTGGCTGGTGGCCATGGCAGGGGAGGGAGGGCCATGGCAGGTGAACAATGGCCATAGTAGATGGCTGATGGCCCTGGCAGATGAGTGGTGGCCATGGCAGATGTCTGATGGCCGTGTGGGTCACAGAGCAGAGCAGACCCAGCTGGATGCTGATCCAGAACCAGGGCACCTGGCTGGGGTCAGGGCTCAGTCTCAGAGTTCTCTGTCTGAGGAGGTTTCTCCCAGAAGGACATGAGGAGCAGCTGCAGGGGACAGCAGAGTGTCTCTGCAAAAGCAAAGATGCACTCAAGGGACTGTCCCAGTCCTCTAGGCCCAGGATCAGGCAGTGATGCTTTTATTGCCATTTTACTTCTATTTATTGACCAGGCTCTTCTGGCCTGGAGGCTGCTCAGAGGACCTTTAGCCCTTTGCATTGTGTTTCATTGAATTCAGAGTTCTTTTTCTGGCTCTTTGGCTGTAACTCATGGCAGGGTCAGCAGGTTGTGGCATTTATTCACCCTAAATACTGAACAGACACTAAAACCTAGTTAGAAAACAGAGCAGTTTCCTCCCTATCCCTGCACAGGATAGGGAAAGTCATTTCAGGGAAATTAAGTAACCTGGCCTAGCTTCTAAAAATAGAGACATAAATAAAACCTGTGGCAAATGTGGATTTCAGTGTGACTCCTGGGCCAAGCAGTAACTACCACATTTGTGATGCAGTGCAGGTTCTCACATGGATTCTCAGTTACTGGTTCTGCCATCACAAGATGAGACAAAATGAGGTTTCGTTGTGTAGTAGGTGGCAGTTTGAAGCATTAACTGCTGTGGAAGAAGATTTGAAAGGCAATTTCCCATCTCAATTTTCTCTTCAGTCATTAAAATTCATCTTCAGTTCTTGAAGTATCCAAATTTCTGTTCTGCTTAGGTATCTGGGTTGGAGATCTTACTGCACTGAATATCCCTAAAATTTATGGCAAAGCGCTCAACACCATTTTACAAGCCATCCAGGATTCTCCAGATTTATCTTTAGAAGAATAATTTTTCCCTCCCCACAAAATTGATGCTAATCTTGCTATGAACCAAGTTTAAAACTATTTAAACCTGAAGTTGCTTCTTTGCTCTTTACTTGTGTGAGTTTAGCACTGCTCAGCTCCTTTCTTGCCACTTGTCTACAGGTTGTTGCCATTCTGTGGTTCTTTAATATGTTCTCCTGTGGCACTGATCACTGTGGCATCACTCAGGTGAGTGGTGTGAGGAGCTGAGTGTGCTCTTTCCTCCTCCGTGCATTAAAAACTGTAATTGGGAAGAGAGGGGACTCAAAGTTTGTCCTAGAAGTGCACAAGAGAATAAAAATAACTTAATAACTGTGCCACCTTATTTGAATTTAAAATAGCTCTTCTTTTTAATTCATAAAAAGAGAGTTGTCAGGCTTTGGGTGACAGAGGGTGATGAATTTGTGTGGGAGTGTGGACTTCCTTCGCTTCCTTTCTTTAGGAAGCTTGTGGAAGGGGAATAACCTCTTGTCATGCTCATGTCACATTTTATTTTGGCTTAAGTCTGATGAGAGAAGAGAGAAATCTGGCTGTCAAGAACAGCCTGTCTCCTCCGTGTGTCTTTTTTGTTGCTCTGATCCTCAGCTTCTGCTGCTCCTTGGCGTGCAGGGGAGGCAGAGCTCCAGCTAATCCCAGCAGAGGCATCCATGGGGCTTTTCCTCTGCTGCCACTGGTCCTGCTCCATCCCTGCCTTTTGCCTGCTGCAGTGTTTTGCTCTCCTCACTGCTGGCTCCACACCACGCCTGGTTCTGTAATTATGTTTAACTCCCCAGCCAGGTTAACTGTGAGCACTCAGTGCTGTGTTAAATCACCTGGAGTATGGGAGCTGTGTGGGGTTTCTTTGTCTGGACAATAACCCTCATAAATGGCAATTTCAAAGATGTGAGGCTAATTACAACCCTCTTGCCAAGGTGCTCTGATAGAATTGCTGGGGAGGGAAACATGGATACAGAGAGGATTTATTTATTTATATTTTTGTCTCTTCTGGAAGGCACAAAAGAGTGTGAGGACATTCATGTTGTTCTCTGACATTCTTTGGTGTTTAAAGGCAGACGCTAAAGAAAAAGGTTAAATGAATGGCAAGAATATCTTCTTTTTTCCTTATTTTTTTCTTTGATTGTGCCCATAATTGTGTGCTAGTCATTAAGTAGCCAAAGGCCTTTTGAAAAGTCCTTTCATTTGAGAAAGATGCCAGGCAGAGCTGCTTGTGAAATAATTACAGAAAATGAGTGTTGATGCATGTTTTGACTCTGCTGTAGAAGTAATTCTGTCTTCTCGAGCTGAAGTAATTACATTTGTTTCTAAATAGAAGAAGAGAAATGGCAATTGTAAAAAAAAAAGCATAGATCTCACTTCTACATTTATGTAGTGGCAGATAGATGGGTACCAAAAAATTAATTATGATATTAGAGTAGTCATTATTGTGTGTTATTTATTGAAGTGAGGTACCATTATTAAACACATCGAGTCATGGAAGATTTGTGGGAATTGCAGACTCCTTTGCTTGATGGTTACTTTCTTTAGCACTGAGGAGTAGCAACACTTTTACAGTGTGTTAAGGTAATAATTAATTTAGGATAGATATCTGCAAGGACTCACTAGCTATTAATTACTTTTTGTTTTCTTCAGAGAGAAAAGGTTTTCAGTTATTATATTCCAGAGTGCTCACATCAGGGAGGGCTGAGTGCTTGGATTTCTATGTATGGGAAGTTTCCCCTTAGTTCAGATGGCCAGGGGGTAAAACTGTGCACCAGCTGGGATGATGCCTTTGCTGCCTTTGAAGTGGGATGGATCTGCTGTGTTTTGTGTGGGTCAGGAAGCAGCCGTGAGACAACACCACTGCTGTCACCCCAGGCAGCATGGACCTGAGAATCCTGCCGGGCAATTCCCATTTCACCCTCTTTTATTTGAAGGAAATCAACTTTTGTGTTATGCCGAAAAGGTGACCTTACCTGGAAAGCAACCTTTGCTGAAAATTTGGATTAAACTTTTTTGGAATAAGCCCTGGATACATTCTGGCCAGGGTACTAAAGTCTTATTGGTCCCTGTGTGAAAGCAGAATTGGGCATCCGGAATACACAGTGTGTGCTTATGTGAGTTGTTTGGTGATAGATTATTAATTACTGAGTGTATTGCTAAAGAGAGAAGTTAAAGTGAAAGGAATGAAGTGGAAGGACGCTTCGAGTTCTCCGTGAGTTGCCTGATTCTCTGTTTAGTATCAGTTAATCTACATATTTCCTGGAGAGGCTTCTTATCTCTGTCTTCCTATTGCTTTCACTTACCTGACGAGAATAATTTGTATTTCCAGGACTTGATATCGTATGGAGGTACCTTGATTTCAAACTGAAAGAGCAGAAGTTTAGGGTAGATACAGGAAGGAAATTCTTTCCTATAAGGGGAGGCCCTGGCACAGGGTGCCCAGAGCAGCTGTGGCTGCCCCTGGATCCCTGGCAGTGCCCAAGGCCAGGCTGG
>JAWMRF010000076.1:6432402-6447561 GCA_035221435.1 Sphenopsis melanotis | reverse complement strand
ATCTGCTGCTGTGGAATGCAACAGGTGCATCTGTGATTGGGCTCATGTGGTTGTTTCTAATTAATGGCCAATCACAGCCCAGCTGGCTGGGACACAGAGCCCCAGCCAACCTTTGTTGCCATTCTTTCTGATTGTATTCTATTCTCAACTAGCCTTCTGATGAAACCTTTCTTTCTATTCTTTTAGTATAGTTTTAATGTAATATATATGATAACATAATAAATCAAGCCTTCTGAAACATGGAGTCAGATCCTCGTCTCTTCCCTCATCCAAGAGCCCCTGTGGGTCACGCTGCCCCATCCCTGGAGCTGCTCCAGGCCGGGCTGCGCGGGGTTTGGACCAGCCCGGGATAAAGGCTGGCATCCCCTGCCCATGGCCCCCACATTATCGCTCCATTTGTGACCAAAAATCCCTTCACAGAGGAGCCAGAGCCGCAGTTGGTGTCTGGAGGCAGCAGCCCCGGTGTGAGGGCGGCTCTGGGACGTGTCCCTGCTCCTGCCCAGCTCGGTGCCACCGGGCTCAGCCTCTGCAGCAGCCCCGAGGGGCACCACGGAGCGACAGCAACTCCCGGCGTCCCCAGGCTGTCCCTCCCTCCTGCCACCGGTTTCTCCAGGATGAAAGGCGTCCTGGGGACAGGAGAAGTGTTATAAACAAATAAATAAATTCTCAGCGCAGGGAGGGGAGGGGAGGGGAGGGAAGGGGCTCCCGGGGAAGCAGCCTCGTAAAAGGATGACGCAGGCGGAGAGAGCTGTGGAAGGATGCCAGGGGATCTGGAAAACAGGTTCTGGGGGAAAACACCCTCCTGCCGGCTCCTTCTGACACGGGCAGGGCTGGGGCTCTGCCTCGCTGCTCCTCAAGCCCCGGAGCACCCCCAAAAACCTTTCCAGGCTGCCCGGAGCCATCCCTCCCAGCATAGCTGGAAAAACTGAGAAATCCTAAATCCCACCTCCCCCGGGGCTCAGCACCTATTTATTCTGCTTTCTCACCAGCAAGTGCCAGCAGGAGTGAGCCAGCCACGGCTCCTGGGCACTGTCGGGAGGAACAGGAGAGCTCTGAAAGCCAAATTTCCCTGAGAGGGAGGGGAGATGGGCTCGGTGACAATGTGTGCCCTTCAGTGACAACGCGTGCTTGGGCTGCCGGGGAGAGCAGAACCCCTTGGGAGGGCAGCAGAACAAAGCCCGGCCCCAGAGGGGGGCACAGAGCCCCATCCCAGCCCCCGGCCCAGGTGGGGACCCCCGGGAGCCGCGGGAACCTGGGGACAAGGAGGAGGATGAGGAGGATGAGGAGGATGAGGAGGATGAGGAGGATGAGGAGGATGAGGAGGATGAGTTCCCACCATTGTCTGCCGGAGCAGGGCTGGGGAAATCTCCCCTCACGTGCCTCCATGGGGGGTTTTTCTTGACGAGGCCGCAGCTTTGTTTTGGTGGAGTGTCAGGAGCATTCCGAGGGCTGGGAAGGGGCAGGGAGGATGAGATCCCAGCTGGGACCATGGAAAGGAGATCTGGGGGATGCAATCCCAGCTGGGATCCGCTCTTGGCCATGGAAAGGAGATCTGGGGGATGCAATCCCAGCTGGGATCCGCTCTTGGCCATGGAAAGGAGATCTGGAGGATGTGATTCCAGCTGGGATCCTCTCTCCCAGCTGGGATCCTCCCTCGGCCATGGAAAGGAGATTTGGGGGATGTGATTCCAGCTGGGATTCTCTCTTGGCCGTGGAAAGGAGATTTGGGGGATGTGATTCCAGCTGGGATTCTCTCTTGGCCATGGAAAGGAGATCTGGAGGATGTGATTCCAGCTGGGATCCTCTCTCCCACCTGGGATCCTCCCTTGGCCATGGAAAGGAGATTTGGGGGATGTGACTCCAGCTGAGACCATGGAAAGGAGATTTGGGGGATGCAATCCCAGCTGGGATCCTCTCTCAGCCATGGAAAGGAGATTTGGGGGATGCAATCCCAGCTGGGATCCTCTCTCAGCCATGGAAAGGAGACCTGGATGCAGGTCTCTGCGCGGGGCTCTGTGTGTGCACAAACCTGCTGTGCCCAGCCCCAAAATTAACGGGGGAAATGGGATTTTCCAGGAGGCAGAAGGGGAAGGAGAGAGGTGGAACTGTCAGGGCGCCTTCTGAGCTTTATCCCGCGGGGTTTGGGGGTGCCTGCGCTGCGAATGAAGCTCGGGGGGAACTCGGGGCTGTTCCCCGGGGCTGCAGGAGAGGCTGCGGGCTCTGGAGCACACGGAGCGGGCTGGGGCGGTCACTCACGGCTCTTTAATGAGCACATTAAACCCCAGCGCTCAGCCGCGGCCGGAGCGCCCGCCCGGGAGTCTTTGGGGAGCAATTGTGCCGAGAAAAGCCGGCTCCGGGGAGGGCCGCGTGATAAATTAACTTTGGCAATGCTCGCCGGCCGTGTCATGCCAATAAGGCAATTGAGAGTGAAAAAAGAGCTGGACTGGAAAGGTGGGCGAGAGAGGGAAGTCCTGGAGACAATTGACAGAGACAGGGCAAGGGCAAGGACCGGTGATTCCTCCCTCCGCCAGGATGACACCGCTCGGCGACTTAAGGAAAACTGACAGCCCAAAAAAATGAATTCTCTGCGGCACCGGTGCCCCAGAAGTCCTTCCCGGAGCCACAAATGAGCCGTGAAAGGCTGGGAGGGCCAGGCACGGCGCCGTCCTCATCCCGAGTTAGAATCGGGACAGCAAACCCCATCCCTGTCCCCCTCCGAGCAGCCTGTCCTTGCTGTTGGTCTTGGCCACCCTGGAACTCGCTGTGTTTTTGCAGCGGCCGTTTGGGCTTTGCTCCGTCCCTGTCCTTTCCCCCCCTCTTTTTTTTTTTTTCTTTTTTTTTTAATTAATTTTTTTCTTTTTTTCCCAAGCCAGATTCCTCTCCAGCCGTGTTATCCTGTATGGAAAAGCGTAAACACCCTCCTGGGAGCCAAAGGCAACGCCGCACAGGCACGGAGCCGCACCTGGGGCAGGGCAGGGGCGGGCAGGGCTTCCCCTTCTCCGGCGCGAACTCCCTGACACGGAAACGGCCCTGCTGCCCTTCAGTTCTGGGGGTTCTATTTTTCAGGCTCTGGACTGATGCCTCAGGTCTTGGCTTTTCTATTTTTCAGGTTCTGGACTGATGCCTCAGGTTTTAACTTGTATACTTTTCAGGTTCTGTGCTGATGCCTCAGGTTTTAACTTTTATATTTTTCAGGTTCTGGACTGATGCCTTAGGTTTTGGCTTTTATATTTTTCAGGTTCTGGACTGATGCCTCAGGTTTTGGCTTTTCTATATTTGAGGTTCTGGACTGATGCCTCAGGTTTTAACCGTTCTGTTTTCAGGTTCTGGACTGACGCCTCCAGTCATCAGTCTGGATGTATAAAAGTATAAATACACCTGGGATTTATCCACGGGGAAATCTGCTGGGAATCTCAGTTGAGAGCTCTGATTTCCCCAAAAAAATGCTGCAGAAAAAATACAAATACACCTGAAGGGCTCACAGAGAGCCCCGTGCAGCCCCACTGCTGCCTCCACCTTCTTTGTCCTCTCCCACTCATCACCCTGAAATTGTCATCGTGGCCAAAATTAGAGGGTCTGGCTGCAGGGACAGCTGGGGACTCTCAGAATTGCATTTTTTGGGCAATCAGAGCTCTCAGCTGAGTTTTCCCAGCACATTTCCCCCGTGGATAAACCCCGGGTGCTCCCAGAGGCTCCGTGGCCGCTGTCACAGCGTCCCCTGTGTGTCCCTGCCCGGCACAGCCCGTTCCCACCGGGAGGCACAAGGACAGCTTTGTCCCCAGCGGGGCCGGGGCCACCCGCTCAGCTGCGGCACGCGGGGCTGGCCCTGTCCCCTGGCTGCCAGCCCTGCCTACGTGTCCTCGGGGACAAATCCCTGCATTCTGCTCCGGGGTTAAACCACCAGGAGGCTGCTGCTGCTGCTAGGGGGAATGCTGCATATAGGTAAATTAAATATTAAAATAAATATTGAAATAATATATAACTACAACATTAATATTATAATATTAATAGATTATATTAGTTTTATACCATTATAAAATTACAATTATTATAAATATACTTATTATGAAAATTATAATTATTATAACTAGATATAAATATTATGAATACAAAACTATAAAATATTATAGATATAGATATTATAAATATCTATATACTAATAACATATATCTATATTTATAATTTTATTTTGATATATTTTAAATATATTTCTATTATATATTTATAATATATAAATATCTATATTAATATATGAATTTATATTTTTAATATATATAAATATATATTATATTTATATACGTTATATATTTATATAACATATATTTTTATATTATATATATAACATATGTAAATTATATATAACAGTATAATTTATATATATTATATAGAAATATATATTATATAAAATTAAATAATTTTTAAAATATTTAGCTACATTTTTTATCTGCTGAAATTCCCATCAGGCAGAAGCCCAACACCCAGCCAGGGCTGGGGCTGCAGGAGCAGCTCCTGCCCCATCCCAAATGTTGGAGGCAAGTGCGAGGAGGGGAAGCAGCGCTGCCACACCTGGATTTGCTCTGTTCCCAATCACACCCCAGGAGCAGCAGCTCTTGCAGAGCCATCCCAAGGGGTGTTTATTGTAGGAATGCTGCCCTGGCTGCTGCCAGCCGAGCTGCAGAGCTGCTGCAGCCCCACACGCCCTCCCCACGCCCAGCACCAGCAGCTCCTGCTGGGATTTAAGCCCGGCCTTGGGAAAGCCTGGCAGCTCTGGCTGCGGGGCTGCAGAGCGCTCTCACTGCAGAGAAACCTGCCGAGGGACAGCACAGATGGCAATAATTATAATAATAATTAACTGGGAGAGGCCAGGCCAGGTCCCTTTCCTGCAGCCCTGCTCCTCTGCTGCCTCCAGCCAGAGGTGCCAAGGCTCAGAGGTGCCTCTGCGTCCCTGGCAGGGCTGAGGGAAGGATTTCCCTTGCAACTTCTGTGTTAAAACAGCCAAAATTCCCACCCCGGGCTGGGAGCCCTCCCTGCCCCCTCAGCTGGGCAGTCACCCGCGGCTGGCAGTGCCAGAGCAGGAGGGGAAGCAACTCGGGCACGTGGCCTGGGGCCAGCGTGGCACAGCCCCAGAGGCAGCTGTGACCCCAGGACAGGTGCCCAGCCTGTCCCATGGCACAGCCAGGTCACTGTGACCCCAGGACAGGTGCCCAGCCTGTCCCACCAGGACATTGTGACCCCAGGACAGGTGCCCAGCCCATCCCATGGCACAGCCGGGTCATTGTGACCCCAGGACAGGTGCCCAGCCTGTCCCACCAGGACATTGTGACCCCAAGACAGGTGCCCAGCCTTTCCCATGGCACATCCTGGGGACAGGTGCCAAACTCATCCCATGGCACAGCCCCAGAGCCAGCTGTGACCCCAGGACAGGTGCCCAGCCCGTCCCATGGCACAGCCAGGACACTGTGACCCCAGGACAGGTGCCAAACTCATCCCATGGCACGGCCAGGACATTGTGACCCTGGGGCAAGGCCAGCAGCGATTCCCACAGCAGGGAGTGCTGCACACCTGCCAGCAGCTCACCTGGCAGCGTGACAGGGGCTGAAATCGGGCTCTGACCTTGCTGGGAACCGAGGTGCAGCCCCCAGCCCTGTCCTGGCAAAGCACCAGGACCTCTGATCCCTCCTGAACCATTTGGGATAAACAAGGTGCAGCCCCAGCCTTGTCCTGGGAAGGCTCTGGGGTCTCTGCTCCCTCCTGATCCATTTGGGGTGCAGCCCCCAGCCCACCCCATGTCCCACCCCAAAAAGGTGCTGGCGTTTCTGATCCCCTCTCTGCTATTTGGGATAACAAAAATGCAGCCCCCAGCCCACCCCACACCCCGTCCTGTCCCATATCCCACCCCAAGAAAGCTCTGGGCTCTCTGATCCCTCCTGACCCATTTGGGGTACCCGAGGTGCAGCCCCCAGCCCCAGTCCTGCCCCACATCCCGCCCCAGCCCTGCTCTGCGCTCTCCTCTCCCTCCTCAGCGACTTGGGAGTCCCTCTGCCCCTGCGGAGGGCCCTGCCGGTGTCTGCCTGCTGACTGGAGCTGTCATTATCAGCTCAATAAATCTCTGGCTGGGGTTTTATTGAATCCCTGCCTGAGGGGGAACGCGCCTGGAAAGGTTGAGGAGAGCAGCGCTTTCCCACGCCTCAGCCACGCCGCCGCAGCTCCCGCTCGCATTCCGGGGCTGCCAGCGCTCCGCAAATGTTTGGACAGCCTTGAACAAATAACACACCTTTAAAAGAGGCCAGCATGAAATTTTTCCTCACCACCCAGGCACCCTCCGAGCGGTTCCCCCCTCTCCATCCCCCAGGCCGTGTGTGTGTGTGTGTGTCCGTGCCCCGTGCGTGCCTGCTGCCTCCATCCATCCTCCCCTTCCCTTTGTGTGCAGGGCTCGGCTGCTCTCCAGCTGCCTTTGGGGCGAGCAATTCTGGCAATCCCGGGCCCTGCCGCGATGGGAAAAGGGAGGAGGGGTTTTTGGCTTTTTTCCTGGCCAGATTTCCTTCAGCAGGTAGGGGGGGTTTTCTGCCGAGCCCGTGCCAGGCTGCCAGTGGTCAGCTCTGGATGCCAAGGTTTGTTCCAGCTCCAGGGGCTGGCTGTGACTCCTGGCAGCCGCACAGCTCCTCTAATTAACGCCGTGGCTTCCTTCGCACAGCCCCGCTGATGGGGCCTGACCCTGAGCCCAGAGCAGCTCCCCGGGGCACGGGGCTGGAGCTGCATCTCGGGACGGGCTCCAGAGCTTTCCTGGAGGCGTGGGATGAGCTCAGCACGGGGCAGGGAGACAGCCCCGAGCTGCTGGGGGGTCTGGAGAGCAGCTCCGGCAGCTGGGCCGGGGAGGAAGAAAAACACGGATGTGACAGAGGAGCATCCAGCTGAGAGCGGCCACAGCGGGGAGGGTTCAGAGCCTTCCTGGGAGGGTTCCTGAGCCTTCCTTCAGGATAAACCGGGGGGGCTTCCCGAGCCCTCCTGAGGATGAACTGCGGAGGGTTCAGAGCCTTCCTGGGGGGAGAAAACGGGGAGGGTTCCTGAGCCCTCCTGGGGATAAACTGGGGAGGGTTCAGAGCCTTCCTGGGGGAAAAAAAACCGGGGAGGATTCCGGAGCCTTCCTGAAGGAAAAAAACCCCGCAGCTCCCTCCCAGATTTCCCCCCAGGCTGCTGCCAGGAAATCCAGCTGCGAGCATCCCAAGGATGGGATCCGTGTCACCAGGGGAATTCAAGGATCCTCTCCAGGGGGAATTCAAGGATCCTCTCCAGGGGAATTTCAGGATCCTCTCCAGGGAGAGTTTCAGGATCCTGTCCTGAAGGACAGGGGCTGCTCGGGCTGAAGCCGAGCCGGGGGCAGGCGGCAGAGCAGGTCCGGGAGGGGCCCCAGCTGCCGGTGATTCCCGTTTTTCCGTGAGCCCAGGATGGGATCGTGCCCGGCTGTGGCTGGGATGTGTTTGTGGGGCAGGAGGGCAGCTCGGGGGCATGGATGGGCCGGGCAGCCGCCTGCCCGCTGCGTTCTGGGAATGTCAAACGCCGCAGCCATCTCAACAGCTCCTAAAACTCCCCCTGCCTCGTTTCCTGTTGCTGCTTTCCCAAATGCTGAAAGGCTTTGGGCTCCCGTGGATTAAAAAAAAAAAAAAAAAAAAAAAAAAAGCCTGGAGAGAATCCAGGACTGAGATTTGTGCCCACTCGATCCTGGCTGTCAGCGCATCGTTAGAGGCGAGGCGGGGCCGATGCGCTCCCCACGCATCCCCAGGCAGGCAGAGAAAGCCCTGCCCGAGCAAACGAGTGACAGTGACACCGCGCTGGGTCCCCGGGAGGTGACAGGGACACGCCTGCCCGGGAGGGGACAGCGCCAGCAGGGCGGGGAGGGACAGGCAGGCAGGGAAGGGCGGGGATTCATGGAGAGCAGCGCCCCGGCTGTGCCCGGTGCCAGCCCCGCCTGGCAGGGCACCCAGAGGTGACACAACCAACGCGCGGGGGGACAGCCGGGGCTGGGGCACGGAGCATGAGCGGGGAGAGGGAGCAGAGGAAGGGCAGGAGCTGGAGCACAGCCAGGTGGGAGGGCTGAGGGTGGCACAGCACAAGGGACAGAGTTCCCCAGGCTCCTCAGAAACGGGACAGTTTGGGTTCTGTGTGCCCAGTTTGGGTTCTGTGTGTGCCCAGTTTGGGTTCTGTGGGTGCCCAGTTTGGGTTCTGTGTGTGCCCCAGTTTCGGTTCTGTGTGTGCCCAGTTTGGGTTCTGTGTGTGCCCAGTTTGGGCTCTGTGTGTGCCCAGTTTGGGTTCTGTGTGTGCCCAGTTTGGGCTCTGTGTGCCCCAGTTTGGCTCTGTGTATGTCCACCTGTCTCACTGGGTTCATACTTCCTTCCTCAGCTTTCAAGTTGCTTTTTGGTGCTGATGCTGAGGGGAATTTGGGTTCCTGCTGGAGTTTGGGTTCTTTCCTTCTGAACCTGGGCTTTGGAACATCCCAAAAACCTCCATGGGCGTTCAGAACATCCCAGAACCCACCCTGGGCTTCGGAACATCCCAAAATCCACCCTGGGCTTTGGAGCATCCCAAAAACCACCCTAGACCTTCAGAACATCCCAGAACCCACCCTGGGCTTCAGAACACCCCAAAACCACCCTGGACTTCACAACATCCCAGAACCCACCCCAGGCTGAACCCAGCAAGGTTCAGACGAGGTCTCAGGCTGCTCCACTGCTGCAGCCGCCCCCAAAAAAATCCCCAGGAACCTCTCATTTACCAGGGGAGGCGGCCAAAAAATCTCCTGTTTACTTTCAAGCCCCAAATGATCTGTTAGCAAAAGCGCAGACCGCAGAATGGGTGGCCCCTTTCCTGGAGAAGTTGTGAAAAACCTGCCCAGTTCCTGCGCCGGGAAAGCAAACAAATAAACATGACCCCGAGTGGGGTTCCAGCGCCTCCCTCCCCATCCCAGCAGTGCCTGGCTCCCCTCTCCCGGAGAGCAAAACAAACCCAGCCCGCCTGATAAGAACCAGCCCCGACAGCGACTGATGGGAGAAAGCCGGGGCTGCAATTAACAACCTGAGACGTTTCAAACAAAGGGCAAAAAGCAATCAGCGCCGGTAATTAAAATGGATTAAACCAGGCAAAAAAACCACGTCGGAGTAAAATGCTGGGAAGGGCTCCAGGCGGGCAGGATGGATGAGGATGGGAAATGTGCGTGCCGGGCCGGGCCAGTCGGATTCCTCTGCTCTTCTGCACATCCTGGAGGAGCTCGGGGCCGGCTGCGAGCCATTAAAGCTCACGGCACCCCGGGGAGGCCGAGGTTATTGCACACGCTCCGAGGCGGCTGCGGGGAGGGGAGCGGTGATTTATCCCCATTTGGGGTGATTTATCCCCGTTTGGGATGATTTATCCCAGTACAGGGCTGATTTATCCCGGTTTGAGGTGCTTCATCCCAGTTCGGGGTGCTTTATCCTGATTTGGGGTGCTTTATCCCAGTTCGGGGTGCTTTATCCCAGTTTGGGGTGCTTTATCCCAGTTCAGGGTGCTTTATCCCAGTTTTAGGTGCTTTATCCCAGTTTGGGCTGATTTATCCCGGTTTGGGATGATTTATCGCAGTTTGGGGTGATTTATCCCAGTTCGGGGTGCTTTATCCCAGTTTGAGGTGATTTATCCCAGTTCAGGATGCTTTATCCCAGTTTTAGGTGCTTTATCCCAGTTTGGGCTGATTTATCCCAGTTTGGGATGATTTATCCCAGTTCGGGGTGCTTTATCCCAGTTTGGGCTGATTTATCCCGGTTTGAGGCGCTTTATCCCGGTTCGGTGTGCTTTATCCCAGTTCAGAGTTGATTTATCCCGGTCCTGGCCCGGGTGGGGCAGGGCAGCAGCCCCAGGTTTGTTTTCTCAGCAGGCAGGGGGACGGTGCCACGTGAGGATTCTGGCTCCCCCGGCAGCCGCCGTGTGAGTTCTTCCCTCCGTGTTTATTTTTAGCACCTCGGCTGATGTCAGGAATGACAAATTTGGCACCCGAGCTCGGATGTGGCGGGGACAGGAGCAGCTCACAACAATAAAACCTGAACAGGCCCTGGCTGCCTCTTCCTCTTCCTCTCCCCTCGCTGAGGTCTGTCCCCGGTGCGCTCCTGGGACACAGGAACTGTTCCCTGTCCTTTGGAGGAGTGGGAAATCTTGGGATGGTTTGGGTTGGAATGGTTGATGACCTTAGGAGGAGTGGGAAATCATGAAATGGTTTGGGTTGGAATGGTTGATGACCTTAGGAGGAGTGGGAAATTGTGGGATGGTTTGGGTTGGAATGGTTGAAGATCTTAGAGGATTGGGAAATCATGGGATGGTGGTTGATGACCTTAGGAGGAGTGGGAAATCATGGGATGGTTTAGGTTTTGGTTGAAGACCCTGCTTTTCCAACCCCATCCATGGGCAGGGACACGTTCCACCATCCCAGCCTGGCCTTGGACACTTCCAGGGATCCTCTGGAAATCCCCAGGAGCTGTTTGCAGGGAAGGCTTTGCCAGCCAACAATAACAAGCAGGTACAAGTGAAGGAAGGGATGTTCCACTTGTCCTTGGGAGAGAGAGAGAGAAAAAAAAAATAAAAATAAAAGAGATCTGTCTTGTGGCTGTGTTTGAAAAGCAAACTCGTCACTGGAAAATGAATCGGATTTCTGGGATAGCGCATCCGCTCCGAGGGCTTAGCCTGGGAAATAAAAGAAGGGATAGAAAAGGATAAAAAATAAACCCCAAGGCTTCCCTTTTCCCACAGGACAGCACTGAAGCAAAGCCTGGAGAGCGCTGCTTGCCAAGGTTCCCTGAGTCCGGATTCCTTGGGTTTAACTTCCCCAGGAGCCCGAGCCGTGCCCCAGGCTGGGCTGAAGGCATTTGGTTAATTGGCTGTCACTGATTGCAGTCAGAGGGACCCTGGGCAGTGTCCTGGCTGTGGGGAAGGTGACCAGGGGGATCATCAATCACCAGGGGCCGAGGCCACGTTCCAGAGCTGAGCCTTGTGCTGGGCCAGCCCAGCCCTGTGGAATTTCAGTTCCCAGTTCCTGGAGCACCTTGAGGCACACAGAGATCCGGATCTCCCTCCCTTTGGCACAGTTTGCAGCCAGCTCTCTGAAGAAGCAGCCTTCCTCTGAGATTTGTGCACTTGGCCCCCAGTTCTGCTCTCAGCATTTGCAGCTGGGCTGGCCTGGGCTGTGGGAGACGTGTAAAATCCCAGAGCTGGTGATGAACCATCCCCATCCCCATCCTGCATCCCTGGATGCTCCAGGAGGTGTCAAACCCCAGGCTCTCCACGGCTGTGTGGTGCCTCCAACTCCCTAAAATGTCTGGAAACCCAGGGACACCCAGACCAGGAGGATTTCCCTCAATTTCTGACTGATCTCAGAGATCCCACCCCAAATGCTCTGTGAGGGATCCATCAGCACGGGGCAGGCAGGAGCAGCTGGGATCAGGGGAGCTGGGATCAGGGGAGCTGGGATTAGATGGAGCTGTGTTCAAATGGACCTGGGATGAGATGGAGCTGGGATCAGTGGGAGCTGGGATCAGGGGGAGCTGGGATCAGAGAGCTGGGATCAGGTGAAGCTGGGATTAGATGGAGCTGTGTTCAAATGGACCTGGGATGAGATGGAGCAGGGATCAGAGGAGCAGGGATCAGATCTAGCAGGGATCAGAGGAGCAGGGATCAGGAATCTGCCTGCACAACAAGGGAACACCCAGAGGGACGCTGCAGCCCCTCCGTGCTTGGGGAATGAACCCAGCGCTGCCTGCCGAGGGCACGAGGTTATCCCGGTTATCCCGGGGAGCTGCTGCTCCCAAAGGGCATTTCGGGGGCGCTCCATCCTCGGCAGGATCGGTGCTGCTCCCTGTCAGAGCCCGCAGGAGCAGCCCCAGCCCATCCGTCTTGTGCAGCTGCCGGTGTTTTGGCTGGAGCAGATAGGAATTAGCGGCTGGGCAATGTTTGTTCTCACCAGGCAGGAGGGGAGGCTGACAGCGAGAGAAACGCGGGCCAGGAGAGAAAAATAGCCCGGGAGAGGAGGAAGGAAGGGGAGGGGATGTGTGCAAACACAGAAATAAACACACGCCGCGCTCCGGGGGTGAGCGGGGCAGGATGGAGCAGCGGCCCCGGCTCAGCCCACGCTGCAAACGCAGCACGGACAATTTTGGGAAGGGGGATGAGCAGCGGCGAGGCGGGAGAGGAGGAGGAGGAGGGGGAGGAGGATGACGAGCAGCTCCTGTGACACACGCCAGCAGCTCCAGTGGCGGCTGCGTGGGTGGCAGCGCAGGCTGCGTGCCTGGCTCGCCTTTCCCAGGCACGAAGCAGCTCCCCCCGCACGGAGAATTGGTCATTAGGATGTGCCTGCTGCTGCTGCCACCCCATCCCTGCTGCTGCCACCCCATCCCTGCTGCTCCCACCTCTGTCCCTGCTGCTCCCAGCCCTGTCCCTGCTCCCAGCCCTGTCCCTGTCCCTGCTCCATCCCCAGCTCCTCTCTGAACCCCTTTCCAAAGCACTGGAAGCTGCTGGTTCATCCCTGGGATGGCTGGGACAGGGTGGCACAGGCAGCCAGACAAGGGGCACATCGTTCATTCCCAATTAAAAGACTTTCCTAAAACCTGGGAAAGGTTTTGGGGCAGAGCAGGCTCTGCGTGGAGCACCGGTGACTCAGGGAGGAGTTTTGTGGGGGATCCCAGTACAAACTGGTGTCACTTGGTGGGGACAAGACATCCAGGCCAGGGGCACACAGGACACTGAATTTTGGGGAGCCTGGAGCCTCTCTGGCTATTCCAGAGTGTGGGATTTAAATAAACCTCAGCTGACCTGGCCCTGCCCGGTGTGGGCTCCCTTTGGGTGATGCTTTTCTCCCCTTCATCCCCAGGTCCTGCTTTTCCTCGTGGAAATCAGGAATGTCCGGGCCTGGGGAGCTCTGGGTGCCTGTGCAGCCTTGAGAGAGCCTGGTGCAATTATTGATCAGGTAATTTAGGTCAGCCTCAGCCGTTCTGCAGAGGATCAATCACCCCAGCCCGGCTCGGTGCAGCTTTAATCAGCGTGACAAAAGCTGAGCTGAGGGGGAGTTGGAGCTTGGCTTTGCCCTAGATATTTTTTTATTTCCCTTTATCTCCTGCTCTGCTCCTCTTGGTGAAATGGGGAGGAGCTGGAGCAGGAAAACGCTTGGGGTTTCTTGGTGCCACAGCTCTGGATGGGCAGGGAGTGTTTGGAGAGTCCTGATATGAATCCCAGTTACAGCACGAGGAGAGTTGGATTCTTAAAATAAAAATACCTTATTTTATTTTTTTTAAATTCTCCTCTTTGTGCTGCTGGAGGCTGGAAAGGCCACCTGTGTGTGCTCTGCAGGACCAGATCTGGGGATCTGGGGGTGGGGAGGGCAAACAGGACCTAAAGGAACCCAGACAGGACCCCACGAACCCAGACTGAGGATGTGTTACGGAGGGACTTTAGGAAACCTGACTTTTCTGGGGACAGCTGTGGGGTCTGTGTCCCCAAACCCGGGGCTGTGTCCCCAAACCCAGAGCTGTGTCCCCAAACCCAGTGCTGTGTCCCCACACCTGGGGCTGTGTCCCCACACCAGGGGCTGTGTCCCCACACCCGGGGCTGTGTCCCAAACCCGGGGCTGTGTCCCCAAACCCAGAGCTGTGTCCCAAACCCGGGGCTGTGTCCCAAACCCGGGGCTGTGTCCCCACACCCGGGGCTGTGTCCCCAAACCCGGGGCTGTGTCCCCAAACCCGGGGCTGTGTCCCCACACCTGGGGCTGTGTCCCCAAATCCAGAACTGTGTCCCCACACCCGGGGCTGTGTCCCCAAGCCCTGGGGCTGTGTCCCCACACCTGGGGCTGTGTTCCCACACCAGGGGCTGTGTCCCCAAACCCAGAACTGTGTCCCCACACCAGGGGCTGTGTCCCCAAACCCAGAACTGTGTCCCCACACCTGGGGCTGTGTCCCCACACCCCATTCAGCACCAGGAGGTGTCTGGGCCTCCAGGAAATCTCTGCTGCTGCACTTGAGCGGCCTCCAGCAAGTGAGGCAAACAAAGGTTATGGTCCAGGTGTAAACAGGAGTATCTCCAGCCTTTATCTAATCCAAGTTACATTTTTATCTTTACTGCCACTGCTGTTTAAATGTTTGCACTACTTTTTTAACTGGTAAAATGTAAGAGGGGCCATAAATCCGAGGCACATTTCCACTGCAGCGGTTTCAGTGCTGCATTTGCTCTCCCAATTAATGCCAGCCTCAGTTCCTGGGGTGAGCAAACAGCCCCACAGCAGCCAGGGCCACCAGCAGGCTGCTGCTGAGGGGGACATGCCTCAGCAATGGTTATTTACCCATCCCAGGCACATTTAGCCCCACTGTCTCCAGTTAAATCCCATTACCCAGCAGCAGGAGCAGAGCTCTCTGCAGGCCCCCGGCTGCTCGCCAGGCTGCAGGTCTAAAATGAGATATTTTAATGCCAGAAATGCCCTGAAGGCTCCGAGCAGAAGCAAAAAAAGCCCTGTGGGGAGGCAGGGGAGGTGTGTGGGGCTGCAGCAGCCACACCAGGCAAGGGAGGAGATTTCCAGCTGGGAAAGGAGCAATCCTGGAGGAGACTGGGATCCCAGGCTCGCAGTGCCCCTCTGCTGGGATTGTCCATCTCGGTTATCAGCCCTGAAATGGCTTTTCTCTCTCAGAAGGACTCGGGGGATGGAGCTCAGGTGTTTGCCCATGCAGCCAGACATGGTTTGGGGTGGAAGTCCAGGCCAGGAGGGTGAGATTCCCAGATTCCCAGATTCCCAGTTCCCTCTGAGAGCCCTTGTGATAAACAGGGTTTTGTTTCTCACAGCCCCACAGGTGGATGGATCCTCCCCCTGCCCTGCTGCCCTCCTTCCCCCCGTTCTGAGCACGCAGGGAAGGGCTGGGCTGGCTCCCCATAAAACCCCAGGGCACGGCTGGTGTTTGTCCGTGTCAGGGTCAACGCCACGGGGACAAATTCCAGCCATAAAAAAAAAAAAAAAAAAAACTAAAAAACCTTTTAAAAAACCTTTTAAAAAACATTAAAAACCCAAAACAAAACAAAAAACAGAGAAAAAAAAACTTAACAAAAAAAAAAAAAAAAAAAAAAGAAAAACAACCCAAACCAACAAACAAAAAAAAATAGAGCAAGAGG
>JAWMRF010000076.1:6410083-6426645 GCA_035221435.1 Sphenopsis melanotis | reverse complement strand
CCCTTTCCCCTCCTCTCCTCTCCCCTCCCCTCCCTTATATCCAGTGCCAAGTGGTTTTCCTGCACGGCAGACTGGGAATCCTGGAATCCTGCAATGGTTTGGGCTGGAAGGGACCTCAAAGATCATTCAATTACAGCTAAATCAATGCACTTAAGCATCAATTAAGTAGGAAAATCCAAGTTTTCTTTCCACGGGGGACTTTCCCTCTGGTGCCACTTGCACATTGAGCAGCCAGAGCCACCAAAATCCCTCTCTGGAATCACTGAAGATCCTCTCTGGACACCAGGTCATTTTTCATGACCTGAAAAAAGCTTTTTCTTTATAATATAAACGTATATAAATAACATATTAATTTTTATATTATATATAAATTCTATATATCTAAAATATACATATATAAACTATATAGATATAATATAATACATATATTAAAACTATATATATATAAAATATATATATAAACTATATATATAAAATAAAAATTTTAAAATAATATAGATATAATATCAATTCCACCCCCAAGCTGATTTTTCTGCTGACTCCAGGAGCTGAAACCTGGATGAAAACCACTCCAGGATGGGAAAAGCTCTGCAGAAATCAGAAATGAGGCTCAGCAGCAGCAGCAGGCTCGCCCTGAAAACTCAATCTTCCCCAGATCAGGGCCAGGGAAGGAGCCAGCAGCTCTAAGGAGCTCACCAAAGTGCTCTCATTTATTCTTATTACCAGACCTTGCATGCCAGCTTCCCTGGAAAGCTCTTCTGGAAAAATATCCAGAAGGAAATTAGATTAAAAAAAGGAAAAAAAAAATCAATCAGAGCCTCCCTCTCTCCCAGCAATTCACAAATCAGCTGGGGCAGAGCCAGATCATTTCTGGCTGGGCTTTGATGAGTGAGGGGCTGGGTTTGCTCCTCATTTCCCAGGTGGAATTCACTCTGGAGAATTCCTGGAGCTCAGGGCTGGTGCTGGCCTGTGGCACGAGGGATTTCCCCCTCAGAGCTGCCTCTCCCTCAGTTTTGGGCTGTTCCACTGGATATTTCCTCTCTCCCTCAGTTTTGGGCTGTTCCACTGGATATTTCCTATCCTGAGTTTTGGGCTGTTCCACTGGATATTTCCCCCTTTCCAATCACCCCCCAGCCCGGGCTGGCTCCATCCCTGTTCCAGCAGCTCCAGAGGACTCTCAGCACAGTTAATTTGGCTTTTCCATGAATATTTTAGCCCAAAGGCTTCAGCTGGAGCAGAGCAGAGCCTCTGCTCAGGCCTTGGATTTGGGGCCATGCTCAGGAATGCTGCAATTGCCATAGAACTCCTTTTTCTTTAACAAACCTTCCCTAATTTGACCCCTCCATGCTCAGACATTCCCAGGAATATTCCCAGAAAACCTGGTCCAGCAGAAGCAGGAATGTCACAGCATTCACCATGGAACAAGCAGCAGAATGTGATTTTTTAAATTATTTTTTTCCCCAGAGAATATTCTCGGGGCAGGTTCGTTTTCCCTGTGAGTCCTGTCAGGATGAGCAGGGACAAGTGGCAATAACAGGGATCAGAATTCCAGAATTCCAGAGCCATTATCCCAGGGTTTATTATTATTTATTATTATTTATTTATTATTCCCTGCTGGAATGGCACCTGGGGGTGCTCCCCTGTCCCCCAGAGCCATCCCCAGCCGTGGGCAGAGCTTTGGGATCAGCTCAGGCTCTTCCTCCTCCCCCCTTTTTGGGGCTGCTAAATATTCCCCAGTGATTTTCCTGCCTGGCTGATGCCATTTTTATAAATAGGCTGCTCATGCATTTATTATCTCTCCTTTGGAGGCACAGTGTGACACAGAGCTGTCTGTTCCCAGCTCGGAATGCTTCTCCAAATTCCCAATAAATCAGGAATTGCTGCAGCACCGCTTGAGCTCCTTGTCAGAAGGGGGTGAAGGATGAGAAATCCACATTTAGAAAGAACTTCCAGATCTCCCCGTCCCAAACAGCTCCAGAGCAGGGACAGGACTCAGAGAACTGGCAGGGATGGAAAAAAGCTGGGATGGGCCCTCCTGGTGGAAAAGGAGCTGGGATGATGGAGAAGGAGCTGGGATGATGGAGAAGGAACTGGGATGATGGAGAAGGAGCTGGGATGGCCCTCCTGATGGAGCAGGAACTGGGATGGGCCGTCATGATGGAAAAGGAATTGGGATGAGCCCTCCTGGTGGAAAAGGAGCTGGGATTATGGAAAAGGAACTGGGATGTGCTCTCCTGGTGGAAAAGGAGCTGGGATGGGCCCTCCTGGTGGAAGCAGAGCTGGGATGTGGCCTCCTGATGGAAGAGGAGCTGGGATGATGGAAGAGGAGCTGGGACGATGGAAGAGGAGCTGGGATGTGGCCTCCTCGCTCCACCCTCTCCCACCAGGGATGCTCCAGGTCCCTGCCCGGCTCCAGGGAGAAGGGAGGGCAGGCAGCTCCGTGTGCTCTCCCCGCTGCAGCTCCGTTTCCAGGAAAATTTGCCCTTTCACAGTTGCTTCAGCGAAAATGTCAGCGAATGCCAAACGCCCGGAGCCACAAACGCCGGGCGCAGGAGAGGCTCCATAAATCAGGCAGCAGTTAGTGGGAAAAAATCAGGTTCCAAGGAGCAAAGCAGTGGGATACGGGGTCGGTTTTTGTTTTTTGGGGGTTTTTCCCCCCTCCTCCGAGGCAGGGCAGCAGCGTTTGAGTTCATTATGCGGCGCAGCAGTGCAGGAATCCGTGCCATTGTCAGAGCGCGGCTGTTTTTTTGTGGGTCGGGGCGGTGAGTGTGGCTGCGGGTGGGAACAAAGGCGCCCCGCGATCACCTCTGCCGGCCCACAAAGGCCGGGGGGCTGGTGGCCCAGCCGGGAGCCGGGCGGGCACAGCTGTGACCAATCCAACACAGCTCCCCTCAATATGGAGTGACCCCGGTGCTTTCTGCGACCTGCTCCGGGCTCATCCCCGAGCGCCCGCACAAAAGCCGGGAACAAACAAAACCTTTGTCAGCACTTCCAAGGCTTTCCCTCCGAGGGAAAAAAAAAAAATCTTAAATATTTCATTAGGTTCTTCTCGCGCCTTTCTATTTCCTTTTTTTTTTCTTTTTTTTCTTTTTTTTTTTTTGTTACCTGCTCTGGGTTTTAAAAAAATTTTTCAAAAAAGCCAGAGTGGACATGAAAACAAATTGGACATGAAAACAAAGTGGACATGAAAACTCTGGGTGAACAAATGATTAAAGGAGAGGTTTAAAGGAAGGGAAGGGATGGGTTTGGAGGTGAGGGAAGCTCCTCGTGCTGCTGTCCTGGGTGGAATTACAAAGGGAAAAATAAACTCTCACAGGTGAAATAGGTTTTAAATGAAACTAAAATGAACTTTAAATAAGTTTTGGAATAGATTTTTTGTTTATTTAGGCAGATCAGCACTGAGAGGCTGCAGCCAGAGGGGCTGGGGAGGTTTGGAAAAGGCTCCTGGGTACCTGGTGGGTGCATTCCAGCTCTTGGATGGTGGGAGATCCCGAGGGAGGTCATGGAACCATGGAATGGTTGGGTTGGAAGGGACTTCAAAGTCAGCTCATTCCAGTCCTGCTGTGGGCAGGGACATTCCAGCATCCCAGGCTGGCCTTGGGCACTTCCAGGGATGTGGAATCACCTGTGCCAGGGCCCCACCACCCTCCCAGGGAAGGATTTATTCCTGATTCCCATCCAAACCTCCTCTGCGGCCAAAGATGTGAAGGCTGCAGGAAGAGGAGGTGGGGAAGGAAAAGCCAGAAGTTCCATCCCATCCCATTGATCCCACCCCATCCCTTCCCACTGATCCCATCCCATCCAACTGACCCCATCCCATCCCACTGATCCCATCCCATCCAACTGACCCCACCCCATCCCCTCCCACTGATCCCATCCCATCCAACTGACCCCATCCCATCCCAAATCTCCCAATGACCTTTCCCAGGCTGGGAGGGCTCCCTTTGCTCCCCAGGCTCTCCCTCCACCCCTGAGGTCACAAACATTACAAACATTAAACACTTTTAATAACTCTGCCCTGCCACAGAGCCCATTCTGCTCCACTAAAGGACTCTGACAGCACTTTTCCCCTTTTTTCCTCTTTTTCCCCTTTTTCCCTGCCCCGATTCCAGGAGCTCCAGAGGGGAAGGAACCAGGCACAATGGCCTCACTCTTCTTTTGTTTCAGCCTTGATTTACCCCCCCCCCTTTTAAGGACCCTCCTGAATAATTCAGTGTTATCACTCAGGATGATGCTGGATTATTACAAGGCTTCCTTCCCTCCCGTCCTCCCCCTCCTCCTCCTCCTCTTCCTCCTCCTCCTCCTTCCCCCCCCTTCCTTCCCATAACCTTTAAATTCTTTTCACACGTGAATGGGTTCAAAGGAAGTCGTGGAAGGCAAACACACAACGAGGAGGTTGCTGCTCTGCCCCTCTGCTGTCAGCTTGATAAATATAATGTGTCACCAATTAAAAACCCATTGCCATTCTGCTGCTGCAGCCCGGCCTCGTTAGGGCCCTCCTCCCGGGGTGGCTCCCAGGAGCTGCTGCTATCATTGTTGATAACAGAGGAGCTGCTTTTTCCCATCCTGGGCCATTTCAGGCCTCCACATTGGCATGTAAATAAGTTATTCACCCGGCATCACTTGCTGATAGAAAAATGACCATGAAACTCTTTGATTTTGGGTTTGCTCTTGTCACCGGCGCACAATGAAATCAAGAGTTGCAGTTTTCTGGCTGGGGCTTGTGGAGGGCTTTTATTATTTTTTTTCCCTCCTTTTTTTTTTGCCTTTTCTCTTTCCCAACTCTCCCCTTGCAGCATTTGTATGGAAATGGTGCCATCCCACAATTTAATGCCGGGGTTGACCTGCGAGGTGTCCCCACTCCAACAGAGCAGATCCTTGTTTATTTTTGCCCTCCCCAGGAACATTCAAAAACAATTTGGGTCACGCAGGAAAAGCTGTTGGCTTTTCCCCCTCATTTTTTTTTTGGGCTCTCAAGGCCTTTGGAGAGGAGAAAGGCACCCCTGGACTCTTCCCCACGGGGAATCTGGGACAGTCCCACAGCTCTGCCCTGCCCCAGGGTAATTTTCCCTGGAATATTGATGCATTCCTTCAGCCTCCCTGCCTCTCTCCAGCTGCTTTTCCCGGAGGGATTTGCATTCCCCTTGGCAGCTCCCAAACCATTCCTGTTTTCCCTTTATTCTGCCTCAATTTCGGGGTGCTGGGCACCTTCCCCAGCGGTCAGAGCTCACCCACAGCCACTGAGAACTTCATTCCCTGGCACCAAAAACCCCTGGGAGCTTGGTCCTGCCACTGCTGGGTCCCAACACAGCAGCAGCCAGGTGAAGGGGATTTATTCTGGGGCAAAAAGCTGTTGGGAATCAATTGGAAAAATCCAGGGAATCTTTTGGGTGAAATGTGGGGATCTGCTGTGGTCAGAGCTCCTCATTTCCAGTTTAAGATCTGCAGTGCTTTAAGATCTCACACCACCCTGAGCTGGGACATTTCCAGACAGAAACCACCACCAACCTCTGCGGCTTTTTTTTTTTTTTATTTTTTTTGCCTCTGTTTTGTGTTGCTTGGGCTTTTTTGTTGTTTTTTTTTTTAACTTCAGCAGAGCTTTTGGGGAGGGATGGGAGAATCTTTCATTCAGGGGAGCTGGGCCCGGCGGTTTGAGTGATAAAGATGCTTCTGTGCAGCGTTTGAAGTGGAAATTCATGCAGATTTGGAGCCTGGATGCTCCCAGCAACGTTCTGGGAAGCTTTGCTTGTTAGATCCGTGTAATAAAAGTTCCTCCCTCCCAGCCCAGCCCAGCTCGTCCCCGGCCTCTCTCCGGGCACAGTCTGGAATCTCTGAAGTTCCCCCTCGCCTGCCAAGCACCACCTGCAAGAGGGGGAGTTCCCTGGAGCTGGGAGACAAAAGGATTTGCAATCAAAGCCTCGGAACAGGGGGGGAAAAAGGAAGGAAAAGAGGCATCAAAAAGTTTTTCCACGTTCTGGGCTGGCTGGGAAAGAACTGTGGGGTTTTCTTGCCTCATTTACAGGCTATGGGAACGGGGATGTCTCCCAGATTCTCTTATCTCCCTTTTTGGTGGGAAGAGGATGATGGAATTGAATCCTGTGGGACACAAATTTGCCTTTCTGGGCAGTGTTGTCGTTGCTTGGCTTCCAAGAGAAACGTTTCGACTTTGGTGTGGAAAAGTCAGGATTAAACTCGGTGGGTGAAGCAGAGGGAAGAGAACAAATTGGAATTCTTACCTTGGATTCCCAATCTCATTCCTCTTTTTTAACCGAATGGATTTTGAGGGAGTAGAGAGGTAAAAAATTCCACAGCAGAAGTCTGTGAGTGAATCAGGGCTTTGGAATGAGATGATCTTTAAGGACCCTTCCAACCCCAAACCTGGGATTCCAGCCCCAAACTCTGGGGTTCTATAAAGAGAATTTCATTTTTCGAAAGTCCTGAAAGAGAGGGGGGAGAAAACCGTGGCCTTGTGGGGGAAATGAGAGGGGAGATGTGGGGTGAGAAAATCCATCTGGGGATGGGTGGGCAGGGCAGGACAAGAGTTTTGCTCTCTAAGGAAATCCTTTCCCAGCAGGTTTTGGGCCAGCAGGAACAGGGGAGGAAAGAGAACTTGAGGCATTCAGGAAAAGGCTGGAAATGCCTTAAAAATTACAACTACAATTAAATTGCAATTCTTGTGCCACCTGAAAAGCCTTTCTGAGCTTTGTACTCCACTCAGGACCACGGGATGACTTTTCCCTTCCTCCTCCCTAAATGATTCCCTCCACCTTTGGTTTGCCACCCCCAAACCCAGGCTGGAGCCCCGATTTTCTGCCGCTCCCACCCCTCCTGCTGCTGCCTCGTTATTCTTTAACTTCCCAAGGCCCCGTTTCCCTGCAGAGCCCCGGGGCAGGAGCCGGGAATGTTTATCCCGGGAATGTTTATCCGCTGTCCCAGCCCCGGGGTCACCCCGGGGATTGTCACCCGAGCCCCCCTGCCCTCCTTAGGGATGCACCGGGCTGTCAGTAACGAGGCCACGAGGTTTATTCTCCCCATCTCAAAAGATAATCTGGGAATAATTGGGACTTAAGGAACTGGTGGGAATCTGATTTTTTGGCGGCGCTGCCATTCAGGAAACAGATGGACATCTTATTTCGCCCTAATTTGATGGGCTTGCTTGACAAAATGGCAGAGGTTGCACTTTGCTACAATAATCAGCTGCCACTCAGACTTTGTAAGGGGCTTGTGGAGGTTTCTTCTTAATTAGAGCGTGGGTCCCTGTCGGGGAGGAGGTGATTCCCAGCAGCTTCCCTGCCTCTGGAGCCTGGAAAAGAGAGGGGAAAACCGAGGGGGTTTTCGGGTTTATGTCAGATTTTGGGGGTTTTTAAAAGTCCGGTTTGGAAAGTGGAGCTTGGGAGGGAACTCATTGTGCGGGATAATGAATTCATGGATTTGCTCCCTCTGCCCCGGGGCAGCTTTCCCTGGGCTGGGGGGCGCCTTGGGAAGCTTTGGAAAGCCTCGGGATTATTCCCGGGTTTGCAAACCCCACTTTTCACTTGCAAAAAACTTCCCAGCGCTGCCGTTTAACCCCTGACCTCCCGTGCTGCTTCCCATCCCGCTCCAAAGGGGATCCTCTGGGATCCCAGCTCCTCTCAGGCTGCTTTTCTCACTGTTCCCTCTGCAGCTAAAAACCCGCTGGGAGCTTTGTTAATGAGGCAGATATAATTACCCCCAACCCAGGGAAGTGCTGCAGTCACCATCCCTGGAAAAGCTCAAAAATTGAGGGTTTTGGTGGCACAGGGAGAAATGGTTTGGTGGGAATGCTGGGGGTGTTGGCTCCAAGGTTGGATTTCAGGATCTCAGAGATTTTGCCAAACTTTTCCAAAAAGTTTGGGACTTTCTCCCAGACTTAATGACTCCGTGATTCTGTGCTCAAGCCCCTCAATCAGGCGCTCATGGATTAAAGAGCTGCCACCAAACCCAGACACATTTTATGTCCTTTTTGCTTTCCTCATTCCTGTCCCCTTGGAGACTCCATTTTTACCTTTTCCCAGCAATTTCTGTGGAGAAAGCTGAAGTTATTGGGCAACCCAGGGACTCCAGACTGGGAGAGGGTCCAGCCCCAACCTGCCCCGTTCTGCACACAAGGAATAAAGGGAATTCCAGGGGGATCTGTGGAATGGGAGGTGCAGGATGCACAGACTTCCTCCAGAGGCTCATCTGCCACTCTTGGCTGTGCTGTTGGACATCCATCAATCCTTGGATATCCATCAATCCCTGGATGTCCATCAACCCCTGGCTGTCACTAACTCTGCATTTCTTGGTGTTTAGGAGCAGTGAAAAAAGAACCCACTGAGCCCTTTTGGATTGGAAAGGGACTTGAAGGTCATCCAGTGCCACCCATCCCATGGGTCCCACTGTCCCAGGTTGCTCCACCCAGCCTTGGCTTGGACAATTCCAGGGATGGGGAATCCACAACTTCTTTGTCCCTCTGGTTGTGGCAGCCCCTCTGTCCCTGGTTGTGGCATCACTCTGAGCCTCTCAACCACTTCTTCCCCCAAAAACCATCCACAGGAACAAACCCTCCTCCTCCATGAAGATCCTCACTAAAAATCAATTTCTCCTTGCTGCCCATCAGCTCGGGGATGTTTTTTCTCTTTGCAAACCTCCAGGGTGACCTTCACACTCCTCCAGGCTGCAGAGGAGCCAAAGTTTACAGCAAGGTCATTCCAGCTGCTCCGGACACAGCCCAGGCTGTGGAAGGGATCCCAGGAAACTCCTCAGGGATTCCAGAGCCCTCCACCCACCTCGGAGCATCCCCTCTTGATTTATTCTCCCCGCAGATGAGGTGGTTGCAAGGATTTCAATAAGCCCATCTAATGGAGTGCTGGAAATGATAAATCAGTGGGGCTTTGTAAAGGTTATTACTTTAAACAAAGAGGGGCTTGAATGGAGCCAATTAAACGGCACCTGAATTGATAAACAAACTGCTTATTGTCGGGGGCTATTCTGCAGCTCTGGGGGTCCCCCCTCGCTGGAGGCCTGGGGATAAATTTACATGTGATTGGAGTTTAATGGGCCGCGACAGGCCTCCCATCCCATCGCCATGGCAACCGGCCCTTTCTCCAGCTTTTAAACAGTCTGCACTGGCCTTTTATGATTGTCTGCTGCTGGCAGCCCGACGGGGTGGGCCTGCCTTGTAGCAATTTGTTTCTGTCCCCGGGCACGGCCCGGCCAGGCCATGAATATATCTGGGGGGACACGGCGACAAAGGGCCGGGCCGAGGGGGCTCCATGGAGACCCTGGCACTGGAATGGTGACATATGGTCCGTGCTGACCCCGGGCAGCCCCACAATGAGCAGCCCTCAGCTCCTTTTTGGTCCCCGGCCCGCTTAGGCCGGGGCCTATTCATGGCTAGGCCAAGGCGGCGGGGCCTAGGCCGCTCCCCCCGCGTGTTTTGGGGCTTTGCTCCCGCTGAAATCTCAGCACTAAAGGGAGAATGGGAGAGGGGAGGAAGGAGATAAAGGCAGGAAGAAAAGGCTCTCCATGTCCCAGAGATGTTTGCTTTCCACTTGATTGGAAGCTGAATGGGCGCGGGTCGCAGCGGGGAGAGCTCCTGGGGTTGGAGCGCCAGAGCGGTTTGGGGTCAAAGGGACCTGAAATCCCAACCAGTGCCATGGGCAGGGACACCTTCCACCATCCCAGGGTGCTCCAAGCCACCCTTGGACACTTCCAGGGATGGGGCAGCCATGGCTTCTCTGGGAATTCCATCCCAGCCCCTCATCACCCTCATGGGAGGGATTTATTCCCAATATCCCATCTAACCCTCCCCTCTGGCAGTGATTTTTCACGGAGCAATGGAATAAAGCCACAGGGATGCTGATTTTATCAGAATATTGGCATTTTTCACCCTCTTTGTCCTGTCCCTCCATCCCTTGTCCCTCTCCAGCTCTCCTGGAGCCCCTTTGGGCACTGGAAGGGGCTCTGAGCTCTCCTTTTCTTCTCCAGGAGAACATTCCCAGCTTTTGAAGGGGGCTCAGGCTGAGGATCCCACCCAGATCCCCCTGGATCCCACCTGAATCCTGCCTGGATTCCACCTGGATCCCCCCTGGATCCCCCCTGGATCCCCCCTGGTACCACAGCCAGCACTGAACACATCCCACAGGTACAAGGGACTGCAGGATATCCACCCCACCCCCAAATCCCATTTTTTCCAGGTGACTCAGGTGCCAGAGCAGCTGGGTTTGTCCCTCCCTGACCACAGCAGGGACCTCGTGACTGTAAAAGCTGATTTCTGGTAAAGGCCCCACCTGCCAGCTCTGCTCAGTGACCCCACAAACCAACGGGATTTGCATGTGGACACCTAATCCTGGGCTGTTCTTCCTCCAAGTCTGAGGGAGAGCCCTGGGCTTGGATCTCTGGTGAATTAATCTGGGAGCCAGACTCATAAAAGTCAGCAGAAAGAAGCTGCCACACCAGTGCTGTGCATGGAGAAAAAACTGGGCAAGAAAATAATCTTTTAAAATCAGAAATTTCCCAAAAAAAAGCTTCCTTAAGCAGGGAAAATGAAAAATCCCCTCAATAATTGATGTACCAAACTTTGCAATGCTCGCAAAAATGCGGATTTTGAGCCTGGAGAGGAGAATTTCTCCCAAAAGTGGCTGAGCCAGGATGCTGGGGGTGCTGTCAGAGTTCAGCTCCTCCTCGCTGTGCTCCGCAGCCCTGGAGCTGGTGTGAAGGGCCTGGGATCAGCTGCATTCCCTCCCCCTTTCATCTCGGGGTGTGACTTTGTGTCCAGTTGCACCACCAGGCCCCGTTATCCCCTTATTTCCTGGCAGTTTGGTGGTTCAGGCACAAATTCCAGGGTTTCCTCCCTGTCCCAAGGTGTTGTGGCACTTGGACAGGGAATTCCTGCAGCCAGGACTGGGAGAGCAAAGATTCCAGGGTCCCCTCTTGTCTCAAAATCCAGGGTCCCTCTTGTCTTGTGGCACTTGGAGAGGGAATTCCTGCAGCCAGGACTGGGAAAACATAAAATCCAGGAGTGCTTCTTGTCTCAGGAGTGTCACAGCACTTGGAGAGGGAATTTTTGTAATGAGGGCTGGGAGAGCAAAAATTCCAGAGTTCCTTCCTGTCTCAAAGTGTTGCAGGATCCAGAGAGGGAATTCCTGCAGCCAGGAGTGGGGAGAGCAAAAATTCCAGGGTTTTCTCTTGTCTTGTGGCACTCAGAGAGGGAATTCCTGCAGCCAGGAGTGTGACAGAGCCATCCCAGAGGCTGCTCTCCAGGAGATCTCTTCCAAATCTCCTTGGGACACAGAAATTCCATCATTTTCTCTGCCCTGATTCCTGCAGGTGCCTGAGGTGCAGGTAAATGCCTTTGCAGCAGGGTCTTAAAAACGATGGCAATTAATCCAGTGAAATCCCCTTTGTGTGGGAAAAAAGGCTTTATTTTCATTAATATTTTCGTTAATATTTTCATTAATATTTTCATTGATATTTTCATTAATACTCCCACAGTTGTTCTCAGCTGGAGATTTCATGCCTGAGTTTGAAATCTCTCAGCTTCTCCCAGGAAAAACCAGCTCTTCTCCTTGGAATTCTGAAATTCTTTATTTGGGATATTGCACCCACAGAAATTCTTTATTTGGGATATTTATCAGCCCATTTTGATGTGGCTTGGGGTTTTTAAAATCAGTTTTTGAAGGAATCTTAACCTGGATCCATGCAGGGCAAGGAGGCAGCAAAACTCCCCACAGGACAGCGAAATTCCCTCTCCTTCCCTCACCATTTGCTTGGGAGGGATTTTCCTGCCAAGTTTATGGCCAGGCCTTGCATTTGAAAGGAAAATTGCTCTTCTTGAGCTGGTGAGAGCAGGGGAAGAAACAACAGAAAGCAAAAGGGGAGGTGAAAACCTGGCCAGAGGCTTCCAGCTGCAGGAGGAGCCCGCGGTGTGTCCCGGATTTTCCCATCCCAGGCCGGAATTCCGGCGGGTTTGGCTTTCTAAACAGGATCTGGGCCACGCAGGACATCCCCAGGCCTGAGCAGGGTGGTTTCATCAGCAGGGAGGAGAAAAGGAAGGTGCTGAGGGTGAGGATGGAGGGGAGGAAGTGACGCCAATCCCGCCTCACATCCCGACATTCCCCCCAAGTTTGGGAAGGAGCCCTGGCCTCCCGTTCTTTGTTAATTATCCCAACATCCCTCCTGCTCCTCAGCATCAGGGCAGGCTGGGGCTGTGGAGGGAGAAAACCCAGCCCAGCTTTTCCTTGGGATTGCTGTGAGAGGGGAGTTTTCCATTGGAAATCTGGGAATTTGCACCGGGAGGAAAAGGCCACCATAAGGAACTCCTTCACCAGCGAAGCCTCACCCACAAAGCCAAAGCAGAAGGCTGAGAATGTTTTTGATTGGGATGAAAGCAATAGAAATAACCCCAAAGAAAGGAGGAAATCCTGGTTTATGGCATCCATTTGGCCCTTAATGGGATCATTCCCGCGTTTCCCGCAGCCTTTAACATTTGGGCCGGCCATAAAGGGCCTTTTCCTCCTCTCTGCCCTCCTTCCCTCCCCAGATGGCTGCTCCAGCCTCCCACGCCACCTGACCCCTTGGAAAATCCCTTCCCAAAGCTGCTGCCTGCTGCTCTCCCCATATCCCAAAGCTCTCTGCTCCAAACTGTCCGATGAAGCTTTTTGGGACTTAGAGATGAGAGGTGTTTTAAAAACTTTTATTCTATTTTCAGTGTTACATGAAGGGTGAGACAATACAGATGTTGTAATTCACGCTGTTACAATCAGAGTCCGACTATTTTTTATTCTACAAATTCATTTCCCACACAAAATATTTTTTATTCACCCTGCAGGATAATCACTGTCTGCCATAAAAACGTTTCCAGGCTCCCAGAGAATTCCGTGTGTGTGCCACAGGAAAAAACAGCTCCAGCCCTGTAAACACAGCCACTTCCTGCCCTGCTCCCAGCACGCAGCAACGCTGACCCAAATTTACCCCCTCTCCTCCAGAAATCCTCCTTGCTTTCACACATTTCCAGCCAGGTGGAAGCGCCAGCTGCTCTCTGCAGGGCTGGGCTGTTCCAGGACATTCCCAGCCTGTCCTGCTGGGGAATTTCAGTGGTTTTGGAGAGGCAGAGTCAATCCTGTCCCACACCTGGGACTCCACGTGTCTGACAGCAGCAGGAGCTGGCAGCAGAGCTCTGCAGCCTCTGCAATGTCACAGTGGATGTTTTGGTGTCACAGGGGAAAAAATGAGAAGGAATTGCTGCTTAAAATGGGGGAAATCTGATTTATTTTTTTAAAATATACAGAGTGGCTGCAAATTAATTTCTGGGAGTTCTGGCTTTTCTTCCCCTGCAATGCATTAAACCCTCAAAGGTGGAGGGAAGGGCTCCTGTTAAATAACCCTGGGCTCTGGCAGTGTGTGAGGGAGTTGTCACCTCTGTCACCTCTCCCTGGCACTGCAGGGTCCCTGAGTGCCACCCCCACACCTGGCCAGGTGTGAGCCCAGGGCTGGGTTAAGGCAGGGAGTTTTGGGGACAGCTCTGGGGTCGGTGTGGCACAGCTGGAGGAGCAGGGACAGTGCCAGCCCTGGGGACAGGGCAGGGGCTGCTGTCCCAGCCACACCAGGAGCTCTTTCAGCCCAGAGCTGCTCCCAGGGGTTTCCCGGGATGCAGAGACCGGCCAGACTCCCCGAGGGCTGGGACACACGTGCCACGCTGTGGGGATTTGGGGTCAGCCCTGAGCTCTGGGATGGGGCATTTGTGCAGCACAAACCCAGCAAACCCCTGTCCTGAGACACCCAGCTGTGCTCTGGGGGCTCAGCCTGTGTTTGTGAGGAATACATCCGTTTGAAATGCAATTTTAAATGTAATTTAAAATGTAATTTAAAGAGTAATTTAAAGCATGATTTCCCCCCTTTTCTTACAAAGAAATGGAGCCAGTGCTGAGTTCTGGGCACTCCCCAAGCCCCATCCTTCCTCCTCTGCTTTCCCTTCCCATCCCGGGAATGGGACAGGGCACAGACCTGGGAAATGCGGGGTCGAGGTGCCCTGTGCGCACCCCTGACCCCAAAGGGCACCCGGGGCTGGCGGCACACGGGAGGCGCACGCCCGGCGGGGCGGCAGCGGCAGCAGCAGCAGGTAATGATGGTTTGATTCCGGTAATCAGCGAGCAAATAACGCGGCCACACCCGGGACAGACCGGCCCGGCCAGCCCGGCAGGTCCGGGCTGAGGCAGGAGGGGCACGGGGAGGCTGCTGGCCATGGGAACCTGGGGCAGGGCTGGGATGGGATGGGATGGGATGGGAGTGTGCCCGGGGATGGGGTGACTCAGGAGCGGGACAGTCCTGGGACAGCATTGGGAGAATCCTGGGACAGAACTGGGACAGCTCTGCGACAGTCCTGGGACAGCACTGGGAGAATCCTGGGACATCATTGGGACAGCACTGGGAGAATCTTGGAACAGCACTGAGACAGCACTGGGAAAATCCTGGGACACCCCTGGAATTCCCCTGGAAAATCTCTGGGACACCCCTGGGACAGCCGTGGAACATCACTGAGACACCCCTGGCACAACCCCAGGACAGCCCTGGGACCCCGTTATTTGTAATTTGTGAGCAGAACTCCCTATAAAATCAGCCTCCTGGGTATTTTCTCTGCTCCCCCCAGACCATGGAGCCCTTCCCAGCAGCCAGGGCAGCCTCAGGAGGGATCTCCAGGCAGAACAGGGGATGGAGCAGCTGCCCCTCCTCTCCCCTGCGAGCCTTGGGCCCCTCTGGATCCCCAGCCAGCCCTGGCTGTGTCCTTCTGGATAAAAAGAGAAGGATTTCTCTGCAGCAGCATCTCCCCACCAGAAAAACCCCGTCCCTGAAGTCCTGTCAGCCTCAGAACGAGCCCTGGAGCTGCTCTGACACCGAGCAGGGAGGAAAACAAACGAGCAAGGAAATCAAACCCTGCGAGGGGAAAAAAAATAAAATAAAAAAAAAAAAGGCAACGTGTCTGGAAGACAAGTCAAGGGCAGGCAGTGATGGGCAGGAGCAGCCCTGCCACTTGCACTCATGTCAGGGCACAGGAAAACTGAGCAGACACGGATTGAGCATCCTGGGGGGGTTCTGACAGCTGGGGGGGCCGTCCTGGGGGAGAGGGGCTGTGAACACATCAGGATCCCAGCCCCGGGGACAGGGGGCAGGAACTCATCAGGGTCTGTGATCTCAGCCCTGAGAGGGGCCAGGAACACACCAGGGTTTGGGATCCCAGCCCCAGGGACAGGGGGAGGCTCTGTGCCAGGGCACAGAGGGCTTTGCTCACCTATTCTGGGGGTTCTGCCTCAAAATCCAGCCCTGTCAGCACCCTCTGTCCGTGCCTGGTGGTCTCTGAGCCAGGTGGGATTCCCAGGTGAGGGTGAAGAGCCCTGGAAACAATTCCTGAGCCCTCTGAGCTTAGGGAAATCCTTTCCCTGCAATTTAAGGGTCGTTCCTTTTTATTTTAGGAGGGCCAGAAAGAATGAAACCCATTGTGGGGAAAGCTGGGAAAGGCAGGAGCAGGTCCTTAATCCCCTTCCCACAGACCCCACAGGTCCCAGATCCCACAGACCCCACAGATCCCGGGGTGCTGGGATCTGTCCCACAGCACTGGGATAAAGCTGGAAAAACCCCAAAATCCATGGAGTCAAACCTTTAACCGTGCTCACCGTGAGGCCAGGTCCCCACGTGCTGCACTCACACATTTTTTGGACATTTCCAGCGATTCCAGCACTTCCCTGAACCACAGGAAAACCCTGGGAACGGAGAGGAGCAGAGAGAGGGGGAGATCCCGAGCGGGACTTGCAGCATCCAGGCAGGAATTCCTGATTTTCCCTCCCCACATCTGCCTGGGGGCGGGGAGCAGCCTCTGCTATCCCACGGCAGCAGTGGAGCAGGGGGAGCAGGGGTTTATGGCCTGCTGAGTGCTCCTCCAAACCTGGATCTCACACTTCCAGCATTCCCTTATCCCTCAGAGGCACGAGGACTTTTATCTTCATCCAGCACTGCAGAAAAAAAGCCCCCAAAAAATTTATAAAAATAATATATATAATATAAATATATAATATAAAATAATATTAATATATATAATGAAAATATAAAATAATATAAATATATAATATTAAAATAATTATTATAAATATATATTATAAAAATATAATATAAAAATTATAAAAATAAAAATTCATAAACCCAGCTGCCTTAAAAAACAAACCTCTTTTCCCAGCCGATGCTAATAATTTACTCTTATTCCAGGTTTTATTGGGACTCCTTTCAAGGGCTGCCCCCCTCGGTAAATAGCGCATAACTCAGGCCAGGAGGATTTCCTCCCCGCTGGGACCTTTAATGTGGAAAGCAGAGGTGTCAAACAAGCGGCTCAAAGCCCCGCGGTGGCCCCGGAGAGTTCCACATCTGGCCTGGATCTCGGTGCTTAACACGTTTTAACTCCTTTGCCCCGAGCAGCTCCGGATTTCCCTCGGCAGCTCTCGCCGGAGCCGGGTTAGGTTTGATTTAAGAGGCTGCGAGGAAATGCCAAAAAAAAAAAAAAAAAAAAAAAAAAAAAA
>JAWMRF010000076.1:6397587-6407994 GCA_035221435.1 Sphenopsis melanotis | reverse complement strand
AAAAGAAAAGAAAAGAAAAGAAAAGAAAAGAAAAGAAAAGAAAAGAAAAGAAAAGAAAAGAAAAGAAAAGAGGAAAAATCCTAAAATCTTCAAAAGAAAAAAAGAAAAACGGGAAAATCCTCAAAAAGAAAAAAAAAAGAAAAAAGGAAAAATCCTCAAAAAGAAAAAAATGAAAAAATCCTCAAAGGAAAAAAATAAAAAAGGAAAAAAAAAGAATAATCCTCAAGTTGCACCAGAGGAGTTTTAGGTTGGATATCAGGGAAAAGCTCCACTGGAAGGATGGGCACGCATTGGATCAGATTGCCCAGGGCAGTGGTGGAATCCCCGCCCCTGAGAGTGCATGGAAACCCGTGGATGTGACACCTGGGGACAGTCCTTGGTGCTCTGCTTGGCCTGGCAGCGCTGGGTTGATGGTGGCACACGGTGAGTTTCTTTTCCAGCTTCAGGGATTCGTGGTTCCCTGGTTCCCTGCCCTCCCAGGATTCCAGGTGCAGTTTCTGAGCTGTGCTCCAAAAGGAGCAGGAGCAGCCGCTGCTCCAGGGAATTTTGTGCTCCCTAAATTGTCCCTCCTGGCCGTGGAGCTGGGGACAAAGGGGACCAAGGAGCAGGGACACGGCAGAGGGGACAGAGGTGGCTGCTCAGATTTTGGGGAGCAGCCAGACCTGGGAACTGGGAGGGAGATGCAAGACCAGAACCTCCAGAATTTGGGATTTCCACCAGGAAGCCCCAACAGCTCCCACAGCCCAGCCCTGAACATTCCCAGCAGGAATTACCAGCACGAGGAGCTCTGCCCACAAAACCTCCCCTGGCTTTTCCAGGGGTTTTAGAGCCTTCCAAGGGCCGTGCCCAGCTGGAGAGGAGCCCTGCTCGCCCTGCAGAGGCTGCAATCCCTGCAGCTGTCAGTCAGAGCTGCTGTCAGGCAGAGCTGTCACGTCAGGCCGGGCATGACTGACAGCCCGGCTTGTTATCTCTGATGTTATCTCTGGATGTGTCATCCCTGCCCGGCCTGACAGGGCAGCCCTGGGACACCTCCAGCATCCATCCCTTCATTACCAGCCCCATCCCAGCCCTTCCTGCACGTCCTGGGAGATGGGATCTGACAGGGCACAGGGTGGGTTTGGCTCCCAGGAATCCTGGAGGGGCAGCACATGGAAACTGGGAATTTCCATCCCCTGGAATTGGAGGCAGCATGCAGAGAATGGCAGGGAAATCACTGATCCTGCTCAGGATATTCCAGGATTCTGCAGATCTGAGAGCAGAGCTTCGCCAGGGGTTTTAGCGGGGGTGGGAAAGAAGAAAAACAATGGGAAATGAGGAAGAAAAACAATGGGAAATAAGGAAAGAAAGCAATGAGGGAAAAGGAAGAATAGAAATTAGGAAAAAGGAAGAAAAACAATGGAAAAGGAGGAAGAAAAACAATAGGAAAGAAAGAGGAAAAGCAATGAGGAAAAAGGAAGAAAAGGAATGGCAAAGAAGGGAGAAAAGAAATGGGGAAAAAGGAAGAAAAACAATGGGAAAGTAAGAGGAAAAGCAGTGGGAAAGAAAGAAGAGAAGCAATGGGAAAGAAAGAAGAAAAGCAATGGGGAAAAGGAAGAAAAGGAATGGCAAAGAAGGAAGAAAAACCATGGGAAATAAAGAGGAAAAGCAGTGGGAAACAAGGAAGAAAAGCAATGGGAAAGAGAAAAAACAATGGGAAAGGAAGAAGAAAACAATGGGAAAGAAGGAGAAAAAGCAATGGGGAAAAAGGAAGAAAATCAATGGGAAGGAAGGAAGAAAATCACCGGGAAACAAGAAGCAGCTCCCTTGGAACGCGTCTGTGCCTCGCTCCTGCGCTGACCTTGTCCCTCCAGACTCCTCTGCCAGGGGCTGGGCAGCTCCCCCGGGGCACCTCCAGCCCTGTGAGCAGCCCAGCTCTGTCCCCAGGTCACCTTGGCAGTGCCACCAGCCCAGCCAGGCCCCGCAGGGACATCTCACCCTTTCCCACCCTGTGGAGCAGCTCCAGCTCCCCCTGTCCCCGCCAGGCCGCTGCCCTTTGGTGCCACTATAAATACCCAGCGCTGGAGGTGTCTGAGCCAGTCTGGAGTTAAATAAAGCACCCTGGGGCCTCTCCCAGTGCTGGGTGCAGCTCTCCCCGAAAAAACCACAGAGCTTTCCATGCTCAGCACCCATGGGAAAAGAGTTCCCAGCTGGATTATAGTGGGGAAAGCTGCTCAAAAAGCAATATATGCTAAAAATCCGTGCTGATTCCTCTGGGTGCCACCAGGAGCTTTGCTCAGCGCTTGGGTTTGCTCCCCCTTCTCCCTTCTTTGCCCCCCAGTCCTGGGATGCTGGAGGATAAAGGGGGATCCTGCAGACCCCAGGAGCTCAGTTTTGCCCACATCCCACACGTGGGAACACCAGGAGCAGCTGGGGGAGCTGGAACAGGAGCAGGAAGGGTGAAAAATCCCAATATTCTCATTAAATCAGCGTCCCTGTGGCTTTATTCCATTGCTCCATGAAAAACCCTGGGATCACACTGCACATCCCACTGGCTCAGGCTTTGGTTTAGGATTCCCAAGGAGGAAATGGGGTTTTGGTGCCATTTTTTGGCCTCCTTCCATGTGAGGGGACAGGTTTTAAACAGAGTTACACCAGCCCAAGGTCACAATCCGAGCTCCCTCTCCCAGCTGATCCTGTTTTGTCTTCCCGGAGAAAACCTGGGAGCTGCCCTGGGTGAGCAGCCTGGATTTATCTTGATTTATCCCGGGCTCCCTGGACATGGAAACAGCTTTAATGAGCAGCCTACAAACCAGGGGCTGCCTCCAGAACCTGCTGCTGCTTCAGCTCCTGCTGCTGCTGGTTGATTTTGGGGTCTGGGGGAGGTTTTGCCTTCATCCCTGCACCTCAGCATCCCCTCCCCTGCCCCTGGTGCTCCCGAGGATCTGGGAAATCCCAGCAGAGCCCCTGAGCTGGGGATTTGCTGCTGCTTTGGCACCCAAAACCCTCTTGGGCTGCTCTGAGCTGCCTCTGCTGGTCCTCTGTGGGTTCTGGGGCTCTTTTCCATCTGCTCCGCTCTGTTTTTGTGCTCGGCCTTGGAACCTTCCCCTCCTCTGGAAACCAGGCTGTTTACAAATATTTGCCTGGGAGGGGCTCTGCTGCTCCCCGTTTCTGCTTTTCCACAGGAAAAAAGCAGATGGAAAAGAGCCCTGGAATGACAGAACCCATGGGAGCACAGCATGGAATGACAGAGAGCCCTGGAATGACAGAACCCGTGGGAGCAGCAGCACATCCACGGTCAGAAATCAAACCCAGCGCCGCCGACCCGGCTCAGGTGAGGTTTCCACTGCCAGAGCTGGCAGGGAAGGAAATAAAACATCAAATCTTCCCCTCCTCTGGAAAGCAGGCTGTTTACAAACATTTGCCTGGGAGGAGCTCTGCTGCTCCCCGTTTCTGCTTTTCCACAGGAAAAAAAACAGATGGAAAAGAGCCCTGGAATGACAGAATCCACACCCCCAGCATCAACCTGCTGATTTGATATTTTATTTCCATCCCTGCCGGCTCTGGCAGTGGAAACCTCACCTGAGCCGGGTCGGATTTGATTTCCTGATGGTGGAAGTGCAGCTCCCGTGGAATGGGAGAGGGAGATAGAGCAGGAATTTGGCGCCGAGAGCCCGGCTTTGAAAGGGCCGCATTCCTGCCCCGCCGGGCTAAGAGGGGCTAAATGGGAAGATCTGATTAAGCGTCTCAGTGCGCTGACCCTGACCTCAAAGAACGCGCCGTGGCTCGGGAGGAACTTCATTGCAATTAATCAGCTTAACAGCCCGAGCAAAGCTGCCCGCGTCCATTGAGCCGGGCTCCCGCTCCTCCTCCTCCTCCTCCTCCTCCTCCTCGTGGGATCGCCCGAGTCACCGCCCCGGGGCTCGGGGATGCCTTCATCCCCTCCTCAGGAGCCTCTGGAATATCAGGGACACAGCCCCAGAGCCCCCATCCCTCTGTGAGCCTTCTCCACCTCCCAGGGGAAATGTGGGAAATGCGGGAAGGAAATATGGGAAATGTGGGAAATTGGGAAATGTGGGAAATGCAGGAAATTGGGAAATGTGGGAAATTGGGAAATGTGGGAAATATGGGAAATGTGGGAAATGTGGGAAATTGGGAAATATGGGAAATGTGGGAAATGTGGGAAACGTGGGAAACGTGGGAAATGGGAAATGTGGGAAATGTGGGAAATGAAATGTGGGAAATATGGGAAGGGCAGGGTGGCTGTGCCCCCTTTTGCAGCCCCTCCTGTGCTGCCCTCTCCCCCCAGGGCAGGGAAGGGATGGAGATGTGGCTGCTGGAGGCAGAGGGTGAGGGAACGCCGTGGGAGGCAGGAGGATAATCCCAGAAAGTGTCGCAGGATCGTGGAGTGGGTCGGGCTGAAAGGAGCCTTGAAGCTCTCCCAGCCCCCTGCTCGGTGGGGAACTGGGAAGCAGAATCCAAAGGCAGCAGGAGAGGAGCTGGGGAGGGGAAAAGGCTCATCCAGAACCTCGATTTTCCAGGGGTTTTTCCTTTTCCACTGATGACCAAGGCAGGCCCAGGAGCTGGGAAGAAGAGTCTCATCAGAATCTCGATTTTCCAGGGGTTTTTCCTTTTCCCTTGGGACCAGGGCAGGCCTTGGGAGATGGGAAGGGGAAAAGTCTCATCAGAATCTCGATTTTCCAGAGGTTTTTCCTTTTCCCCTGTGATCAGGACAGGCCCAGGAGCTGGGAAGGGCTTTGATTCCTTGCCCTGAGTTTGGGGGAACGTTTCCCTGCTCTGGCCAGGATTTCTGGGGATGCCCGCGGGGTCAGGGCGCTGCGGAGCCGCAGCTGAGCCCCCGCCGAACATTCCAGCGCGTTTTGCACCTGGAGCTCCATCCCCGGCCCCGTTCGGCTGGAAGTGGCTCCTTAACACCTCTCCCCACATCCTTTCCCATGGAACGAGGCGCAGCTGCTCCTGCTCGGGGCGGGTGAGGAGGAATTTCTGATTTTTCCGCCTCCCAGTTCTCCTTCCCCCACCACACCCCGATCATGCCATGATTCCCGGGAATTCCTGGGAATTATCGCTGCCTTTATCGCACCCCATTGGACTTTCACCTCTGGGCAGCCGCGCACTTTGCTCTTTCCCTGCACCTTTAAAGGGGTAAAAGCAAATTTAGAAGCCTCTGGAAAAGCCCTCGGGAGCTTTTGGAGGGGCTCAGCAGCGCTGCTGCTGGAGGGGAGCAACCTGGAAGGGATGAGGTGGTAAAGAAATGGGAGAAGTTGGTGGCAGTGTGGTCACAGAAGTTCAAAATGCAGCGCCAGAAGTTTCTACATCAAAAATACAAAAAAAACTCATGGTGGAAATATTCAGGGTGGAAGATAACAGAAGAGTTATCTGGAGGAAAAGCAATGGGAAAGAAAGAAAGAAGAAAACAATGGTAAAGAAGGAAGAAAAGGAACAGGAAAGAAAGAAAAAAAGCAATGGGAAGGAGGGAAGAAAAACCATGGTAAAGAAGGAAAAAAAGCAATGGGGAAAAAGGAAGAAAATCAATGGGAAAGAGTCAGGCCACAAAAAGCCCAGCTCAGCGGCAGAGGCAGCAATGAGGGATGGAACGGAGCCGAGCATCTCCCGGAGCCACTGGGAATCCAGGCCGAGGAGGATTTGGAATCCTTTCCTCGGAAGGATTTGGGATTTCTGGGGCAGCACAGCCCAGCTGCTGCCCCCCACACTGCGCAGGTGGCAGAGGTGGCTCTGGGGTCTCTCCGGGGGCTGAGGTGACACCGTGGTGACAATTCCAGGCTGTCCCTGCAGCGGCAGAGCCGCGTCCCCGGGGAGCGCCGCGCTCCGGGCCGTGTTTGGGCAGCTGCCACCGCTCCGAACCCGCTCGGGAGCAGCGGGATTCGCTCCAGACCCGCTCGGGAGCAGCGGGATTCGCTCCAGACCCACTCGGGAGCAGCGGGATTCGCTCCGAACCCACTCGGGAGCAGCGGGATTCGCTCCGAACCCACTCGGGAGCAGCGGGATTCGCTCCGGACCCGCTCGGGAGCAGCGGGATTTGATCCGGACCCGCTCGGGAGGAGCGGGGTTTGCTCCGAACCCACTCGGGAGCAGCGGAGTTTGCTCTGCCCGCGCTCCTCAGCCCTCCCAGCAATAAAGGGAATTTGGCGGATCGCGGTGGGAGCCGGGCCGGGGGCGCGGGGATGCCCCGGGGAGGGATTTGGTTGCGGGCAGGCGACAGCCCGGCTTTCATCTGCTCCTCCGAGCCTCCCTCAGACAGAAGAGGAGGGGCAGGGCTGTGGGGGATGGAGGAGAATTGCCGTAACACGATTTTATGTCTGTGATTGCATAACGAAACCTCCTGGGAACCTCCTGATTCAGATGGATCCCTGGTCGTGCCGCTGATGGAGGGCTCTCAGACTGATCGATTGGTGCGCAGGAATTGCCGGCCTGGATCGGTACCAGGCTCCGAGCAGCCTGTGCTCCTTTATCGAGCCGCGCCTGAGCCATCAGGAAGCTGTAAAAAGCCTTCAGGAGCCGATAATCTGCTTTTTTATACCCCCAGCGCACACAGCCACAGGCCCTGTTCTCACAGAAGCTGCAAGCCCGGTTGTTAATGGGAGCAGATCTCGAAGGATGGAATTGCATTTCTGTTCTTAAAAAAAAAAAAAAAAAGATAAATAAAAAATGCCTGGGTTTGTGTCGTTGGATGCTCTGCAAATCTCAGCTCGTTCTCTGAGCTGGGAAACGCTGCTGGTGCTGCCCACCCACCAGGACAATCCCCAGGGTCCTGGGAGGGGGAAATCAGGATCCCACAGACCCCCAGGGAATCCCTAGGGTCCCGGGGAAATCAGGATGTCACAGACCCCCAGGACAATCCCCAGGGTCCCAGGAACGGGGGATCGGGGAAATCAGGACCCCACAGACCCCCGGGCAGGGTGGGAGATGCCTCTGGCACTCCCCAAGGTGGGAGATGATGCCTCTGGCACTCCCACCGCACCTCCTGGCGTTTCTCCCGCGGATTCCAGGACAGCCCCGGCTCCCAGGTTTGGGGCAGAGCGCACAAAGCTGGGCCTGGCACCCCGAGCGTTCCCTCCTAATGGCCTTTTCTCCGCGGCGCGGCCCTTTTTAATTGGTGACAATTGGAAGTGGCTCATTCTCCGTGTGCGAGAGGCTGCAATTGCTTCCACTTGGCCGCGATTCAAGTGCCGGGGGTGAGTCAGAATGGGTGGCAAAACTGTCTTTTCCTCAGTCCCCCCGCTCAGCGGCGAAGAAAAAGCCACAACCCCGAGTTATTCTCTTTTATGAGGTGGGCATTGTGAGGCCAGGCAATTGAATTTACAACAGCATTGAGTATCAGAGTCTATCTGGCCCTGTCAATGAGAGCGCCGGGGAAAAAAAAAGCCACACATTAACCCTCGGCTCCGAGTTCCCAGGCGCTTCAATAGGGCTCCCGAGCTGCCAAAGAGCCCGCTGCATACTCGATGAGACCCTTTATACCTCCTAATTACCCTCCTGACAATAGGGACGGGCTCTCTCGCCGCTTTTGTGGGCCCGGAGTAACTTCTGTGCAGCCCACCCCCACCCCGGAGGTGGAAAAGCTGCGGAGATCTTGGGATTTTGGGAGCAGGTAGCAGGCTCGAGGTGTTTGCTCAGCTTCCAGCAGCGGGGTTTTTTAGGAATCCTTCTGGCTGCAAAACTCAGGGGATATTTAACAGCCCCAGCTTAGCCCCATCACTTTTCCCCCAGTTTCTTACCCAAATCCCTTCCAATTATCCTTAAATAAAGCCATAAAGTCCAGTCCTATTCAAATTTTTTGAGCTCGTCCTTGCCCACTCTCAAACAAAATGAAATGGTGGAAAAAAAAAATCTATTTCAAAGAGTTCCTTTATTGAAACACCTGCATTTTTTTTCTCTTTTCGTTTTTGGAAGTCTTCGACACAGGCACGCACACACCCACAGACCAACGGGATACAAACAACTTTGGCATCGTAACTTTTTGAATATTCGTTACAAAACTATTTCTCATTTATTTTTTCTTTTGTTCGTTTCTTTAAAAAAAGTATCTCAAATAAAGGCATTTTAAAGGAGTAAAAATACAAGTCGAGATCCCAACCTCTGAAAATAATAAATAGCGCGTTCATAGCGAGGTCCTTTTCTTCCTTTCTGCTTTAAATCTGCTTTAAAAAACCCCAAGACATAACAGGGGCTCCATACAACGGAGCCAACGAGAGTTCGTTGTTATTTTTTTTGTTGTTTTTGGAGACGGGGAACGACTCGGAGGAAGTCACCAGGGTCTCCAGACGGATTCACTGCGCTCTCCAACGGGACTCCCGGCCTGCGACGCTGGCCCGATGCTGCCCCCAAATGATGTCAAGCCTTGCACCGGCGACGCCGAGGGGGTGGCGGCCGCGTTCCCCGAGCCGCCGCCCGCCGCCACCGGCACGTTGGCGTTGGCATAGAGAGGAATAACCGGTCCGGAGCTGGGCGGGAAGGCCGGGCTGGGGATGAGGAAGGCGAACTGGCCGTCGGTGGCCGGAACGAGCTGGAAACCGCCGTAGACCTTGGGGGACAGCGCCTCGGCGGGGTTCAGCTTGCAGGGCACGGGCACGGCTCCGGCGGCGCCCGGGGGCAGCTGGACGTGCAGCGGCTGCTGCGCCAGATGTGCGGGCTGGGCGGGCGGAGGAGGAGGAGGAGGGGGGAAGTTCATGGCCACGATCTGGCCCAGGCACGCCGAGAGGTGGCTCAGGAGCCGCGCGCGCACGTCCGCGTTGACCCCTTCGCAGGTGGACAGGAACCGGGTCACCTCGTTCATGCACTCGTTGAAGCCGGCCCGGTACTTGCCGAGGACGGTGGGGTCGGCGCTGAGAGCGGCTGGGAGGGGGGAAGGAGGAGGCGGCAGGTGAGTGGCAGGTCCGGAGTACCGGCCCCGGTAATCTGTGCCCAGCGCCCGGTTCTCTGTCCTTAACATCGGTGTGCAGCCCGGTTCCCGGTCCCCTGTCCCTGACCCCTGGTCTGGAGCCCGGTTCCCGGTCCCCTGTCCCCAACCCCGGGTCCGGAGCCCAGTTCCCTGTAAGGAGCCCCGTCCCGGTCTCCTGTCGCTAGCTCCCGTTCTCTCATTCTCAAATCCCCAACCACTGGTGCAGAGCCCGGTTCCCGGTGCCCTGCCTTCGGTCCGGATCCCCGTCCCCGTTCTCTGTCCCCGGTGCCCGATCCCTTGTCCTCAGCTCCCGGTGCAGACCCCGATCCCGATGCCCGGTCCGGATCCCGGGGCCCCCGGGGCCGGCACTCACCGGTCATCTGCGCCCGCTGCAGGTTCCGCAGGTGCTTGACGGTCATCTCCAGGATGTCCGCCTTCTCCAGCTTGGAGTGCCGCGAGCTCTGCGGGACAACAGCGGCTCGCTCAGGGCTGCCCGCGCCCGGACACCGCCCGCTGTCCCCCCCGGTGTCCCCGCGGCCCCACTTACGTCCTTCTTGAGCGCGTCCAGGATGAGCGTCTTGAGCTGCCCCAGGCTCTCATTGATCCGCGCCCGGCGCCGCTTCTCCATGATGGGCTTGGACGACTGCGGGCAGAGCGGAGCCGGTCAGCGCCCCCCGCACAGCCCCGGGACCCCCGCACCGCCCCCGACCGTCAGCCCCGACCATCACCGACCTCAGCACGGCCGCGGGCTTGCCGCCATCCAGCTCCGCCGCCACCGTTGCTGCGCCCCGACCGGCACCCTCCTCCTCCTCCTCCATTTACCTTCCGGTGCTCGCTGGCGCTCCGCGGCTTGTCCGGCGTGTGGCTGGCACTGGCAGGCGCGCCGGCGATGGGCGAGGCGGTCGGTTTCTCCATGCCCGTGTCGGCGGGCATGGCTGAGGTACGGTGCAGCGAACGGGTAGGAAGTGAACGGCGGGGAGAGCGGCACGAACCGGGGGATGGTAGGCGGGGAGAAAGAGAGAAACCGGAGGGGGCGAAGCGAGCGCGTGCGGCGGCGGCCGCGGGGCGCGTGCGGCGGGCGCGGGGCGTGAGGCGGCGGCGCCCCCCGCCCCTCGCCCGCGCCCTTTTATAGCCCGGCGGCGGTGGCGGCGGCGGCGGCGGCGGCGCCCATTCGTGTGAACCCGCCGCCGCCGCCGTTCCCACACTCGCGCGCAGCCAATCAGCGCCCGGCCCGCGCCCGGCGCCCGCGCGTCCCGCGCTTCCATTGGTCCGCTCCTCACCCCCCCTCCGCTTTCCACCCCCCTCCCTGCCCCGCGCGGGGCGGGAAGCCCCGCCCCGTCACGCGCGCGGGGAACGCCCCCTCCCCTCAGCGCGGCCACGTGGGGTGAGGAAGGCGGGGGGAGCGCTGTGTGTGTGTGAGGGGAGGGGGGGTGGAGTGTGAGGGCAGAGCGCGGGCGGGGCTGGCCCCGGCACCGCCGCCACCGCCGCCGCCGCGCTGGCCCCGCTCGCCG
>JAWMRF010000076.1:6371279-6387524 GCA_035221435.1 Sphenopsis melanotis | reverse complement strand
CAGGAGATGGATGGGAAATGCAGCAGGAAATGGGAAATACAGGAGATGGATGGGAAATGCAGCAGGAGATGGAAGGGAAATGCAGCAGGAGATGGATGAGAAATGCAGCAGGAAATGGGAAATGCAGCAGAAACTGGGAGGGAAATGCAGCAGGAGATGGAAGGGAAATGTAGCAGGAGATGGGAAATACAGCAGGAACTGGATGGGAAATGCAGCAGGAGATGGATGGGAAATGCAGCAGGAAATGGGAAATACAGGAGATGGATGGGAAATGCAGCAGGAGATGGGAAATGCAGCAGATGGATGGGAAATGCAGCACGAACTGGACGGAAATGTGGAAGGCCCACACGGGGAGAAGAAGCACCATCCCCTCCAGGCACTTCCATCCCCTCGGAGCTCCCCGCAGGCACCTCCTGCCCTGGAGCCGCCCCGCCCGGAGCGAAATCCCGGCTCAGGCGCCGAGGTCTGGCCGAGCTCCAGCCACAAAGCCCCGGCTGCTCCCCGGGACGCTCCCTGGAGCCGGCAGCGATCCCAGATTGTGCACTGGCAGCGCCCGGGAGCTCCCAGCAGCCAGCCCTGGGAAGGCCGCTCAGGGATGGAGAAGGGATTTGGGAATTCCAGCCAGGAATCCGGAGCTGCAAACAGAGCCGGGGCAGGCTGCGGGCTGTGTGAAACCCTCCGTCCTCTCCCAGGCACATCAACTCCCCCCTCCCCGGGTCCCCGCTGCCTGGCAGGGGGAGAAAGGCTTTAATGAAAAATTTAAAGGCCGGCGTCTTAAAATAAATTCCAATCCCGGCTGAAATTTCACAGCGGCTGCTAAATGTCTCTGTCTCTCGCTCCAGGACTTGGGAGAGGGGAGAGAAACAATCGCTCCCCTTGCAAGGGGGTGAAAATGGGCCGTGCTGGGCCGGGGGGACCCGGAGCCGGCTGCTCCGGAGGGGTGGGAGGTGATGGATTAATTAAAAGCCCCGGGGGAGGCAGAAAGGGAGGAGGGAGAGAGGGGAGAACAATAAATGGACGCCGCTTATCTGGCGGCTGAGAGCTGATCTTCCTGGACGTGGAACATATGGGATTTTCAATAATGGATAAACACTTCCAGGGGGACCTGCAAATGTGGGCTTTTAACGAGCTGTGCCTGAATCCCCCCCGAATTCACCTTTTCCCTGCTGCCCCAGCAGTGCCCAGGTCCTGGCACGGCTGCCACAGACCCCGAGGGCTCCAGAGGGAAAATAAAATTCCCCCGAGCTGGATTTGGGCCTGGCCAGCAGGGCCGGCTCCCCTCCAGTGCTGGAGGGTCTTTAATTCCCGTGGAATTCCCAAAGCCCCTCGGGTTCCCCAGGACAGAGGTTGTGGCAGCCCAGAGCTCTGGATTGTGCTCTGGAAAACGGATGGGATTGGGAAATGGGGCTGGGAGATGGGATTATCCCACCAGCGGGGCTCAGGCTTTGCCGAGCCCCAGCGGTGACAATCAGGAGGAACTGTCCTGGAAATTGTCCTGGCCAATGTCCTGGCACTGCCCCTCCTGCTGCCCCAGGACCGCCATTCCAGCACCCAACATCCCTGGGCACCACGAATCCCAGGGAATTCTCATCCCAGACCAAAACGCGGCTCAGCCTCCCAGACCTGAGCAGCTGGAGCCTGGAATTCCATCCAAACCATCCCCAGGTCCCAAACCAGGGAGTGCCAGAGGAGCAGAGGGGGCTCCTGGCTGCACCGATCCCTTCCCTGGAGCCCCCTGGGGGTTTCATGGGTGGGTTTAACCATTGGAACCCCAGGATTTTCTCATTCCCCCCAGAGGAAGCTGTGCCCACCCAGCAGAACCCCTGGCAGCGGGCAGAGGGGGAAGGGAATTCAGGAAGGGTTCCCCTCCGTCCCCATGGGGAAAATCCCACCCAAATCCTCCTTCACAGAGGGTGACCCAGCTGCTTTTCCCTGGGAATTGCAAAAAGGAGAATTTGGGGGGTTCAGCTGAGGCCAGAGGAGGAGGCAGCTGGGTGGGAGTGGGCACAGGGTGGGCACAGGGTGGGTTTGGGCACCTCCATCCCCAGCCCTGGCAGCTCTGGAGGAAAATTCACATTTTAATCATCTGGAGCAAGCAGAAAGGGGAGGGAGCAGTGCCCAGTTCCTCTGCAGAGGGTTAAAGCAAATCCACTTTGGAGCTCAGCTTTGAGCTGGCACAAATCCCCCGGAGCCCCCGCGCTCCCTTTTCACGCCCTGATCTCCCCTCGTGTGCCCGTGCCTGGGGTTCTTGGGCGTTTGTGCCTCTCCTCCCTGCCCTGGTGCCCAGCAGGGCTCGCTCTGGGCTGAGTTTGGTGCTTGGGTTGGTGTTTGTGGGGTCAACCTCGTGCCTGACAGTCCCTGGGGAAGGAAAAGTGACCTGGAGCTCATCCAGGTTTTATCTGCTGGGTTTAAAGCTGGAGAGCTCCTGAGCTGAGCCTGGGGAACTCTGGAGCTTATTCCATATGGATTTAGAGCTGGAGAGCTCCCAAACTGATCTTGGGGACCTCTGGAGTTCATTCCATGAGGATTTAGAGCTGGAGAGCTCCCAAACTGGGCTTGGGGAACTCTGGAGCTCATCCCATGAGGATTTAGATTGGAGAGCTCCCAAACTGATCTTGGGGAGCTCTGGAGTTCATCCCATGAGGATTTAAATTGGAGAGCTCCTGAGCTGAGCCTGGGGACCACTGGAGCTCATCCCACGTGGATTTAAATCTGGAGAACTCCTGAGCTCAGCCTGGGGAACTCTGGAGCTTATTCCATGTGGATTTAGAGCTGGAGAGCTCCCGAACTGATCTTGGGGACCCCTGTCATCCCGTGAGGATTTAAATTGGAGAGGTTCCAAAATGGGCTTGGGGAGCTCTGGAGCTCATCCCACGTGGGTTTAAAGGCTGGAGATCTCCTGAGCTGAGCTTAGGGAACTCTGGAGCTCATCCCACATGGATTTAAATTGAAGAGCTCCCAAACTGGGCTTGGGGACCCCTGGAGCCGATCGAACCCCGCACCCCCAGCTCCTCTGACCCCTTTGTGGCAGCCCATTAGGGGCCATCAGCGGCCCCTGCCCATCTGTCAGCCCCGGGCACCGAGCTGGCACCGGGAGCTGGGAAAGAGGCGCTGGAGGAGCCTTAATCCGCTCGGCTCCGGCAATAATTACAGCCCGGTGACAGAGGCACTGAGTGGAAATTGATGAATGTAATTAAAATCCCAGGGGGAGAGAGCCGGGGAGATGGGGAGGGAGGGAGGAGAGCGGTGAGGAACCGAGGGTGGTGCGGGGAGAGGAACCTGGGCTGGTTTAATTAATAAAAAAAAAAATCTAGGAACTTATTGTTGATAAATTTTTATATTTTCCTGTCTTAAAAGAATTTAAAAATCACGGCCTGAAGGACAAACAGACCCAGCAGCTCTGAGCTGGTGTGGGAAGCCAGGTTTGCTCCAGCCCTTCCCACCATAAATCTGGGGGTGCCCAAGGAAGGGGCTGCCAAAGCCACGATCCTGATCCTTGGGGTGCCTCAGGCTCCCAGGGCAGCCCTGCTGGGATCCTCTCAAGCTCTGCCACAAACCCCAGAGGATCCCATGGAAATTCTGTGAGTCCTCGGCAGGGGTGAGCTCAGAGCACTGACCAGGCCTGGTTGTTTTCCCTCTTCTTCCCTCTTCAAAATCCCCGTTTTTTACCCTTTTAAGGACCTTTCCCCTCCTGTGCAGCCCCTCTGGAGAGCTCTGCAGAAGTGGGCTGAGCTTTGGTCGGCTTTGCCCTGGGTGAGGCTGGTGCTGAACAGGATTTTCCTGGAAAAGGCATCTCCAGGGGAAATCATGGAATACCCGGGAATGGGGCTGCTCTCCTGATCCTGGTGCTGCTCTCCTGGCCCTGGTGCTGCTCTCCTGATCCTGGTGCTGCTCTCCCGGCCCTGGTGCTGCTCTCCTGGCCCTGGCACTGCTCTCCTGGCCCTGGTGCTGCTCTCCTGGCCCTGGTGCTGCCCTGGTGCTGCTCTCCCGGCCCTGGTGCTGCTCTCCCGGTCCTGGTGCTGCTCTCCTGGCCCTGGTGCTGCTCTCCTGATCCTGGAGCTGCTCTCCTGGAGCTGGGGTGGGAATTCCAAGGGGGATGAAGGAGCTGGCACGGAGCATTGGTGTGTCCCAAGCACCTCCCGGCTGCATTTCAGTGCCCAGGGCGGTCTGGATTCCATAGGGAAGGAGGGAAAGGACAGGGAAGGGTTTGTGCCCTCACCTCCAGGAGAACTTTGCCACCGCATGGATCGGGACAGGGATTAGCTCCCCCCCGCCCCTGTCCCTCTCCAGAGGGAGATGTTGTATGGACAGGAAATGTGAGGAATGCTCAGATTTGGCTCATTAGCCCAAGCTCCCGCTGGCCCCGGTTTAAAACAGCCTGCAGGGGCTTCCCTTGATCGGTGATGGATGCGGGCCAGGGCAGACACCGAGCCTGGGGCCGGGCTGCCTCCCCTGCCCTGCCCTGCCCGGGGCTGGCACCAAGGGGGCTCCGGGCATCGGGACTGGCACCGAGGGGATCCTGGACCCGGGGCTGGCACTGTGGGGGCTCCGGCACCGGGACTGGGACTGCCGGGGGCCAGCGAGGACCGTCCCGGCTGGTCCTGCTCGGGTCCCCTCTCCCTTTGCCCGGGGCTCTGGGAAGGGGAGGGGAGAGGCCGTGCAGAGACAGGAGCACCCGGGGGGTCAGGGAGGGCACTGCGGTCTTGTTTGGGCACCCCAAAGACCAGGGAGGGCACTGGGACCTTTCTGAGCACCCCAAAAATCAGGGAGGGCACTGGGACCTTGTTTGCCACAACCGATCCAGCTCAAGCCATGGAACCCCGGAGTCCCAGCCTGGTTTGGGGTGGAAGGGACCTTAAACAATCCCTTAAACAATCCCTTAAACAATCCCTTAAACAATCCCTTAAACAATCCCTTAAACAATCCCTCAAATCCCTCCCAGTGTCCCGGGAGCGGCTGCACCAGGCGGGATCCGCTGCCCCTCTGTGCGAGGTGTTTGGGTTTGGGGTTTTGCTGTTGTTGGTTTTGGGGATGGGCGGCTGTCCCTGGGGTTTGGGTTTGTTTTTGGGGGGGCTGTCCCCGGGCTTTTGCTGTTGTTGTTTTTGTTTTTGGGGGGGCAGTCCGTGGGGTTTTTTTGGACGGGAAGGAGCTGCCGTTCCATGAAAGCCCCGGCGCTCGTTATTTAGCGCTCCAGCCCTTCAATTAGTTCCATTGGATTCCCTTTGATGCTTTTGTCGCGGCGCGCTCGGGGGAGCCGCTCCACCTCTCCGGGGCTGCCCCGCTTTGATCTCCGAGCGCCCCCCGCCCCTCCCCGGGCGCTGCCACCGAGGCGCAGCCGCCCCGGCCCGGGGCTGGCACCGCCGCCCCCCGGCCCTGCCCTCGCCCCCATCTGTTCCGAAGCCAATATTGACTCGGGCCTCCCCGCCAGGCCGCTCTCATCAAAGCTGGCCCCGCAAATGAAGCTTTTCCGAGGAGCTCTCCAGGTGCTCGGGGGAGCGGGGGGGACAATGGCAGCCCTGGCAAACGGGGGCCCAGGCAGAGCTCGGAGCCAAACACGGGGTGGTGAACGGGGAGGGGAGGAGCAGAGGTTCCAGCACCGAGGGAGGGGAGGTGGAGAAGTTTGGCACTGAAATTCCTTCTCGTGGGAATTCTGCAGCGCTGCGTGGCAGAGCCCTGCACCGGAATACCCCAGTTTGCCCACAGAGCCTTCCCATTCCCATCCCCATTCCCATTCCCATTCATTTTCATTCCTATTCCCATCCCTATTCCCATTCCCATTCCCTTCCCCTGTTCTTTTCCCATTCCCATTTCCATTTCCATTTCCATTTCCATTTCCATTTCCATTCCCACTCTCCATCTCCCAGTTTGCCCACAAAGCCTTCCCATTCCCATTCCCATCACCATTCCCATTCCCATTTCCATTTCCATTCCCATTCCCTTTCCCATTCCCATTCCTATTCCCATTCCCAATTTCCATTCCATTTCCCATCCCCATCCCCATCCCCATTCCCTGGCAGTCCGGGATGTGCCCCCAGCAAATATCCAGGATTTCTGCGGCTCTGTGCCCTCAAATATCCAGAATTTCTGTGTTCCCCTCTCCCTGCCGAAGGTGCCAGCCCTTCCTGGAGCGCAGCCCGCTCTGGATGAACAGCCCCGCTTCCAGTAGGGAGGAACAGGGCTGTGCAGGAGCAGCGGGGAGCTCCGGAGGTGTCGCGGAGCGGCTGCGCCTTCGCTCGGTGACAAATGTCACCCGGGGACACGCGCGGGCGCCAGCGGGGAGCGGCTGCTGCGCCGGGCAGGGCGGGCTAGTGTCTGTCGGCATCCACTCGGGAAAGGCTCCGGGAGAAAATCCCACTCCAGCGGGGCAGGAGCGCGGCCGATCCGCCCCGGAGCGGGGCCGGGGGCTGCAGGGGAGCCGGGGCAGCGATAACGGCGCTTATCAGCCCCGGCAGCGATAACGGCGCTTATCAGCCCCGGCAGCGATAACGGCGCTTATCAGCCCCGGCAGCCGCTGAGGCAGCGCCAGCATCGCCCCCCAGCCCGGCCGGGGCTGCTGGGCGGGATCCGAGCCCCTTCCCGCTGATCCAGCCCCCCGGGAACCCCCCGGTTCACCGGGAACCCCCCGGAACCCCCCTGGAACCCCCCGGTTCCCCTGGAACCCCCCGATTCCCGGGACACCCGATTCCCCAGGAACCCCCCGATTCAGGAGGAATCCCAGGGAATTTCTCCTTTCTGCCGCCCCTCCCATTCCCACGGGAGCAGCGGGAGTCGGTCCAGTTGAATCCCGTTATTCCCATTGCTGGGAACGACCCGGGAGCGGGAGCTGGAGGAGCTCAGCGAGCAGGGAATGCTCTGGAAGGGCTCGGGGTGTCTGATCTCCCTGCAGCATTTGCTGTCTCCACCTGGCTCTGCTGGGTGGGGTCAGGATGCTGCTTTCCCAGGGCCCGGAGTTCCCAAATTTCAGTTCCACTTCTCATTTAAGGCCTGTGACCCGCGGTGCTTTGGAGCTGAAGCACGCCTGGAAAAGGCAGAGGTTTTTATTTTGCAGAGCACAAACTCAGCTCCGTTTCCTTCCTGCTCATCTTTCAAACCTCCTCAGGTTCTCCTTCCCCAGCGAGCTTTGCTGCGAGTCTCCCTTTCCAATCCATCACCATTCCCGGGGTTTAACAATGGGATGTGAGACAGATCCAGGCAGGAAAACCCCTGGAACAGAACATTCTCAGTGTCTCTGCAGCTGGAGCTGCGGGGGAGCAGAGAGGGTGGAAATTTCCCAGCACGAGAAAAAGAAAAGAAAAAAAAAAAAAAAAAAGAAAGAAAGAAAGTTCAAATTCCCTGCTATAAAAACTGGTGGGAAAAGCAGCAGCACACGGGATGGTGAGAGGGGCTGGGGACTCGGAGCAGCTCGTTCCAGGGGATCCCAGCCAGCACCTGCACATCGTTCATCTCCTTTTATTGCCCTCTCGCAGCTCCTGGCTGGGTTTTAACGCAGAGCCCGATACCCCCTTTGCAAAGAGACATTTTCCAGGCCTTCCTGAGGGCTTGGCAACGCTGCTGGCCCTGTCTCCCGGCCAGATAAGCAGGCCAGGAGAAGGATTTGGGAGCAGGGATGGGATTCAAGTGTTTTCCCCATCAGAACTTCCCTCAGGTTGTCCCTGGCGAAGCCTTTGTGATGCAAACCCAGATTTTCTGGAATTGCACCTTGGCGCCGCTCAGCCCTGAGGAAACACTGGAGTTTAGGTCTGAAAATCAGGATTTTCTCCCACTTCCAGGGTATTTTTATTTCATTACAGCCTTCACCCTGAGCTGGGGACTCCTGGTCCCCAAATCCCCGTTCCCAGTGGGGCCATGCTGGGATCCAGTGCCCAGCACAGGGGCAGAAGCCCCATGGAGTGCAGGACTGGCTTATCCCAGAGGCTGGAAGGGCTGGATGAGGGGATAATCCTGTCCCCAGCCCTGGGGGGCAGCAGGTGTGCTGTGACACGTTTGGGGCTCATCCCTTGTCCTTATTTTCGTCTCAGCGTGGGAAAGCAAATCGCTGCTTTTAATCCCATTTTCCAGCTCCTGCTCCAGAGGGGAGCAGCCCCAGGTGAGGAGGGGGCTCGGGGTGAACCCTGGTTGATCCCACAGGTGGGATTGGGCCAGGTAGGGGATGGTGACAACGCTGGGTGACCTCGGAGCAGGGAAGGAGCAGCCCCAGGGGGCTCCTCTGGGATGGTGGGAGGGGTCCCTGCCCATGGATGGGATGGGATGGGATGGGATGGGATGGGATGGGATGGGAATGGATGGGATGGGAATGGATGGGATGGGATGGGATGGGAATGGATGGGAATGGATGGGATGGGATGGGATTTAAGGCCCTTCCACCCCAAACCATCGCATGACTCCACGACAAGGAATGTGACGTGGATTTTCTCTCACCTGTGCGTGCTAAACCTGAATTTTAGCACCGGCAGAGGCTCCTGCACCTCTCACCCCTCCCCTGACCTCGATCCCAGCAGAGCCAGGATCCCCAAAATTGCCAGAACAGGGAGACGGGGGAAAAGGGGAGAGGAGAAAAAAGGGGAAAGGAGAAAAACGGGGAGCTGCCCTTTGCCCAGCTCCGCCCTCCCGTGTCCTTGTCCCCGGCGACCCCAGAGCCTCCCCTCCCCATCCCCATGCCCGGGACGCCTCTCCTCCCTCCGCAGCTCCTCCCGCAGCCGCGATTTGCAGCCGCAACTCCAGACGCATCTTGCGGCCACACGCAGAGCCGATAATCACCGTGAGTCCGCCACCAGCCTGGCTGGCTCCGGGCACGGGCGGTGGCACCGCTGTCACCCACCCCGGCCAGGCTCGGGGCCGCGGGGATTGAGGAGCAGCGGGGATTGGGGAGCAGCGGGGATTGAGGGGCAGCGGGGATTGAGGAGCAGCGGGGATTGGGGAGCAGCGGGGATTGGGGAGCAGCGGGGATTGAGGAGCAGCGGGGATTGGGGAGCAGCGGGGATTGAGGAGCAGCGGGGATTGAGGAGCAGCGGGGCTCCTGCAGCCCCACGCGGGCTGGAACGTGACTGCGGAGGGTGGGTGGGATGGGACTGGCACGACCCGGCGGCAGCAGAGGCGTGGGCAGCATCCCGGGGATGATTAATGCGGGGGGAGGCGGAGAGAGCCCCGGCCGGGAGCGAGGGAGGGATGGCAGCGGCAGCGACAGCGCCAGCGGGGACCCGCCTGTCAGTCACGGCCAGAATCCCCCCTCGGGAGATGATCAGTCGGGTTTGCCACCTGCTCCCACCTCTGCTGACTCCAACCATGGGGCACCTGCACTCCCACGCCGAGATTCTCCGGGGTTTGTTTACTGGGGGGTCGTAATTCACAGGAGAAAATGGAAAATCTCCTGTGCTGCCTCTCCTGTCGCAGCTGCCTCCCAGCCCCCAAAGCACGCCAGGATGCAGCTGATCCCTGAAACCTCACTGTGGGTCTGGCTGATCCCTAAAGCCTCACCCTGGATCCAGCTGGTCCCTAAAACCTCACTGTGGGTCTGGCTGATCCCTAAGGCCTCGCTTCCAGAGGCTCTGGAGAGCTGGATCCTGAAGAATTCCCCCAGGATGAGGATGGGGGCAGGAGCAGAGAGCAGCTCGGGATGCTCTGGGGATGCGCCTGCAGGACCTGGCAGGACCTGGCAGCTGAATTAAGCGACTCATTAGCAATCAGCGCTTCTGCCCTTCTCACTGCGGCCAGCCAGGACCGCGGGAGCCTCGGTGGGATCAGCCGAGGGGCTCCGGGGGGCTCCGTGCGCTCATTCCCGGTGGGATCTGCAGCCGCCCCCTCCCCGGCGCGGCTGCGTTTGGGACAGAGGAACATCGGCGGCTCCTGAGGGTCCCATCCGGGCCGGCTGGGGGGGAGCGGGGCGGGCAGGGACGTCCCGGGGTCATCCCGGAGCCGTCCCGGCTGCGCGGCCGGGCTGCGAGTGCCCCCGCGCGGTGCCGGGGCTCGGGATGGAGCCGGGAAAGGGCTGGGGATGGGATGGGAATGGATGGAGCTGGGAGAGGGGATGAATGGGATGGATGGAGCTGGGAAAGAGGATGGATGGGGCTGGGAACGAGGATGGATGGAAGGGATGGAGCTGGGAAAGAGGATGGATGGGGCTGGGAAGGGGATGGAGCAGGAGAAGGGGATGGAGATGGGGTTAGGGATGAAACTGGGGCTCGGGATGGAGCAGGGAAAAGGGTGGAGATGGGATTAGGGATGGAGCCGGGATGGGGATGGATGGGGCCAGGAAAGGGGATGGAGCTGGAGAAGGGGATGGATGGAACCAGGGATGGGGCCCAGGGTGGGGATTGGGATGGATGGAGCCAGGATCAGGATGGAGCTGGGGAAGGACGGAGTCAGGAGTTAGGGATGGAACTGGGGTGGGTGGAACCAGGGATGGAGCTGGGAATGGGAATGGGGATGGGGATGGAGTTGAGTAAGGATGGAGTTGGGAATTAGGGATGGAACCAGGAATGGGAATGGGGATGGGAATGAGGATGAGGATGGAGCCAGGTTTGCTGCAGTGAGGAGAAACCCTCTGGGAGATGCTGTGGGGCTGGAAGAGCGAGGCCTCCAGGGAAGTTCAGTTTGGATATTTGGGAAAAAACTTTCCACTGCAGGGGTGGCCAGGCCTTGGAACTGCTCAGGGCAGCGGTGGGATCACCACCCCTGGAAGTGCCAAAAACCTTCTGACCGTGGCACTTGGGGACGTGGCTCAGCGGTGACCACGGCAGCGCTGGGGAATGCTTGGATTCGATGATTTTGGGGATGTTTCCAATCCTCCCTCCCCCAGGCTGTTCCCAGCCCCTGCAGTGACAGCCAGAGCTTCCCCATGGGGATCCCAGAAGCTCCCGCAGGGCAGGGGCAGCTGGAAATGCCCCCCTGCCCCTTCCCTGCTGGGCAGACCCAGGAGTTCCACCCTCAGCCAGAGGGACAGAGGGAATTCTGCAGGGAAGGGGCTGCGGTGCCTGCACCGCCCGGCACTGGATTGAACCTAATCCTCATTAGCCTGAAACCCATTTCAATTAAGCCAGGCCGGGCTCCTCCTTTGTCTTTCCTTTAATTGGACATTCCCGCTGCTAACTGGGCAGCTTGAGCGTGGCCAAGACCCTGAGAAAAGCCCTGATGGGGTTGGGAAGTGCAGGAATAACAGAATTCCTGAAAAATAAGGGGAATAATCAGGCTCTTCCTCTTTGTGGCCGCCGCCGATTCCCAGCCCTCACGGCCAATCCATTTCTCCCCTCTGTGGGGTTTCATGGGCCCTGTCCCCATCCCCTGTCCCCATCCCCTGTCCCCATTCCCCATCCCCTGTCCCTTCTCCTCCCTCTCCTCCCTTTGGTCTTTGTGCCCGGCCTGGAAATTCCTCCCATAAAGGAGAATATTGGGAATTCTCTGCTCTTTATCTCATCCTCTGCTCCCTGGGATTTCCCTCCTCCACCCTCTCATGTTATTTTTTAATTTAGGATTTTTAATTTAGGGTTTTTCCACCTCATTTCCCCCTCTCGTGCTCTTCACCTCCATTTTCCCTGTGCTTTTTTTCCTTTCCTGTCACCTCCTGTGCCCCTTCCAGCGGCCCTTTGGTGGCCACCACAGGCTCAGCAGAACTCCTCAGTCTCAAAAGGGGATCTGTGAAGCAACTGGGCGCCCATACATTAATTAATTAATTAATTAATTGGGCTCTCACGCACAAATTAATTGGCCGACACGAATAAATTAATTCTGCGCCCATGCATGAATTAATTGGGTGCCCATGCACGGAATAGTTGTGATGTAATTGGGCATTCATGCATAAATTAATTGGGCGCGCGTGCATGACGTCATTGGGCGCTCATGCATACATTAATTGGGTGATCATGCATAAATTAATTGGGCGACCATGCATAAATTAATTGGGCGCCCAGGTGTGATGCCAAGGTGGTCCTAAGGAGCGCTCAAGTGCGGCCTAATTAAGCAATCAAACATGAATTAATTGCGTGGGTGCTGTGCCTGTGCTAATTGGGCCCTTGTGCATAAATGATTGGGGGTGGAGCTTTGGGGTGCAGCGGGGTGTGGGGATGGGAATGGCCCAAATCCCACTGGGAATGGCTCAGCTGGAGCTGCGGTTCCCTCCCAGGATGGGGTTGGGATCCCCCTGAGGATGCTCCCCCCAGATTCCCTTTTTGGGGTTTTGGCAGCAGGAATTCCCAAGCATTCCCTCCTCCAGGAGCCTTCCTGAGCTGCCCACGATGGAGAGCTCAGGCTCAGCTGGAAATCTGGGAATCTGCTTTGTTAATCAATCCATAATTCTCATTTCAGGGCTCATCCACAGCCTCTGGAGCCTCCCCTGTTTTCAGGGATCTGAGAAAAACCCACCCAGGCCTTCAAAGCAACTCAGCGGCACTTGGGAGGGAAAAGCTCAGTAAATTACACTTAATTAACATTTAATTAATGCAGTTGATGGCTTCCTGTGTTTCCATGCAGCGCCCTGGATCTGCCTGCACGAGAGGCTCCAGAATTGTGGAGGTGGAAATTGGGAACATTTCTGAGCTTTCCAGGGGGTTGGGTCCCTTTTCCACCTTTGCCATGGGCTGGGAATCCCGGGATGGTGGTGGCTGTCCCGCAAATAATTTATGAATAAAATTATGATATAATTTATAAAATAATATATTAAATATTCTTATAAATTTATAAAATAATTTATAAATAAAATTATTAAAACTAAATTTATAATTTATAAATAAACCTCTTATATAATTTATAAAATAATTTATAAATAAAATTCTGATAGAATTCATAAAATAATTTATAAACAAAATTCGTATAAAATTTATAACATAATTTATAAATAAAATTCTTAAAATAAAATTTAGAAAAGAATTTATAAATAAAAATCTGATAGAATTTATAACAAAATTTATAAATAACATTTTTATAAAATTTATTTTAAAAATATAAATAAAATTTTAAATATAGAATTTATAAAATAATTTCTATATAAAAATCTTGTAAAATTTATAAAGTAATTTACAAATAAAATTCGTATAAAATTTATAAATCAAATCCTGATAGAATTTATAAAACATTCCTGTGGGAGGCCGGAATTGCACCGCAGCCCCTCCATCCTCTCTCTCCATACAGCTCACGACCGCCGCTTTTGTTTATTATTTTTTTTCCCCTTTTCCATATGGTGCCAAGCGCAGCTCGGGCCGATCCGCGCTGCAGCCAGCTGGGAGCAGAGCGGGAGCAGCCCCGGGGCTGCCAAAGGCGCAGCGGGACGGGAGAGGGATGCGGGGCCGGGAGCGTCTCCCTGGAAACCGCGGCGTGGGAGCGGCGGAGAGCGCGGTCCTGTCCCGGTCCCTGCCTCACCTCTGTCCCTGTCCCTCCCTCGGGCTGCTCTGGAATTCCTCCCTCATCTCTGTCCCTGTCCTGTCCCTGTCCCCGGCTGCTCTGCAATTCCTGTCCTGTCCCTCTCCCTGCCCTGTCCCTGTCCCTTCCCTCTGCCTGCTCTGGAATTCCTCCCTCATCCCTGTCCCTACCCTGTCCCTGTCCTGTCCCTGTCCCTCCCTTCGGCTGCTCTGGAATTCCTCCCTCATCCCTGTCCCTGCCCTGTCCCTGTCCTGTCCCTGTCTCCTTCCCTCCGCTGCCCTGCAATTCCTCCCTCGCCTCCCTTTGCGCGGGGCCAGGAGCCTCCTTCCCGCCCCAGAGCGCGGCCTTTCGTGGGTTTATGGCTCAGCAAAGCTCGGGTTTAGCTCGGCTGCTGCTGGAGCTGGTGGGGGAGATGCCGAGGGGGAGGGAGGTCATGGAAAGGGTGCTGCGGGTCCCGGAGGGGATCCTCGGCAAAAGCAGAGCAGGGAAAAGGCCTCGCGTCCCGTTTCCTCCTCGTTGGGTTCTTTCAAAAAAAACCCAACCGACCCAAAAAAAAACAAAAAAAAAAACAAACCACCAACCAAACAAAAAAAAAAAAACCACAACAACAAAAAACCCCAAAAGACCCCAATCACCCCCCCCAAAAAAACCCAACCCAAAAAAAACCCCAAAACAAAACCAAAAACCTCACCCAACCCCTGTAAGAAGTGGGAATTGCTCTCAAGGAAGGGCATCCAGCCTTTTTCCCAGTAATGGAACCACCCCTGGAGCTCCACCCAGCCCCATCCTTTCCCTGTTCCCTTTTTATTCTTCCCTCCTCTTTATTTTTTCCTTTTTTTTTTTTTCTGTTTTTTTTTTTTTTTTTTTTTGGTAGTTATTCGAGAAATGAATTTTAAAACCCGGAATCACTTTTCCCTTCTGGTGGGATTAAACCCCTCACCATTCAGAGCAGGAAACAGAGGGGGTTTTATTTTAATTTTCTTTTTTTTTTTTTTAATTCCAGCTCGGAAAGCCCCCGGCTCTGAATGACCCGCGGGCCCTGAATGAGGAGCCTCTCAATTAAAAGTTTCCCATTGATGCCGCCTCAATGAGACCTTGCTGGGGAATTCTCCGCGCCTCAATGGCCCCGGCCCTCAGCGAATCTGAAGGGGCCGATGGATTTCCCACAATATTTGTACACCTTCCTTTGTGGGGATTTTTCCCTCCGCTGAACCAGAAACCTTTAACACATCCGCTCCCGACGCGCCGCTCGTTAGGGGCCGCCGCGGGGACAGCGGGGACAGCGGTGGCGGTGCCACCCCCGCGGCCACCGCCTCGGAACGGTCGCACCGAGCTGGGAATTCCATGGGAAAATGGAATTTTGGGGAGCGAGAGGAGCTCTGCGCCACCCCAGGGCGAACCCCGGGCTCGGGGAAGGGTTTTGGTGGCGCTTTGGTGGCCCCAGGGAAAGCAGAGCCTCCCCTTCCACTCCCGCCCGCCACAAAGGGGACTCAGGTCGGGGACAAAAAGCCCCCGGGACACTTCGCCATCCCCGAGGGCCCGGCTGACAGCTCTGATTGTCACGGCCTCATTAACCATGCTAATTAGCGGCCGTGCCGCGCGGGCTGGCGGGGGCGGGCCCTGCATAATTTATTCGGGTTTAATCTCATTAAAGGCGGGTGGAAAGCGGGACAGGGGAGAGGGGGGTGCGGGGAGGAGCTGCTCCAGCCTCTCCCGCGGCCCTGGGACTGTCCCGGGGCTCCAGGCGGGGACAGGAGGGGTGGAGGAGGGAGCTGAGGATGCTCAGGGGTTATTCCCATCCTAGGAGGGAAATAAAGGCTTTATTCCCATCCTGGAGGGGAATCATGCAGTTATTCCCACCCTAAGAGGGGAATCCAGGGGTTATGCCCATCATAGGAGGGAAATCCAGGGTTATTCCCATCCTAGAAGGGAAATCATGGAGTTATTCCCATTCTGGAGGGAAATCCAGGGGTTATTCCCATCCTAGGAGGGAAATCCAAGGGTTATTCCCACCCTAGGGAGGGAAATCATGGAGTTATTCCCAACCAGCCCAGTCAGAGGTTGCAAACCAGGGTTATAACCCCTGGATTTCTCCTCCAGGATGGGAATAACCCTGCTCTTCCCCCAGACTGTGGCCAGACAAGCCCCTGCCCCTCACAGGCTGAGTGAGGGGCGCAGGGTGTGTGCCCTGGATGAAATTTGGAGTTTAAGCTGTTCCCAGACCTCAGGAATCCCAGGAAATTCAGGCATTCCAGCACAAATCAGGGCCAGGGCAAAGCAGAGTGAGGAAAGGGAGTTCCTATTTAATGTTTTGCTCTCATTTTTGCCTTGCTCTGAGAACCTTCCCTCTGTTCCACAGGGACATCGCTCCACGAGCTCAGCACCGGCCTTGGCAGCTGCAGCGTGGAGTGGGAAGGAAAGAGCTTTTCCCAGGGGCTCTGGGGAGAACATTTCCTGGAGAAATCCCTGGAGAAAGCCAGGGAAGCGAAGGGCAGGAGCAGCAGCTGCTGCCTGACACCCCTGAGGTGTCTCTGGGGTGGGTGGGAGATCTTTAAGATCCATTCCAACCCGAATTTCCCCATAATTTTATGATTTTCTCTATTTTTTTTTCTTTTTTGTGCATTGCTTTTCAGCTGCCCTCCTCTAGGGCAGGGGAATGTGGGACCTTTGGGGAATGTGGGACCTTTGGGGAATATGGGATCTTTGGGGAATGGGACCTTTCCCAGCTGGAACTTGTGCTCCCAGCTGGAATTTGTGCTCCTGCCCGGGGATGAGGAGGGATCTGGCTCCACTCCTCGGGCTCAGAGCCACCCAGTGCTCCCTGAATTTGCCTCCAGGGCCCTGCTGGGGGCTGGGAAAGCCACATCCTGTGGAGCAGAAGGACCAGGAAATTGGGAA
>JAWMRF010000076.1:6344192-6371179 GCA_035221435.1 Sphenopsis melanotis | reverse complement strand
TTTGGGAAATGTGGGGACCTTTGGGGATTATTGGAAGATTTGGGACATGTGGGGACCTTTGGGAAATGTGGGAACCTTTGGGGAATGTGGGATCTTTGGGGAATGTGGGATCTTTGGGGAATATGGGAACATTTGGGAAATGTGGGGACCTTTGGGGAATGTGGGGACCTTTGGGGAATGTGGGATCTTTGGGGAATGTGGGATCTTTGGGGAATGGGACCTTTCCCAGCTGGAACTTGTGCTCCCAGCTGGAATTTGTGCTCCTGCTCGGGGATGAGGAGGGATCTGGCTCTGCTCCTCGGGCTCAGAGCCACCCAGTGCTCCCTGAATTTTCCTCCAGGGCCCTGCTGGGGGCTGGGAAAGCCACATCCTGTGGAGCAGAAGGACCAGGAAATTGGGAACACGTTCCTGCACACTGCTGGGCTCACCAGGCTGCTCTTCTGGGGACAATCAGCCACCTCTTCCCGTGCTGATCCCACTGTGGGCTCGACAGATGTGGGAAAATCTGGGAATCAGCTGGTTTGGAGACAGGGAAGGAGGAATTTCAGTTTGGAGTTGGGGCAGCAGAGCCAGATCAGTTCTGTTCCCACCCAGAACCAGGCTGGGACAACTGGGGGGGCTCAGCCTGGAGAGGGGAGGCCCCAGGGAGATTTTGGTGCCTAAAGGGGCTTCGAACCAGAGGGAGCCCCCTTTTTCCAGGGGCAGGGGGAGACAGGACATGGGGAAGGAATTTAAACGAAAAGAGGAGAGATTTAGGTGGATTTTAGGAAGGAATTCTTCCCTGGGAGGGCGGGGAGGCCCTGGCACAGGCGATTCCATGGATTCCCCATCCCTGGAGCAGCCTGGGGTGGTGGCAGTGTCTGCCAGGGCAGGGAGGGGACAAGGGGCTGTTCAAGTCCCTTCCAGCCCTTTGCCTGTGCACAGCTGGGACGAAGGAGCCAAACAGGAGCCTGGGGACGGGAGCCAAGCACAATTCCAGGCCGGGCTCCCTCCCCAGCAGCTCCCCGGGTCCAACAGGAGCTCTGCAGGCGCTCCTGGCCTGCCCTGCCCTCCCTGGGGAGCATCCATATGGAATTCCCTGCCCCGTGTGCTCTGCAGATGGCTGCAGCACGTGGAGGGGGTGATCCCAAAGGCGGGGGACACGAATGGAGGAAGAAATGAATTGAATTAATGCCCGTGTTGGAAAAGCTTTAATCAGCCCTCCCTCTGCCAGGCTTTGATGCCTCCCTCAGCCTTTGGAGTTTTGAGGGGTGGGGTTGGGAGCGTTCCAGGAAGGTTTTGTGGAATTGGAAATCCCGGCTCCTGCTGTGGGGGGAGTTGGGAAGGATGGAGAAACCCTGGAGTCTCCATGCCAGGGTGCTGTGGCGCCCTCAGGGGTCTGCAGGCGAGACAGGGAGTGAGAGGGGATCCACAGGGACCAATCCAGCCCTTATCCCTGCACACACATCCCAAAATCCCTCCCTGGGAGCCCCCTCAGGGGGGAGAATTCCCTCAAACCCATCCCAGCCTCCCTGGCACAGCTCCGGCCGTTCCCTGGATCCCATCCGTGTCCCAGAGAGCCGGGATCGGAGCTGTCCCGCCCCGAGGAGCCGCTCCAGGGGCACACAGCGCGCAGCTGGGGCCAGGGGCTCCTGCAGCTCCGGGGATCGGGAACAATCCCGCTTTTAATGGGAACGCACGCCCACAGCTGGGGCCAGGGGCTGCTGCAGCTCCGGGAGGGCTCCGGGGATCGGGAACAATCCCGCTTTTTGTGGGAACACGCGGCTGACATCCGGGAGCCTGGGGCTGCTCCAGCTCCCGGGAACAATCCCGCTTTTTGTGGGAACACACGGCTGACATCTGGGGGAACAGGAAACGGGGAACTTCCTGGCAATGGCGTGTCCCCAGGACACGGGCATGTCACCAGGATGCCATTGAGAATGGCACTGGGAATGCCGCGGGAATGTCGTGGGTAATGGCACTGGGAATGCCTTTGGGAGCGCCACAGGAATGGCACTGGGAATGGCACAGGAATGGCACAGGCTTACCACTGGGAATGCCACGGGAATGGCACTGGGAATGCTGCTAGGAATGGCACAGGAATGCCACTGGGAATGCCACGGGAATGTCGTGGGGAATGGCATGGGAATGCCATTGGGAATACCACGGGAATGGCACTGGGAATGGCACAGGATGCCATTGGGAATGCCGCGGAGCTCGGGAATCCCAAGCCCACGGGCCCGCTGGATGGGCCGGGCTCCGTGCGGAGGGTGGGGTCCCTCAGCGGGAGGGGGCCGGGGGCGCCCCGTTGGTGTCGCCGCCCCGTTGGTGTCGCCGCCCCGTTGGTGTCGCCGCCCGCTCCGTCCCCGCCGCTCCCCCGGTCCGCTCGTGCCCTCTGCCGGTCCCTGGCCGGATGGAGCCCCGCGGATCTGCGGCTGTGAAATCCCCGCAGCAGCCTGGGGGGGCTCGGGAGGGGAGGGACGGGTTGGGACGCAGGAGCCGTGGAGAGCGGGGTGACGGAACCCTGGCACGGTTTGCACGGAAGGCGCCTTCAATCCCCCCCCGTTCCCGGGGCAGGGACACCTCCCGCCGCCCCAGGGAGCTCCAAGCCCTGTCCTCGGACACTTCCAGGGACGGGGCATTTCTGAGCAGCCCCTTGCTGTGTCTCACCACCCTCACAGGGCAGGATTTCCTTTCCCTAATTTATCCTAACCCCCCAATCCGTGACCCTGCGATTATCCCGCGGATCTGCTGGAGCAGGGATGCCCTTCCTCAACCCTCCTGCAGCTCCGGGGCGGGGAGGGAGATGCCCGCGCTGTGCCCAAATTTCCCTGCTCGCATCCCTCCCGTGTGCCACCGCTGCCAGGGCACGGTGCCAGCCCTGGTGTCCCCGTGCTGTCCCCACCGCCTTCCTGGGCACCCTCTGCTGCTCCGCAGCTTTTTTCCCCCAGTTTTCCTGCACTTTTCATGGAGCTGCAGCACAGTTTCCATCCACGAGAGGCCACTTTCCTCTCGCGTTTGCTGCTGCGGCGCCAGGGAAAGGCTGGGAAGAGGAACTTGGATGTTTCTCCAGGTTCGTGTGGATGTTTCTCCCAATTCGTGGCTTTTTGGGATTTCCCGCCCAGCTGCTTCCCAATTTTTCCTCACTTCTTCTCGCCAGGAAGAGAGGAATTGGTAAGAAACTTCTCTGGAGTTTTTCCTTGGGGTTGCATCTCCTTAAATAATTCCTTTGGCATTGCAGAGAAGCCTGGAGGTTTCCCACCTCTGCTGCCAGCAAATCCAGCATCTCCTGCCATGGGAAAACCTCAGCTGGGAATTCCGGGATGGTTTGGGTTGGAAGGGACCTTCAATCCCATCCCATTCCTGCCCCCTGCCACGGGCAGGGACCTTCCACTCCACACTCCAGAAGGATCCGGGGGCAGTGTCCTGCAGGATGAGCCTGCAGAGAGCTTGGAGCAGATCCCAGAGCCGCTGTGATCCCTCCCAAGCTTTCCCATTCCATAGAACGGCCCCGGCAGGGAGGGCAGTGACCCCTCCAAGCGTGACCAGGGGACAGGAGGGGACCAGAAATCGCAGGGGGAAAACTTCAAAGCCTCGGTGGGGCAGGAAACTCCCCCTGGGCAGGAGCCAGAACCTCCCTGGGCAGTGCCCGAGCCCAGAGGTGACAATGTTCCAGAGGGGTAGGAATATTCCAGAGGGGTGACAATGTTCCAGAGGGGTAGGAATGTTCCAGAGGGATGGGGATGTTCCAGAGGAATGGGGATGTTCCAGAGGGATGGGGATATTTTAGAGGGGTAGGAACATTCCAGAGGGGTGGGGATGTTCCGGAGGGGTGGGGATGCTCCAGAGGGGTGGGGATGCTCCAGAGCCAGCTGGGCACCATCCTGGGTTGGTGCCCTGTGCCCTGGGATGGGCTCTGGGGTCCCTCCCGGGATTCTGTGAATCCTGCAGGGCAGCAGAGGGAGGCTGGGCTGGTCTCACCCTCCTGGTTCCTTCTCCTCTCCTCTCCCCGTGCCAGCACCTTCCTCACTCGTCCCAAATCCCCAATTTCCCTCTCTGCACTGCGGGATCCATTGATTTTCCAGTCACTGGGAGCGACACCCGCTCCCACCCTGGCTGTCCCCCCACTTTTGGAGGTTTATGGGATTTCATTCCACTCAGCCCTGCTGCTGCCAGGGGCTCCAGCCAGCCCTTCCATTAAATCTCCTGGCTCAGCCCCGTGCTGATCTTTAATTGAACGTTCTCTGCCTGCTGCTCATCCAGCCTTGGGTGGCTTCCAGGGCTGCAGGGAAGGGGAAGGATGGAGGTGGCACTGGCAGAGGGACCTGCCCTCGGTGGGGTGAGGAATCAGGTGGGAACTCTTCCCTCTGCTGCTGCCTCTCCTGGGGATGGATGGAGATGTTTTCTCCTGGCTGTGGCACAGGGAAATCCACTTGGATGGGATTAAAATGGATGGATCTCCTCCTGGCTGAAGGAGGGCAATGAAGGGGAAAGTCCTGAGGAAAACGGGATCAGGTGACAGTTCCTGATGGCACTGGACAGGTTTCCCAAAAATGAGAGGAATGAAGGGGAAAGTCCTGAGGAAAACGGGATCAGGTGTCAGTTCCTGATGGCACTGGACAGGTTTCCCAAAAATGCTGCGGCTGCCCCTGGATTCCCCCAGGGCAGGGCAGGCTGGAGCAGCCTGGGACAGTGGGAGGTGTCCCTGGAAGGCAGGGCTGGAATGGGATGATCCTGAAGGTCTTCCACACCCCAAACCATTCCCTGATTCCACCAAAACAAGGGAGGGGGTTTCACCTGCAGAGAGCTTTGCCCCCCTGCTCTGGGGCCTCTTCCAGACCCCTCTGGCGCATCAGGCTTGATCCCCTCTGATCCCAAATCCAGGCCCAGCACTGGGATTGGGCCCATCCTGAATCATGTCCTGGCTCTGGCAGAATTTTGGGAGAAGGGGAAGGGGCAGAGACGCTGCTCCCAGCCCCCTGCCCAGCTCCTGCTCTGGGCTGGAGGCCTGGGCCACCCAAACTGGGACAAAACCAGTACAGGAAGGATGAACCCAGCTTTAAAGTGGTTTTTCACTGGGGTGGAACAGGATATCAGAGGAGGTGAGGGTTTCAGCACCAGCCAGCCTGGTTTGGCCACGTTTGCTATAAAAAGCAGAAATTTAATGAATATTTGTGCCCTGCCAGCCTTTCCCAGGCTGAGCATCCTCGCAGGAGCCGCCTGCCCCTTCCCATGGAGATTCCTGGGGCACTCCTGGTTTCCAGCAGGGTTTGATTGGCTCAGTTATGAGGCCAGGAGAGAGAGGGAGCTGCTTGCAGCAAATCCTGCCTGACTGGACTGGGAGCAAGCCCTGGGCAAGGCTCTGGTCCCAGGCTGAGCTTTGATTTGAGCAGATTTCCTTCCCTTTCATCAAAGCCTCTGGATTCCAACTTCTGCCTTTTCCATTTCGGAACGTTCTCCTTTGTTTTGTTCCCGTGAGCGGGATGGGATCCGACAGCTCTGCAGGGCAGGATCCTGTTCCCGACCCCAGACCGCTTTGGGGTGGAAGGGGCTTTGGAGATCCCCCCATTCCCACGGGCAGGGACACCCCCAGCACCCCGGGGTGCTCCAGGCCGGCCCTGCACACTCCCAGGGACGGGGCAGCCGCAGTTTATCGAGCAAATCTCCTCCGCCCTCACCTACAGCTCTTCCAGCCCTGGAATGGGGGAAAACCAGCCAGGATCGTTGCTGGGAGGGGGAGCCGGGCTGCAATCAGCTCCTGCGCGCCCGGAGCCCCCGTGCTGCCCAATGCCCCCGTGCCAGGCTGCCCGGGCACGGCCAGGGTGCCCCAGCCCCAGCGCTGCCGCTGTCGCTGCCCACGGGGGACACGGGCGGGGCTGCGCTGCCAGCCCGGCTCTCCAGCCGCGATTATGTGTCTGGACAAGCCCTCGGCAGCTGTTTTCCAGCTCTTGCCTAACAAAGAGCACTTTCATGGCTCCAGGAAAGGAGCAGGAGCGGGGTTTGTAGCCGGGCCAAGCGCTGAGGGGCTCAGCAACGCTCTCAAAGGGGGTGTGGGCACTCAGGGTGGCACCCAGGGGCTCTGTCCCCCTGGCACTGCCCTCGCTGCCTGCCCCAGAACATCCCCAAGCTCTCCTGGACACTGCACCAGCCCCACTTGTGCTGCTAAAGCCGAGCCCGGTCAGCCTGGGGCTGGGAAATCTGGGTTTTGCTGGTGGGCTCGGCTTTTCGCCCTCTCCCCCCTGCTCGTCCCCCTTCTCCCAGCTGGAACACCACGGGGAGCTGCTCTGGAGTGCCTGAGTCAGAGCGGCGCTAAGGGATGAGGCTGCAGCTCCTGGAGAGCACTTTGGATAATTGGGAGGCTGCGCCAGGCTGCGCTGCCCTGGCAGCTCCTGAGCAGCTGACACAGGATCCGGAGGCTCCCTGGCTCCTCTCCCGCTCCCTGCAGCAAACCCGGCGGCCTCGGAGGGACCCGGGTGCCTCGCCGGGTGGTTTCAGCTTCGCTCAGGGCTCAGGGCAGCTTTGGGTCCTGGCAGAGCTCAGGGAGCTTCCCTTGGCTTCCCTTCTCTCCCACAGCCCAGCTAAGGAGTTTTGGAGGGGAAAGGATCAGAGAATCATGGAAAGGGTTGGGTTGGAAGGGCCCTTCAGAGGTCACCCGGCCCCACTGCCCCGCGCTGAGATCTCCCCTGGATTTTTCCCTTCCTCTCCTGCCACTTTTTGTTGGGGTTCTAAAATTCGGATTCAGGGCTTTGCAGGGGATCCAAGCGGCAGATCCAGGGAAAGGAGCAGGCTGCTCTCTATCCATCCATGGATCCATCCATCCATGGATCCATCCCTCCATCCATCAATGGATCCACCCCTCCATCCATCCATCCATCCATCCATCCATCCATCCATCCATGGATCCATCCATCCATCTGTGGATCCATCCATGGATCCCTCCTTCCCTCCCTCCATCCATCCATGGATCCATCCCTCCATCCCTCCATCCCTCCCTCCCTCCTCCTCCCTCTCCAACTGGCAATTCCCTGGCTCTCCCTGCGGCTGTCCCACCCCTGGGAAGGGGATTCCTCCCAAAACCCCGCTCACTCCCAGGCCAGCAGGTGCAGAGCGCCCTCAGCTCCCCTTTTCCTGCTCCCCCTCTCCCTGAGCTGAGCCAGGAGTGAGGCAGGGAATGATTCCCCTGGGTTTTTTGGTGTTTCAGCCTCTCTGGGACAGCATCCCCGGCGTTATCCCCATTTTAAACCAGGAGACAGCAGGAGGAGAGCGGTCGGTGCCACAGGCAGGGCAGAACCCCGGCAGGAGCGGGCAGGAAGAGGTTAAACCGCTCTGCCCGCTCCGTGTGTGTGCGGAATGACGAATGCAGAGCCGAGCTTCGGGCAGATTCAGATCCCGGCGCTGCCTGCTCTCAGCGTGGCCCCGGCAGGATGAAATATTCCCCGGTCATCCCCTCTGTGTGACTCACAAACTGACTCCAGAGAGGAGGAATCTTTTCAAACCTCACACTTTCAATGTCTTTTTTATTTCTTTTTCCCCCCACCCTTCTCTCTTTTTCTCTTTTTTATTTTCCTTTTGCCCACGCAGCAGCTGCAGGAAGGGTTTGGGATAAAATTCCACACAAAAGCCTTCATCTCCTGGAGAGCCCGGGCCAATAAATCCTGCTTGGAGGATGAAATGGGGTCGGGGGAGTGTGAAACCACGATTTGGGAGGGCTGGGTCCCTCTGTGCCCAGCCCTGGGCATTCCAGCCCTCCTGGGAGAGGCTCCAGCAGCTTCCCAGGGGTTGCCAAGGGCCCTCCGAGGGACTGGGAAAACCTTGGCTCCTGCAATCCTCAAAAAAAAAAAAAAAGAGGGAGAAAGGGAAAAGCTGGATCCCTGCATGCTCTGAATCTCAATCTTTCCTCCTTCAGGGTCGTTCTGCTTCCCAGCACAATCCGTGTTTTCCATCAGGGAAAGCCCTGGAAGCTTTGGAAGCTTTGTGGGATGGGGCAGTGCCACCCCCTGGGATCCCCCCAGAGCACCTGGGACTGCCCTGGCTCTGGGATTTCCCAGGTTCCTGTGGGTTTAAAGTTCGTGGCAGAAGGAAACGAGTGGGATTTGCCAGGAGGAGCCGTGGATTCAGCCCTGGAATTGTCCAAGGAGCAACCTGGGGTGGTGGGAGGTGTCCCTGGAATGCAGGGGGAGGGATGGGATCGGCTTTTAGGTCCCTTCCCACCCAAACCATTCCAGGATTCCCCATTTCCCTCGGACAGGGCCGGGCTCTCAGCTCCTTGTGATAAATTTGAGCCAAATTTGACGTTCCAGAGATGGTGACATCCCCCAAATGTCCTTGGCACGGCGTGGCCAGCTGGGAAATCCAGACCCAAAGAGCTGGGAGCACACTGGGACAAGACAGGGAATTCTGGAATTTAAAGCAGGAAAGGTTTTTTGGTGTTCTACTCCAGATATTCTTCATTTCTGCATCCACAGCTCCCACATCAAATCCTGGGAATTCTGGGGTGGGATGAGAGGAGAGACTGGGGATGTCCAGTTCCAGCTGGACAAGATTCCCAGTGTATCTTACACTGAACACAGGGTCCAAAATCTTATGGAATTTAAAGCAGGAAAGGTTTTTGGTGTTTGATTTTAAATATTCTTCATCTCTGCATCCACAGCTCCCACATTGAATCCAGTGTGTGTGGGATAAAAGGAGCGATGTCCAAATTCCTGGACAAAATTCCCTTACACTGAACACAGGAATCCCTCTGGAATTTAAACCAGGAAAGGATTTTTTGTGTTCCACTCCAAATATTCCTCAGCCCCCCGATGCACCCACGATTCCCACCCCAAATCCTGCTCCCCATCCCGAGGCTCTCCCCCATCCCCGAGCCTGCCAGAGCTGAATTTCCCCTCGCTGGCAGTGCAGAAATGCTGTGGCTGCACTTTCCCTGCCCAGCTAATCCCATTTGTCTCCTGGCTGCTCCCAAAATGCCTTTTAAGGATTCCCAGCAATGCAGCAGAGAAATCCATTTGCAGGCACGAGGCAGCCAGGAGGGGAATTTTGATTTCCCACTTATTAGAGGATGACAAGGTGAGGGAACCGGGGGAAGATTGATCGCCCAGAGAAGCATTTTTACTCTCCCCAATTAATCCTGGCGTGGCTGTAATCAATCCAGGGGCGGGAGGAATCAGGTGGGAACGCTTCCCTCTGTGCTGCCTGTCGTGGGGGGATGGATGGAGACATTTTCTCCTGGATGCAGCACGGGGAAATCCACTTAGGTTGGGATTTCTGGGAGGGAAAAAATGGATATCAGGGGCCAGGGCTCTCTTTTCCCCGCAGGGAGAGCAGATTGAGGCCATCAATCCACATTAGGGAGGCTCTGTGGCCACATAGAATTCCAGCAGGAGGAATTCCAGCAGCCCCCAGGCGTTTCTGAGGATGGGATTTGATCCTGGGGGATCGTTTGCCCTCAAGTTCACGCTGGGTTTTCCTCCTGCTCCTCTCCCTTTTTCCCTTTTGATTGTGGCTCAAAGAACCTCTCCCTTTTTCCCTTTTGATTTTGGTTCCTTGTGGTTCACTGGGTGCTTTTGGCCCCGAGCTGGGGTTAAGTTAAACCCTGCTGGAGGCTCAGGGCAGCTAAACCCAGCCCTAAAACACCTGTAGGGGCGTGGGGGGGCTCTGATCCCAAGGATTTGGGGCTAAAAACCCCAGAAATCCCAGCCCTTGATCCCATTCCAGGCTGAATTCCTGCCACCCTGTCATTAGAGCTCAGCACCCGCCCTGGTTTGGGGTTTTCTCCTGGAGTCCAGGGAATTTGGGCACATTCAGCACAATTCCCTGCTTTTCCTGCCTGTGGGACAAAGCCTGGATCCCAGTGGCTCCAGGAGATCAGCTGGGAATTTTTAACCCTGTTTTCACCCAGTTTTTAACCCAGTTCAAGGCTGCCGGCCCAATGTGGGGAGGAAAGCACTGAATTCTCAATTTTGTTTTTTCTCCAGGATGTGAATTTAAACCAGAAAAGGTTTTTAGTGTTCCACTCCAGATATTCTTCATCTCTGCATCCATCCCACATCAAATCCTGGGACAACCCAGAGAATTCTGGGATGAGAGCAGTGACTGGGGATGCCCAATTCCATCTGGACAAAATTCCCAGTGCCCTTTACACTGAGCACAGGAATTCCTCTGGAATTTGGGGAGGAAAAAGCCAAATTCTCGATTTTTTTCTCCAGGATGTGACAGCTCCCTGTGAGTTCCTTGATTTTTTTTGGGGAAAGGCCCAAGTTTTCCTGTGAGTTCCTTGATTTTTTGGGGGGAAAGGCCCAAGTTTTCCTATGAGTTCCTTGATTTTTTGGGGAAAGGCCCAAGTTTTCCTGTCCCCCAGCAGAGCAGAGGGACAGAGTGACTCCCCTTGGGGGTGAAGCTGCTGTGGGGTGAAACCCCCGAGTGTGGGGCTGCTCTCAGCCCTCAGCCCCGCTCTAATTAACAGATTTACTAATTTGGGACTCATTATCCCGCAGCATCCCAGGGGCAGCTTGTTCCAGCTGCTCCTGAGTGACATCCAGAGGGTTTCTAACAGCACACAAAAGGAATTTGACAGCGGCAGGAAGCACCGGGAGGGATTAAACTTGAAAGAGAAATAAAGGGAAAAAAATCACATTAAATCATTTTAGAGCTTATAGAGATGGAGCAGGGATGGGGACGCTGGAAATCAGGGATGGGGACACTGCTGTCACCTCTGGGGCTGGATTTTCCTCACCAGGGCCTTTATTTGCTTTCCAGGCAAATATTTGGCTCCAAACCCTGAGGGGTTCCTGCCCTGACATGTGGGCAGTGCCAGGCCCTCCCTTCCCTTCTCCCTTTTCTCCTCCCTTTCCCTCCTCCACTTGGCCCCCACTCCCTCCAAAAACCCCTTGGAATTCCCACCCAAAATCACGCAGCAGTGTGAGGAAGCAAACCCTGCCCAATTCCTCGCAGTTTTTCCGAGATATTTTGATTTTCCAGGGGCAGACTGAGCCACTTCCAAAGGCATTTCCAGAAGTTTTCCCGAGCCCCAGGTTCACAAGGAAGAGCTGGGACAAACCCCGGTGTTTTGTGTATTTTTGGGAGCTGCTGTTTATTTGTTTTGGGCGCTGATTTGCCAAGGAATTCACTTCAGTTTTCCCACAGAAACATCCCAGGTTTTTTTCCCCTGTTTCTCCTTTTATCAGCTTGAGGCTCAGCAATTCCCTGTGGGAATGTGCTGCTCCCTGCACACTGGCCCTAAAAAAGGTGATTTTGTTATTTTCCTGCCTTTTGGAAAATCCTTGTCCTTCTGAATCCCATGAAACCCCCATAAGCAGATTGAGATCCTGACATCTCACCCTCACCAAAAAACCCCTCAAGGCCAACTAATTCCATTCAAACCACACCAGACTGGGGCAAAAAACATCAAAAAAAAAGCTGTGAAATCCATTTTTCTCCTCACATCCCAGCTCTGAAAGCAGATGGAGGGGTGGGGCTAAAAGGAGGCAACTCAAACCCAGAAAATTGTCAGAATTCAGCAGAAATAATTCCTCCCCTGCCAGGTTCTGGAGCAGGGAGTCCCAGCTGGTTTCTTCCACCTCGAGCTGAGCTTCTTTCTGGGATTTCCACTCCAGCAGTGCTCGAGGAATACAATAAAAATTAATTATTAAAACAGCAGGATAAAAAAAAAAATCAGGGCACTGAAATATTTTTAGCTGATTGCTGGAGTTTAAAACAACAACAGAAATGGAGTAATGGAGCTCCTCTGTCAGGGGCTGTGGGGCCTGGCCTTGGCTTTGAGGGATGGAAGTTTCCCAGTGCCCCTCAGCCAAAAAAAAATCCAGGGTTTTGGGGGAAATTTTGGGGTGAGAAAATTGAGTTATGTGGATTTTCTTCAGGTCACTTCACCCTGGAACTTCTGGGGGAAGTTTTGAGTGGAAAGAGCTCTGGGATGTGGGGTCTGACCTTGGCTTTGAGGGATGGAGGCTTCCAAGTGCCCCTCAGCCAAAATCTGGGGGTTTTGGGGAAGTTTTTTTGTGAAAATGAATATTTTCTTTGGGTCGCTTCATCCTGCAGCTTTTTGGTGCTTTACAGTGTAGGAAAGTCCGGCACATTTGGAAATTATTTCCCACTAGGTTTCCTGCAGGCCTGAGCAGGCTCTGGGCTATTTTTTTGGTGAGAATGATCTCCCTGAAGCCCTTTTTGATAAGGATTTTATCCCTGAGGTGATAAAACCCTGCCTGCTTTGGATCAGGCAGCCTTCCCTCAGTGCTGACCTGGGAAATTCAGATTTTCAGAGGAGAAATGGAAGTTTTGAGTGGAAAGAGAACTGGGAGAAGCTGTGGGGTTACACTGTGGGAATGGGTTAAGATATTAAACGTCCAAGGTGCTTTCCCTGCAAACCCCAGAGGATCTGGGATCTTTCCAGGCAGATTTATGGGATCTCTGGTGCTCCATCCTCTTCAGGGACAAACTTTGGAACACTCAGCAAGACTCATTTATTTCTACATATTAAATAAATGAGAGAAGGGGAGGAAAAGGAGTGTGGCACCCACAGGGGCAAACAGCACAGAGCGCTGGGGATTTAGGGAATAAATTATTTGAGAATTTCGGGAAGGACAGGAGCACACAGGGCAGGATGCTGCTGTGGCTTGAAACTTGTTCATCACAGGAGGACAGGGGACACCTCAAGCGTCCCATCCTCAGCTGGCAGGTGGTTAAACTTCACCCTGGGATCAGGAGCTCGGCTGGGTCACACCAGGAGATTTTTTTAGGGCCATCAAGTGAAACGAGGGGATTTTTTAGGGCCATCAAGTGAAACGGTCTCGTAAAACGCCTCTGGGGGCCGGCTGATTTATGGAGGGCACAAACAACATCCCTCCCCCGGTGCCACTTAACTTTTCATTTTCTATCTGCCCTAATTGCCGGGACATGTGGGGAAATCGCCCCGCAGCCCCCGGGGAGCCGGGCCATGGGGTCACGGGGCTTGGGACAGCCTGGGATGGGAAAGGGGTGGGATGAGCTGATTTTAAAGTTATTTTCCAACCACTCCATGGTTCCACGGGTGGCTCTGTCACAGCTCATGTCCCCAGTGAGGGTCACCCCTGGGCACAGGGATGGATCTGTGGGGTCCCAGCAAAGCAGGACCAGCCCTGCCTCAGTTTCCCCGTGGGGAAAACACGGGAGCATCTTTGGGGTGGACTTGGGGGTGACAGGGAGGGAAATGCCGGGGTGTCACCCCACTTTGAGCATCTCGGGGGTGCGGGACAGAGCCAGGGACACCCCGGGACAGGGCTGGGGGTGACAGGGAGGGAAATGCCGGGGTGTCACCCCACTTTGAGCATCTCGGGGGTGCGGGACAGAGCCAGAGACACCCCGGGACAGGGCTGGGGACAGCTGCCACACAGAGTGGGGGTGACAAGGAGGGACAAACCCCCACTTTGGGCATCTCGGGGGTGCAGGATGGGGTGAAGGACACCCCGGGCCAGAGCTGGGGACAGCTGCCGCTCACGGCGAGGCGGTGGCGGGGCCGGCTGCGGTCCCTACACCTTTAAAAGTCTCCTCACGTTGCGGCGCTGATTATCCATTAACCGCGGCTCCCTTTCCTGGGGGCGGCGTTCGCACCGAGCGCTGCCAGCAGGGCGGGCGGGCGGCCGCGCTGCCTTCCTCCCTTCCTTTCTCCCTCCCTCCTCTCTCCCCCCTAACCCCCGCTCCCTCCTTATCAGCAATTCAGATTGCATGCAAATCTGCGCGCTTTCTTCCAGGGCCGCGGCAGCGAGCGCCGAGCGCCTTCCAGGTCTCCTCCTCCTCCTCCTCCTCCTCCTGGGATTTTCCTCCTTCTCCCCTCCCCTCGCTGCCTCCCTTTCCCTCCCTCCCTCTCTTTCTTTCCTCCTTTTCACCTCCCTGGAACAAAAGTGGCCCTTTCGGCTGCTGCGCCAGCGCTGCCTGCGAGCGGGGCCGCTTTGTCTGCCGGGCTCCGCGGCGCGGCCGCCGGGCCGCCACCGCCATGGGGACACGGCTGGCACCCGCGGCGGTGGCACTGCTGGCGCTGCTGGCGCTGCTGGCGCCGGCACGGGCCAGCTGCCCCGAGCGGGAGCTGGAGCGCCGGGAGGAGGAGGCCAACGTGGTGCTGACGGGCACGGTGGAGGAGATCATGAACGTGGACCCGGTGCACCACACCTACTCGTGCAAGGTAGAACTCTCGCCCCGTGCGCGGTTTGGGGTGGAATCGGGGGGGTTTGGGGTTGTGGAGAGGTTCCAGCTGCTGTGCGGCCCGGGGGGGTGGGGGGGATCTCCAGAGGTTGCTTTTTATGGGCATTTCCCTCTTTGGCTTTGGCGAGATGCGGAGCTGCCTCCCAACTTTCCGGGAGGTGCTGGGAGCCGCTCCTGTTGACTTGAGCAGCATCTCGAGTTTTCCTGCAGCCCGGGCTATTGTTTAACCACCAACCTGGCCTCGGGCTCTGGGGGTTTTTTATCTCCCCCCGAAGCGCAGAGACGCTGAAGTCCCGAGCAACCTGAAATCCCATCCGCCCGCTTGACAGAAAACGTGCCGGATGCCTTAACCCTTGCCGGGGCAGGAATCTCGCTTGCAAGGACACGCTCTTCCTTTGCCTTTCCCTTTTCTCCCCGTTCCCCTTTTCCTCCTCAAAACCCTGATTTTGCTTAGTGCTGAGCGGGGCCGGGGGCGATGCTTTGGTGGCAGAGAAGAATTTAAACTTTCCTTTTGGAGAACTCTCCCTGCGGAGCTCTGGAGCATCCCCCGAGCATCCCCCAGCCCCTGCCCGCTGCCAGCGCCCCCCGACCCATCTGCAGCTCGCAGCCCCCCCGGCACCGTCTGTTTGCGGAGTGTCTGGCACATCTTGGGTGCTCCGCCGAGCATTAATGAGCTGTGCCCGTGGGGCACAGATGGATGTGGCCACCTGAGGCCGGAGCGAGGTGGCCGCGGGAGGTGGCCCAGTGGCGCTGGTGGCGAGGCAGAAATGCCAGGGTGAGAAATAAATCCATTTTCCTCCCCGCTGCGGACTCGCAGCGAGGTGTCTGCCTGGCAGAAAATCATCCTGCAGCAGCAGGGCAGGAGGCTGGCATGGGGAAAAGCTGGGATAAGGAAAAGCTGGGATGGGGAAAGCTGGGATAAGGAAAAGCTGGGATGGGGAAAGCTGGGATAAGGGAAAGCTGGGATGGGGGAGAAGCCGGGATAAGGAAAAGCCGGGATAAGGAAAAGCTGGGATGGGGAAAAGGTGGGATAGGGAAAAGCTGGGATGGGGGAACAACTGGGTGGGGAAAGCTGGGAGAAGGAAAAGGTGGGATGGGGGAAAGCTGGGATAAGGAAAAGTTGGGCTGGTGGGCTGGGAAAAGCAGCTCTGCCTTTGCAAGGTGCAATCCAGCCCCAGCTGGAGCAGCCAGCAGTGGGATGGGGCTGCCAGTGGTGCCTTTCTGGGAAGCACAATCTGAATTCCTCACACTGCGAAGGGAATCTCCTCCCTGCCTGTCCCTGAGCAGTGCCCGGGTGAGGTTTGTGCTGCTTGCTCTGGAGTTTGGGATTTCGCTCCTGCCCGTTCCTGGTCTCCAAAGGGCACAGAAGGGCCAGGACAGGTTCCTGAGAGATCATTCCAGCCTTGGAGTCGTGTAAAAGTGAAAGCAGGAAAGCTTCCACCCCATCCCATCCCGTCATGGCAGTGCTGTGACATTCGGGAATTTTCACAGGACAGCAATTCCCTGTCCCTTTCCCTGCCCACCAGCCCTTCCCGTGTCATTTGTAGTGGCATTCCGTGGTGTCTCTGCAGGGAAAAGCAGCTTTGGGATGGGATTTGGGGTGTCCCAAGGAGCTGGGAGCAGATTAATCTCCTGTCACTGCAGTGACTTGGGGATGTGCAGCTTTGCAGCAGCTCTTGGCTCACTGCCCTCCTCAGATCTTCCCAAGTCTTGGAATTGGAACTGTGTGCATTTGCCGTGCCTGCAGTTTATTTTGTTTTGTTTTGTTTTGTTTTGTTTTGTTTTGTTTTTAACCTAAATTCCAGCAGCAAGCTCGGGATTAAACCTGACCCCTGGCTCCTGCTGTCCTTGCACTGCCCTCGGGGGAGCTGGGAGAGATCCAGGATCTTGTGCTGAGGAAATTCCTGCTCCAATTCCTCCTGTCCTGCCCTGGGACCCCCCCCACCGTTATCTCCTGTCAGCCTCTTCCTTATCTGCAGAGGAAAGGGAGTTCCCACACCCAAAAATCCCGAGTTTTGCTGGAGCTCCCACACCCAAAAATGCCGAGTTTTGCTGGCGCTGGGTGGTCCGGGCACGTGGGGATCCGTGAATTCCGTGCTTGGGGCATTGTTCTTCCCAAACCCTCCCAGCTGAGCGCGTCGATAGAGGCAGATAAGCACCGGCAGGAGAAATGTGAATTAATGTTAGATAAACACCCCGAGATAGCTGCCAGCCGTGCCTGGGCTGCCAGGGGAGCTGGGGGGGAGCAGGAACAGGCTGACAGAATTCCCAAAAAGTGGCTGCTGTGCCCTTTTCCCGAGGGATTTGGCGCTCCTGAGTGCAGTTTCTGACTTCTGCCAAAGCTGCTGCTGCTGCCATTGTCCCTTCCTGCCCCCCGAAGTGCCTTTTTCTGGGCTGTCCCCATGGTCAGCAAGGCAGCTGCTATTTATAGGGTAAATCCAGGTTCTGTGAGTGCCCTAGGAAGTGTGGAAGAGGATGTGGATCCTGTTCGGGACAATGGAGCACGGAGTCTGGGGGGGTTTTGTGGGAATTGCTGGGTCCTGGGGAAGGGGCAGGGAAAAGGCACAGGGAGAGGCAAAAAAGGGGAAGGGTTGGAAGCAGAGCTGATTCTGGCTTTTATCTCCCAAAATTCCCAAAATTTCGTGGAAGCAGAGCTGATTCTGGCTTTTATCTCCCAAAATTCCCAAAAATTCCTGGGAGCAGAGCTGATTCTGGCTTTTATCTCCCAAAATTCCCAAAAATTCCTGGAAGCAGAGCTGATTCTGGCTCTTATCTCCCAAAAATTCGTGGGAGCAGAGCTGATCCTGACCTTTATCTCCCAAAATTTCCTGGTGACCCCTTTCAGTGCTTCCCATCCCGAGTGACAGGTCCTCCAGAGGGGACTTTGCCCCAACTTCTCACCGGGCTTTACACAACCAAACCTGGCATTTCCCGCGGCCTTTTCCTGCCGGGAATGCTCCTGTACAGGCGGTCCCCTTCCCTATTATGGCATGCACCCCCCTGGCATGTTGGAAAACCCTTTTATTTTTGGGGTTTTTTACTTTTTTCCCCGCCTTTAAAACACCCCCGTGCCTGGATAAAGTTGTGCCTCCGCGGAGCTTTAAAACCCCCTTAAAATCCAGCGTTTTCTGCTCTCGCTGGAAAAACAGAGCTCTCCAGGGCAGTGTCCTCCTCCGAACAGGTCCCAGCCCCATTTTTCCTCTGTCTCCCTTCCTTTTCTCGCTGCCGCCGGTGAGTCAGCGGTGACAAAGTCTTAATTGCGCGGCGCTGATGAATGGGATGCCCCGCAGGTAATTGCCGGGCCCGGAGCCTCGCACATCCATTCATTAGGGTGGGGAGGAGGCCGCCGGACTCTGATGTTTCTGCGGCCTGGCTCGGAGCGCCCCAGCCACGCCAATTAACTCCAATCCCCATCTGCTGCCGAGCTGGGGGAGAATTCAGCTTTTCCCCACCCAAAAACACCCAAACCCCGAGCTGTGAAAATGCCCCGCACGCCGGAGCCAGCCCGGGGCTGTGTTTTCTGCTGCTGGAGGAGGGGTGGGTTGGTTTTGGTTTTTTTTCCCCTGATTTTCCTGCTTTGTCTGGCTGGGTTTTTGCCCTGGTTTGCTGCTCACCTGCCCCGGGGCTGCGGGAGGTGCGGCTGGGGAAGGTGTCTGGGCTTGACTGCGGGGAGAGAGGCAGGAGGAGCGGCTGGGGAGGCAGCAGGGCTGGCTGAGAGCGGGGCTGTGCCCTGCACACCTTCCCCAGAGCGGGGCTGTGCCCTGCACACCTTCCCCAGAGCCGGGCTGTGCCCTGCACACCTTTCCCAGAGCCGGGCTGTGCCCTGCACACCTTCCCCAGGCTCACCTGGGCTGGGGGTGCCGTGGTTCCTGTGGGGTCCCTCCTCCAGGCTCCTGCAGGGGGTCCTGGAACGGTTTTGGGGTCGGGGGGGACCTGCAAGGAGGAGAGTCTGACTCTTATCCCTGCTAAAATCCCACCTGGGCATCCCTGGGAGAAACGGGGGAAATTCCAGTGTTCCAGCAGCCTCTGGGGGAAGGAAATGTCCTGGTCTTAATCCTAAACCTCTTCATCCTGAACCTAAAACTCTCCATCCCAAACCTCTCCATCCCGAGCCCAAACCTCTCCATCCCGAACCTCTCTCCGTCCTAAACCTGAACCTCTCCATCCTAGATCTCTCTCCATCCTGAACCTCTCTCCATCCCAAACCTCTCCTGGCACAGCTCCAGGTGTTCCCTCAGGTGCTGTCCCTGCTCCCAGCCAGCAGAAACCAGAGCTGCCCCTTTCAGGAGCCTGTCAGGCCCCTCTCATTCCCAAATATCCATGGAAATGCTGGCCCTGCTCCTTCCTCACTCAGAGGGAGGATGAGGAGGAGGAGGATGAGTGCGAGTGGGGTTTTTTTGAGTTGAACCTCAGCAAATTTCAGGGGGATTTCTGCTCTCTCTGGTGGGATTTGGGGTTTCACCACTCCTTTCACCCTGTGGGAGCTGGGCTTGTGCTGGAGGACCAAAGAGGAGAGAAAATCCCGTGGAGACCTGAGCAGCAGAACTTTGTCCCTCTCCCTGCCCATCAGCTCAGATCTGGGCTGTGCAGGGAGGGACACATCCCACGTAGGAATTTTCCCATTATAATTTATTTTTATAAAAATACATTTTCATAAAAATATATTTTAGTAATTCTATTTTTTATAATAATTCTATTTTTATAATTCTATTTTTATAATTCTGGTTTTAAATTCTAGATTTATAATTCTATATTTATAAATAATTTTTAATAATAATTCTATTTTTATAAATCTATTTTTATAAATCTATTTTTATATAATTCTATTTTTTATAATTCTATTTTAATTCCATATTTATACTTCTATATTTATAATTCTATACTTATCATTCTATTTTTAAATTCTATTTTTATGCTTCTATTTTTAAATTCTATATTTAAAATTTTAAAATATATTTAAAATATATTTAATTAAAATATATTTAAAATATATTTTAATTATTTTATTTATATATTTAATTACTTTAATATTTAAATATTTTTATATTTAAATATTTTAAATATTTAATTATTTTATTAATATATATTCATTATTTAAATTATAAATATTTCAAAATATATTTTAAATTTTATATTTAAAATTCTATTTTTAAATCCTATTTTTAAATTCTACTTTTATAATTCTATTTTTGCCATTCTATATTTTCCTATATTTTCTATTTTGGAGCTTTGGGGTGGCTCAGCCCCGGGGTACCCCCACCTTTCCTGCTGGAGCGTGAGGCAGAGTGGGAGCGCGTGGCTGAGCTCTCCACGCCTGGGAGCAGCCGAGGCATGTGCGGCTCCAGAGGAGCTGTCACAGCCCTGTTTGCACCTGGGCTGCTCCCGCGGCTCAGGTATGCGGCAGGGCAGGGAGGGTGCAGCTGTTGCGATGATAATTGGGGTAATTTATTGCTTTTTTTGGATGGCTGCGCTGCCTCAGAGCTCAGACCCCCCAAGCCCGAGGTCCCGCTCCGAGTATTTCACCAGCAGGAGAAAGTGTGAGGAGAACAGGGAGAGATAAACTCCTAAACTCGGTTCTTCGCCTTGATTTGTGCCTGCAGGGCACAGGCAGCGCTGAATTTGTGCTGAATTTATTCCCTTTTCCTGCTTGGCAGGTGAGGCTGAGCAGGAGGCTCTGCCTTGTGGCTGCCGTGGCCGCAGGGAGTGGGAATGACCCCGTTCCCGTCCTCCCAGCCTGCCAGGGACACTCTGGGGGAGTTTGGCTCAAGCTCAGCGTGAACTTTGAAGCCTTTTCCATCAGGGCTGAAATTCTGGAGCTCAGGCTGAAAAAAAAAAAAAAACAAAAAAAACAAAAAACCCAACCAACCAAACAAAAACCCCCAAAACAAACAAACAAACAACAACAAAAACCCAAAACAAAACAAAAAAAAATTTCTGAGGTTGATCAGGGATCACAGGGTTTGTGTTCCCAGCGAGGTTTCAGCCCCTGGTTTGAACTCTGCAGCCTCAGATCCGGGCTGGAGGTGCTCAGGGAGGAATTTGGCACTGGGGAGAAATCTCTGTGTCTGAACAGCCCCTGGGGCCTGGGGGGGACACCTGAAGGGCCAAAGGAGCACAGGCAGAAAACTGCGAATGGTTCCTTTTGCAGGGGGATCAATCTGTCTGCCAGGAGCCCAGGGAGGGGAAACAGCTCAGGAAGGGAAAACGAGAGCCCAGAGAGGGAAAAGAGGAGTCCAGGAAGGAAAACAGGAACTCAGGAAGGGAAAACGAGAGCCCAGAGAGGGAAAAGAGGAGTCCAGGAAGGGCAAGAGGAGTCCGGGGAGAGAAGATGGGAGCCCAGAAGAGGAAAGAGGAGCCCAGGGAGGGGAAAGAAGAGCCCAGAGAGCAGAACAGGATCCCCCAAACCACACCAACGTGGTGACCTCTCCCCTCCCCGTGGCAGGTGCGGGTCTGGCGCTACCTGAAGGGCAAGGACATCGTCACCCACGAGATCCTGCTGGACGGGGGCAACAAGGTGGTGATCGGGGGCTTCGGGGACCCCCTGATCTGTGACAACCAGGTGGCCACGGGGGACACGCGCATCTTCTTCGTCAACCCCGCGCCGCAGGCGCTGTGGCCGGCGCACCGCAACGAGCTCATGCTCAACTCCAGCCTGATGCGCATCACCCTGCGCAACCTGGAGGAGGTGGAGCACTGCGTGGAAGGTGAGGACTTCGTGGGGGTTTTGTCAGGTTTTTTTGGGGTTTTTTTTTGTGGGTTTTTTGGGGTTTTTGTGGAGGTTTTGTGGGGTTTGCAGCCCGTGGATGAGCAGGGGTGCGTGGTTCAACTCCAGCCTGATGCACATCACGCTGCACAACCTGAAGGAGGTGGAGCACTGTGTGGAAGGTGAGGACTTCGTGGGGTTTATTGTGGGGTTTTTTGGGTGTTTTTTGGGTTTTTTTTTGTGGAGTTTTTGTGGGAGTTTTGTGGGGTTCCCAACCCCTGAGCGGGCAGTTCAGCTCCAGCCTGATGCGCATCACCCTGCGCAGCCTGGAGGAGGTGGAGCACTGCGTGGAAGGTGAGGCTGTTCTGGAGTTTTTGGGGTTTTTTTTGGGGTTTTTATGGGATTCCCAGCCCCTGAATGGGCAGGGGTGGTGGTTGAGGGGTGTCGTGCTGGTTTGTGTGTGTTTGGGGTGGTGGCACTGATTTTGGGGTCGGTGGATGATGGGCAGGTGATGATTTAGGATCCCTGCCCTGTCCCATCCCCACCCCCCTCAAGCCCCAGGGTCCCTTCCCTCCCTCCCTGTGGCAGAAATGTGAAACGTCCCCGGGCTGGTGGCAGGAGCTGAGAGGCTCCGTTTGTTGAGCAAATTCCTGTGGAATTTTAATCTGGAGTGGGAGGCTGGGACATCCTGCAGCACTTCCTGCAGGATCAGCTCCCGAGGCTGCCGGGCCGTTCCTCCTGCCCAGGAGCCCTGCACTGGGCAGTCTCTGCCCAGGAGCCCTGGCCTGACCAGTTTCTCTCTGCCCAGCATCCCTGGACTGGTCAGTCTTTTCCCAGTAGCCCTGAACATTTCCCCCTGCCCAGTAGCCCTGACCTGGGCAGTTTCTCTCTGCCCAGCATCCCTGGACTGGTCAGTCCCTGCCCAGTAGCTCTGACCAGTCTGCCCAGTTTCTCTCTGCCCAGTAGCCCTGGACTGGTCAGTCTCTTCCCAGTAGCCCTGACCAGTCTTTTCCCAGTAGCCCAGATCAGTTTCTCTCTGCCCAGTAGCTCTGGACTGGTCACACTTTGCCCAGTAGCCCTGGCCTGACCAGTTTCTCTTTTCCCAGTAGCCCTGACCAGTCTCTGCCCAGTAGCCCTGACCTATTTTTGCCCAGTAGCTCTGGCCTGACCAGTTTCTTCTTGCCCAGTAGCCCTGGACTGCCCAGTTTCTCTCTGTCCAGCATCCCTGGACTTGTCAGTCTTTTCCCAGTAGCTCTGGACTGGTCAGTCCCTGCCCAGTAGCCCTGACCAGTTTCTCTCTGTCCAGAATCCCAGCCCCTGCCCAGTTCCCCCTGCCCGAGCTGTGTTCCCATGCCCTGTCCTGGCACAGCTCCTGCCCTGCCAGCCTGGAATTCCAGCAATGCATCCCTGGGATCCAGGGCAGCCTCCCCTTGGGGCGCTGCCAGCAGCTCCGGGCACTTCCCGGGAATCTGGGCAATGCCAGGGCTGGGAGAAACTCCAGGGAATTTGGGCAATTTCCAGGAGGGAGAGGGGAAAACTGGGGAGCCCCACTGGTGCCTCAGTTCCAGGGAATTCGGGGAATTTCAAGGGATGCAAGAGGAATTTTGGGGAGGTGCCGCTGCTGCCTGCTCCAGGGAATTTGGGCAATTTCCAGCAGTGTGAGAGGATTAATAGGATTATTATCATTGGTGCCTCAGTTCCAGGGAATTTGGGGAGTTTCCAGGTGAATATTGGGGAGCCCCATTGGTGCCTTTTCCAGGGAATTTGGGCAATTTCCAGGGGTGTGAGAGGATTAATAGGATTATCATTGGTGCCTCGATTCCAGGGAATTTGGGCAATGCCAGAGCTCGCCGAGGGGTGTGAAGGGAAATTAGGGAGGCACTGCTGGTGCCTTTTCCAGGGAATTTGGGCAATTTCCAGAGTTGTGAGGGGAATATTGGGGAGCCCCAGTGGTGCCTCTTCCATGGAATTTGAGGAACTTCCAGGGGTGTGAGTGGGATATTGGGGAGGCACCACTGGTGCCTCAATTCCAGGGAATTTGGGCATTTTCAAGGGATGTTGGGGAATATCAGGATTTTCATTGGTGCCTCAATTCTGGGGAATTTGGGCAATTTCCAGGGATGTTAAGGGAATATCAGGATTTTCATTGGTGCCTCAGTTCCAGGGAATTTGGGCAATTTCCAGGGATGTTAGGGGAATATCAGGAAGGCAGCATTGGTGCCTCAGTTCCAGGGAATTTGGGCAATGCCAGAGCTCACCAAGGGATGCGCAGGGAATACTGGGGAGGCACCTGCCTTGCCCAGAGCAGCTTTTCCAGGATGGTTCTTCCCGTCACGCTGGCTTTGGGGCTCTGCTGCTGTGCTGGGAGAGGAAAGCAGCTGTGCTGCGGTTTTTCCGTGGCGCTGGGGCAGCCGTGCCCTCCGTGGCCACGGAATTCTTTCCCAGCCCGTCTCCCGGACGCGTCCCGTGGCGAGGTTTGTTTGGTGTTTTTATCTCCCGTGGCCCAGCTTTGTTTTGGAGCCGCTCAGTGGAACATCAAAGGCTGCATTTTCCCACCCACTCGCTCAGGAAAGCGCTGGGGGCTGGGCTGCCTTTGGGTCCAGGGCTGGTTTCTGTGGGTCCAGGGCTGGTGTTTGTGGGTCCAGGGCTGATTTCGTGGGTCCAAGGCTGTTTTTTAGGATCCAGGGCTGTTTCTTTGGGTCCAGACCTGTTTTCTGAGATCGAGGACTGGTTTTTTGTGGGTCCAGGGCTGGTTTATGAGGGTCCAGAGCTGGTTTTTTGGGTCCAGGGCTGCTTTTTGGGATCCAGAGCTGTTTTTGTGGGTCCAGGGCTGGTTTTTGTGGGTCCAGATCTGTTTATTTGGGTCCAGGGCTGGTTTTTTGTGTGTCCAGGGCTGTTTTTTGGGTCCAGGGCTGGTTTTTTGGGCCCAGATATTCTTTTTTTGGTGCAGAGCTATTTTTTAGTCCAGGGCTGCTTTCATCCAGGACACATCCCAATCCTGCTGCCTTCTTTTTCCTGCCTTGGACAGACAGACCCAGGTTCCTGCTCTGCTTCCCCAGGACTTGCTCAGGGAAGGGGGAAGGAGCTGGAATTTCACTGATGCTGGAGTGGGATGAAGCCCTTTTTGGGATGCAGCACCAGGAACCTGTCAGGCTCTCATGTCCAAATCCCTTTGGACACAACAGGATTCTTCCACTTGGGAGTGATGGATAAAAATTGCTGGGAAGCTTGGGAGGGGTTTGCTCTGCTTCACATTGAGCATCCCTGCCAAATTCCCTTTAAACTCTGCATCCCAAAGCTTCTCCTGCCTCCAGCTGACCCTTCCATGCTGCTGTGGCTCATGGAAGCCCCAGTTCCCAGGCACTGAAATCCCAGCTGGAATTGTTTTTCCATTTCTCCCAGCCCTGCTCAGAGCCTGCACTTGTCCTTTGTGTGCCCAAGGGAGCCTTTTCCAGCCTTTTCTGGCAGTGCCTGGCTCCCCGGAGCTGCCAGGCTGCCCCAGCCATGCCCCTGCTCCGGGTTTGGGGTTTCAGGTTCTGGGATGGGCAGGGATGTGGATGGTGGGGACATTCCCAGCCCAGATCCTCCTTTTCCATGCAGGTTTGGTCCTTCAGGCTGGGCTTTTCCTCCCTGGGGAGAGGAGGAGTGCAGGAAGCCTTTAGGAGGGTGAGGGACATTCCTGCTGCTGCATTCTGCGCATTATCCCTCCTCATCCTCCTCCTCCTCAGGAGCATCCCATGGGAGCCTGCCAGGGCACTGGCAGCACTGGGAGCACTGGAAGCACCGGGCTCTGTGTGCTGACAGCCTTGCTCCATCCCCAGGGGGAGGATTTTGGCCGTTCCAACCCCTCCAGGCGTGGGAACCCTTTGGAGAAGCTCTGGAATCCATCCCAGAGCAGGCAGAGGGTGGAAGGAAGGAGCAGAGGGGGCTGGAGCTGCTGTTTGGGGGCCCTGGGGACCCTCTGGCCACCACATCTGTCCTGATAAGAGAAGGGCCCAGCTCCAAACCCGGAATCCTGCTTTCCACACACACACACACACAGCCCGTGCCTTTTGCTGTGTTTTCCAGCTGGGATTTTTTCCCTGAGAGCTCAGAAGGCTGACCCCGTGCCCTGGGATCTGCAGGACTGACACTTCCCAGCTGGCTGGCTGTCTGTCTGTCTGTCCAGAGGGCTCCCAGGGGTGGCCCTGTCAGGAAGAGGCTGGAATGTGGCCCCAGGAGCTCGGGGTGCTGATCCTGCAATCCAGGCTGTGGGTGGGGGGAAATCACATCTCAGCTCTGGAATGGGTGGAGAATGGATAAAAATGGATAAAAATGGATGAAAAATGGATAATTGGCTCTGCTGGGTCGTTCCAGCTGCACCATAGCGAGGTCAGACCTCAGTTCCTCAGGGAACTCCTCGTTCCCCTCCAGTGGGGAAATTCAGGTTGGATGTTGGGAAGAAGTGTTTTACAGAAAGGGGATGAAGTTTTTTACAGAAAGGTGATGAAGTTTTTTACAGAAAGGGTGATACAGGTTTTCACAGAAAGGGGATAAAGTTCTGGAATGGCTGCCCGGGGAGGTGCTGGAGTCCCCATCCCTGGGTGTGTTTAACAAAGCCTGGATGTGGCACTGGGTGCCAGGGCTGAGTTGAGGGGTTGGGGCTGGGTTGGACTTGATGGTCTTGAAGGTCTCTTCCAGCCTGGGGATTCTGGGGATTCTGCAATTCTGTGGATTCTGTGATTCTGTGAATTAATTCTGAGAATTCTGTGGATTCTGGGATTCTGAGGATTCTGTGAGTTCTGTGAATTCTGTGGATTCTGGAATTCTGTGAATTCTGTGGATTCTGGAATTCTGGGATTCTGAGGATTCTGTGAATTCTGTGGATTCTGTGAATTCTGTGGATTCTCTGGATTCTGTGAATTGTGTGATTCTGTGAATTCTGTGAGTTCTATGAATTCTCTGATTCTGGGGATTCTGTGAATTCTGTGAGTTCTGTGAATTCTGTGAGTTCTGTGAATTCTCCGAGTTGTATGAATTCTCTGATTCTGGGGATTCTCTGATTCTATAAATTCTGGGGATTCTGTAGATTCTGTGAGTTCTGTGAATTCTGTGAATTCTCTGATTCTGTGGATTCTGTGAGTTCTGTGAATTCTGTGATTCTGTGGATTCTGTGAGTTCTGTGAGTTCTCTGCTGCTGTGAGTCCCTGCACAGGGCCTGTGCCCCGGGATGCTGCTGGGGAGCAGCCAGGTGGCTCTGCTGCCTCTGGGGTCCCTGTCCCTCCCTCCCTGGCATGGGGACATTCCTGGGCCCCGACTTCAAAGGCTGTTGGTGGATAACAGAGCCCGGCAGCCTTGGCAACCCTGGCACCAGCCCTGGCAGCAGCAGCTGCTCTGCTGGGCCTGGCCCTGCCGCCCCCTCGGCCTCCCTGCTTTGGGACAGGAGCCCTGCCCTGCTCCGCTGGGGCTGCAGCTTTGGGTGATCCCTGCTCTGGGGCTGCAGCTTTGGGTGATCCCTGCTCTGGGGCTGCAGCTTTGGGGTCACCCCTGCTCTGGGGCTGCAGCTTTGGGGTCACCCCTGCTCTGGGGGGTGAATCTTGGGGCAAATGTAGGAATTTTGGGGGGAATTTCAGGGTTTTTTTGGGCGAGTCTCTGTGAGGAATTGCAGCTTTTTGGGGTGAATCTCTGCAAGGAATTGCAGGTTTTTGGGGTGAATCTCTGGGGGGAAACGTGGGAATTTTGGGGTGAATGCCTGGGGGGAAATGTGGGAATTTTGGGGTGAATCTCTGGGGGGAAATGTGAGAATTTTGGGGTGAATCTCTGGGGGAAAATGCAGGTTTTTTGGGGTGCATCTCTCAGGGGGATTGCAGGATTTTTGGCATGAATCTCTGGGGGTAAAATGCAGGATTTTTGGGGTGAATTTTTAGGGGAAAATGCAGGGGTTTTTTGGGGTGAATCTTTACCCTGGGGGGCTGCAAATGTATTGGGTGACCCCTTGATCTACGACACTGCAGATTTTTTGGGTGAATCTCTGGGGGTGCAGCTTTTTTGGGGGGGGATTTCTGCAGGGTGGGCTGGAGCTTTCTGGGGGGAAATCTCTTCCCTGAGGTTCTGCACCTTTTTTGGGGGGGGAATC